>OY992896.1:6336133-6471133 GCA_963921405.1 Cepaea hortensis
CTTCATAGAGTGCCTTAGTAGAGTGCTTTCATAGAGTGCCTTAGTAGAGAGCTTTCATAGAGTGCCATAGCAGAGAGCCTTCATAGAGTACCCTCATAGAGTGCCTTAGTAGAGTGCCCTCATAGAGTACCTTAGTAGAGAGCCTTCATAGAGTGCCTTTATACAGTGCCTTCATAGAGTTCCTTAGTAGAGTGCCTTCATAAAGTGTCTTCATAGAGTGCCTTCATAGAGTGCCCTCACAGAGTGCCTTCATAGAGTGCCTTAATAGAGTGCCTTCACAGAGTGCCTTCATAGAGTGTCTTCATAGAGTGTCTTCAAAGATTGCCTTCACAGAGTGCTTTCATGAAATGTCTTCATAGAGTGCCTTCATAGAGTGCTTCATAAAGTACCTTCATGGAGTTCCGACGACAAGAGAAAACATGGGGATTAGCATCGTATACCCCAAATGCAACAGGCTTTACTTGATGATGATGATGATGATGATGATGATGATGATGATGATGATGATGATGATGATGATGATGATGATGATGATATTGTTGATGATGATATTGTTGATGTTAATAATGATGTAAAAAGAAGACAAAGAAGAAATTTGTGATGATAATGATGCTGATAACGACGGTGAAGAAGAAGAAGAAGAAGAAGAAGAAGAAGAAGAAGAAGAAGAAGAAGAAGAAGAAGAAGAAGAAGAAGAAGAAGAAGAAGAAGAAGAAGAAGAAGAAGAAGAAGAAGAAGAACGAACGAACGAACGAACGAACAAACGAACGAACGAACGAACGAACTTTATTTTCGAAGGGTAACAAATTGGACACACAGGCCCGTCTTACATTCGGCCCTTTCAATCACTCATCTTTCGTTCATCAGTGCATAGTTCACATAGGAAAAAAACATTGTCAACTGAATGTTGTAAGCATAAACAATGCATGTTACCATGTTATGAGACAAATCCCCCACCCACCACCCATCCCCTATCCATCCGCGTGTCTCCCACACACACATCCACAACCCAATCACACACATACCCACAGGCACATACATGACCCCATCCATCCACCCATCCCCCACATCCCACACACACCCCCACATACATCATCTCCCCCCACACACACACACACACATCTCCCCACCACACATCCCCCACCCACACATACACTCAGGCACACATGCATGCAACCACCCATCCATACCCACCGACACATCCCCCCACCTTCACACATCTCCCCACCCACACGCACACATCCTCCACCCATCCCATAACCTACCAACACTCACCCAACCACATGTCCTCCAACACCCACCCCCAACCACTCAGCCAAACACACATCCCCAACCACATATCCAACATCCACACACACATATCCCCGCCAACTCACATATCCTGCACTTACCCACACACAAAATCCGCACCCACCCACACATACCCCACTTACACACATATCACCCATACACACATCCTCACCCATCAACACATTCATCAACACAAACACACACACCAACCACCCACACACACCCCACCACCCACATATACCCCACCCACACACATCCGCCTTCCCACCCATACACTCATCTCTCACACACATCCACCCACTCACGTACTCATCCATCAACCACTCACACCCACACATCACCCACCCACCCATCAACACATGCATCTCTCATCTACCCTCCCACCCACACACACCCCAACCACCCAGCCAAACACACATCCCCCATCCTCACATACATCCTTCATCCACCCGCACATCCCACACCTCCCGCATCCCACACAACACCCCACCCATAAATGCATTCCCCCCACACACACATTCCCCCACATGCATTCTCCATACACATCCCCGCCCACACATCTCTCACACACAGATCTCCCCACCCACCCATACATCCCCCACCCACAAACATCCTCACCACCCACACATACATCTTTCACCCACTCACATTTATCCCATCCACACTCACACTCAGACCCACACAGACATATCCCATTCACAGACACACCCCCACACCCATCCCCAACACCCATCCCTCATACCCATCCCCCAACCCACACACATCTCCCACACACCCATTCACCCACCCAAATACACATTCCCTACCCACACCCCAACCAACCAACACCCACATACTTCCAACCATCCTCCCAAATATCCCCACCCACAAACACATCCCTCACACATATATACCTTCCACCGACCACACATCCCTTCACCCATCCACACATCACGCATCAACCCACACACAACCCCTGAGAAGAAGAAGAAGAAGAAGAAGAAGAAGAAGAAGAAGAAGAAGTGTGTGGTCACTGCGTCCATGTCGACCTGTTGGTTGATCTGATATGTTGCCACACACTACAGGAAAGCGCCAGCTTTTCTTTTGTTAAATGTCAAACGAAAAGAGATAAAAGTCTAGACTTGAGATAAACAGAGACAAACCCTTGACTAGAAATAAAAAGAGACACTGTCTAGACTTGAAATAAACAGAGACAAACCCTTGACTAGAAATGAACAGAGACAACCTTTTGAATAGAAAGAAAAAGAGACAAAGTCTAGACTACAAATGAACAGACACAATGTTTAGACTAGAAATGAACAGATACAGTCTAGACCTGAAATAAACAGAGGCAAATTCTAGACTAGAAAAGAACAGAGACAAAATCCTGACTTGAAGAACAAAGTCATGACGTGAAAAGAACATAGACAAAGTCTTCTAATTACCCTCAACCTGACAGTCGATTCACACCATCTCCCAACGACACAAACCACACCCCGCCCGCTGTCAACGAATCAATGTAGATTAAGCATATTCTCCAACTCCTGCTCATTCGACGAAGTAGCAGATTCAAGCCTTTGTCCACGACTAACTCTCTAAAACTGGTTTCAATTCACACTCGTCGATGACAGACCGAGGAAAACCCAAGTTGATCCAACTTGACAGCCGCGAAGACTTAATGGTTTTTGTATCTTGACCTAAAAAATCGTTATTTACTTTTAACGGGTTTCTTCCTCATGAAAAAAAGAGAAACATTTTCGTTCACACGTAAGACAGGGGATTCTTCTGGAGTTAGTTTTAAACGGAGTCGTTTCCAGCATGTTTTTTAGTGTTATTTGATATCTGTTATTTTCCCCCTAGGAGGCGTTGCTATGGTAACTGATAGCGTCATATCAAACATTAGTATGAACGGTTGCTAAGTCACATGACTTGCAAAGGACGCAACTGGTACGCCTGATCCAGATTAGACCTGGCTTCTGATACATCCTTTTAGGGCGTTTAGTTGTCGAATCTTAAAGTGCACTTGTTTACTTGATCTAGGGGTCGCGGTGGTGCAGTGTCTAGTGTGCTAGCTTGTTAAAAATGCGGTCTGCGTTCTATTCAGAGTTCGATTCCCAGTACAGTGGCAAGTGGGCCGGGTGGGACCTTGATAAAGTGGACACTTTTAAAACGTTAGACAATATGATTAACACAAACAATGGATTGCACCATTTATTGCCCGGCATATTTCGCTGCAGTGAGGAGCTTTTTGTGTGATATTCACTGGCACAGGAACGGAGCATAATGGAGACGACCCGTTGCTGTGAAGTTGGAACCGCGATTAACTAGCTAACATTTCGCTGCATCGCGTCAGGTACATCTTGCAGAAATCATACAAAATAAACTAAAGTAATAAGATAAATACTTCAAGGTGAATTATACAACATAGATATTCACACAGTAACTTGAATTTTCTACCACGGTAATTTTAAACTGACTAGTCTAGTCTAGTCTTTCCTCTTGGGCCTAAGGCGGCGCATAGGGCAGAAGCCGTGGCTCTCCATGTTTGTGCGTAGCGCTAACATTTAGAGCCAGAAATCTGATTCTGTAACAACGGCGAGTTTTATGATGGCGGATTATCAAGCCGCCGATCAACCGACTTAAGTCAAGCTAGAAGAAAACACGTCCCGCCATCCTGACCCAAGCCGGAAACTCTGCAAACCCTCCGATTGCAGCCTCGCACCACCGGCCCACCAGCCAAGCATGTGAATAAGAATATCGTCGCACATCCGGGTGGGATTCTGACTTAGAGGCGTTCAGCCAGAATCCCTCAGATGGTAGCCTCGCACCATTGGCTTATTAGCCAAGCACGTGAATTTGCCCATAGTATTATTGTTTTGTTTAACTTCTCAATTGATATCATTTTATTGGTCAGTATGTTTTCACTTTGCAAAAGACTACCTTCACAGTGGCAATTCTTGATCTAATCTCTTCAAGGCATCTCACATGTGATGTTATGATGTTCCGAGATAACTGTACCGACTCACTTGTTTAAGAATATGCCAATTTACCTGTATATTACATCGTGATATTTCCTTCTTCCATGTGACGACAAAAATATGTCCCTTCTTGCAATTCAATTCTAAACCTAGTTGTTCACTTGTGTGTATCATCAGCATCTGCTAATTGTGGCAGGATCAAGACTGTGTCATCTGCATATCTAATGTATTGATGTATCTCCTCCCCCTCACGCATGGATGAATCCGCCACTCCCGTCTATGTTTCTGACACATATTTTCACAGTAGAGGGAAAACAGACCTCGGAGACATTACACATCCCCGTCTAACAAAACTCTTAATAGTCTGATATTGACCTACTTTAGTATCACTTCGTATGGCAGTTTATTGTTTCCATCCTTAATGTGCCATTTCGGTAAGCGTGGGCGGTCACGTTTTACCATCTCACTCGATCACCAGAATCGTGGATCAACTCCGTGTTCCTGTCTCCACTATGCCACGAGGCCAAGCCACCCAGGTATTTTCCTCTCGGTCTTCCGCTTGGTCTGTTCACTTCGATCTTACCAGTTGTCACCAAGTTCTCCAATGCATTTCTTCTCATAACATGCCCAATCAATTTTGACTGTCTGCGTCTAATGTCTCTAATCAGTTTACGATCTTCGTTTGTTTCTTGAAGGACCTGTTCATTGGTCTTTTTGGCTGTCCATGGTATTCTTTGCATTTTCCTCAGGAACCACATTTCTACTGCCATCAGTTGTTTTTCAGCCTGACTGCTCATTGTCCACGCTTCACATCCATATAAAAGTACAGGTTCTATGTACGCCCTCAACACTCGTTTTCTCGTTTCAATTGACATCTTTTTATTGGTCAGTATGTTTTTCATCCTGCTAAAGGCTACCTTTACCATGGCGACTCTTGTTCTAATCTCTTAAAGGCATATCCCATCAGATGTCATTACTGTTACGAGATAATTGTACCTATTCACTTGTTGAAGAATATTCCCTTTTACTTGTATATTACATTGTGGTATTTCGTTCTTCCTAGTGACGACCATAATCTGTGTCTGTTTACAATTTAATTCTAACCCTGGTTGTTCACTGTGTGTAACAACTGCATCTACTAAATTTTGCAGGTCCTGCTCATTGTCTGCAATCAAGACTGTATCGTCTGCATATCTAATGTTATTGATGCATCGTCCCCCAATATTGATTCCTTCCAAATCTTCAATAATTCTGAAAATACTTTCACTGTACAGGGAAAACAGACCTGGAGACATTACACATCCCTGTCTCTCACCTCTCTTAATAGGCTGATATTGGCCTACTTCATTATCAATCCTAGATATGTTGGATCAGTGGTAAATAGCAAATTATCCCTAGATCAGGAAATCAACATCAGCATTGGTAAGGCAGCAACAATAATGAACAGGTTAAGAACAAGAGTGTGGGGGAAATGTCTTTTTGTTTGCACAATGTTGGTTTGTGTCAATGAATGGCAATTGCCTCTGCCAACTTCAACATACGACCGTTTTGTGTGCTAAACAACACACGAAACGCATTGTCATTATCAATCACGTGACAGGTTTCCAAAATGTATCGTCCAGTCGATGACGTAGGAGATTTGTGGTGTGTAGGCTTTGTCGGGTTATCATAGTCCTTGTTTAGTACTCTGTCGACCAGTTGAGTTTGTGTTCTACCACCTTGTTATTCAACCGTCTCTCTGGAGGTGAGCATGGCCGAATGGATAAGACTCTCGCTCTTAAACTTCCGGTGCGCTGATGCTGAGGTAATAGGTTCAACCCCTACACCGGCCAGTTGGACTAACATGTTGACTTCTCATCCTTGACTTGAGGGACGTAAATTACAAGTACCCCTGAAGTCGGTGTGGGTTCACCTAATGACGAAGGACACTGGTAATAAGAAAAGCAAATCCACGTACAAAAATCAGTCCAGTCCACTAGAAGTAGTAGCAACTAAATGGACTACTCTATTGTTCTAAGCGAGCGAACATAAATAAAAACTGTCTCTCTGTTCTGCAGATGTAGGTAGACTAATGTTACATATGTTAATGTTCTTATCATCTCCTGGCAATCAGTATTTTAAGGCCCAGCCTCCCACGGATCAAAATGATAATATAATTCTCAGAATTATTTGAAAAGGGCAGGTAATCAGGAAAAGAACTGTCTACCCCATCTCATTATTCCGAGCCCAAGAATATGTAAGGAAATAACACTTTACATTCCAATGGCAGTCATTACTGAAGCAGGCGTTTCAGATTGATGTCTCTTTAATCGTCGCATCTTCTTGTTGTCTGATATGTATGTGTGTGTGTGTGTGTGTGCTTGCGTGCGTGCGCGTGCGTGCGTGCGTGCGCGCGCGCGTGTGTGTGTGTGATATTCATAGCTTGTCCAACCCCACATGCATATATTAATATCGTACGTCCCCTGAGAAGGTAACCCGGTCAACAATTGCCTGAAGAAATCTGGTGTGTTAGCCGAAAGCTGCAAATATCGCAGCTCTGCTGTAAACAGGCACAACGCAATCACGTCTAAAACATTCCAGACGAATGTAGAAGAAGAAGAATATGGAACATTCCCTGATCTCTTTGCGTTGTGAGATCCGAAACCTCGCTTTCTCTGATACGGTCGAAAAACTAGAGGTCCTCTGTGCAAGTTATGCTAGTTAAATATTCCACGGGAGTTGGAGGTCGTAAAGATCAGGTCGAATGGCCACTGCCCTGACACTGTTAGGCAAAGGAAACACGGCCATGGGTGGATACAGACCGTTGGCTTGAGTGGAATCTGTCTAGGGGAAGGAAAGAGTCCGTTGGCTTGGGTGGAATCTATCTAGGGGAAGGAAAGAGTCCGTTGGCTTGGGTGGAGTATATCTAGGGGAAGGAAGGAGTCCGTTGGCTTGGGTGGAATCTATCTAGGGGAAGGAAGGAGTCCGTTGGCTTGGGTGGAATCTATCTAGGTGAAGGAAGGCGTCCGTTGGCTTGGGTGGAATCTATCTAGGGGAAGGAAGGCGTCCGTTGGCTTGGGTGGAATCTATCTAGGGGAAGGAAGGCGTCCGTTGGCTTGGGTGGAATCTATCTAGGGGAAGGAAAGAGTCCGTTGGCTTGGGTGGAATCTATCTAGGGGAAGGAAAGAGTCCGTTGGCTTGGGTGGAATCTATCTAGGGGAAGGAAAGAGTCCGTTGGCTTGGGTGGAATCTATCTAGGGGAAGGAAAGAGTCCGTTGGCTTGGGTGGAATCTATCTAGGGGAAGGAAAGAGTCCGTTGGCTTGGGTGGAATATATCTAGGGGAAGGAAGGAGTCCGTTGGCTTGGGTGGAATATGTCTAGGGGGAGTAAACATGGCCATTGGTGGAAAGAGACCATTGGCTTGGGTGGAATCTGTCTAGGAGAAGAAAAGAGTCCGTTGGCTTGGGTGGAATCTATCTAGGGGAAGGAAGGCGTCCGTTGGCTTGGGTGGAGTCTATCTAGGGGAAGGAAGGAGTCCGTTGGCTTGGGTGGAATATGTCTAGGGGGAGTAAACATGGCCATTGGTGGAAAGAGACCATTGGCTTGGGTGGAATCTGTCTAGGAGAAGAAAAGAATCCGTTGGCTTGGGTGGAATCTATCTAGGGGAAGGAAGGAGTCCGTTGGCTTGGGTGGAATCTATCTAGGGGAAGGAAGGCGTCCGTTGGCTTGGGTGGAATATGTCTAGGGGGAGTAAACATGGCCATTGGTGGAAAGAGACCATTGGCTTGGGTGGAATCTGTCTAGGAGAAGAAAAGAGTCCGTTGGCTTGGGTGGAATCTATCTAGGGGAAGGAAGGAGTCTGTTGGCTTGGGTGGAATCTATCTAGGGGAAGGAAGGAGTCCGTTGGCTTGGGTGGAATCTGTCTATGGGAAGAAAAGAGTCTGTTGGCTTGGGTGGAATCTGTTTATGAGAAGGAAAGAGTCCTTTGGCTTGGGTGGAATCTGTCTAGAAGAAGGAAAGAGTCCGTTGGCTTGGGTGGAATCTGTCTAGGGGAAGGAAAGAAACCTAGAGCCTACAATTGGCGGCTCTGTTAGAGGACGATATGTGAGTAACTGGTTAGTCTATTTCGGCACCGAATGCCTACCACTCCTGCCTACTTAGTTGTAAGACGGTTGGGTAACTTGGCATAGAGTTAAGACAGGCAAAGTCAGGCGTGAGTCAAGTGAACTGGTCACTTTATTTCATATTTTATGACATAATACGATGTGAAGATCATCACCACTAAATCTAGAAATGGAGTGTTATTTTATTCAGTCTGAAAACACACACACACACACACGCGCGCGCACACACACACACACACACACACACACACACTCACACACGCACACCCATACACACACACATACATCTCATCTCATCTCATCATGTTCCTCTTGTACCTTGCGGTGTCGAGATAAAGTATAAACATCGCACGAGTGCCTGCTTCATGGGTTTCATGTATCGATATTCCCATGGACTCTGTTATTCCCTGCGTCCATCGTATACGTCGTAGGCCTCTTCCTCTGCTTCCATCTGGTCTGTACGTCATTGTTTGTTGTGGTATACTGTTAGTTGGTAACCTAATTGCATGGCCAAACCATTTGACTTGCTGCTTTCTAATAAAATCTAGTGCTGCTTCAACCCCCACTTTAGTCCTGTTTTCTTCATTTCTGATCTTATCTCTTCTTGATACGTTGAGTATTCTTCTCTGGAACCTCATTTCTGTTGTTGTGATTTTTCTGTTCTCTTTTTCTGTCATTGTCCAGGTTTGGTATTGGTAGCACAGAGTTGGTAGGAAGATTGTGCTTAGTAGTTATTGATATATGTTTGTTCTTTAGTATTGGTGCCATTTGTCCAATGAGTTGGTTTGCCTTATTGCATCTATTTTCGATCTCGTCTTCTGATTTGCCATTTGATATTATACTTCCTGGGTACTTGAAACTCTTTACTTGTTTCAGGGGATGTTCGTTTAGGTAAATCGTTGTTGGGTTTTCTTCTTTAATTATAGTCAGTAATTCTGTCTTACTTGTGCTAATTTTCATGTTATGTTCCCTACACATTTCGTTTAGACTATTCATGTGGTCTTGTAATTCAGCTTCTGATTTTGCTATTAGTGCTTGGTCGTCCGCAAACAGGAGTTCTCTAATGGTTAGATTTGCAGATGGTTCTTCTTCTGTGTTCTCGTCATGATGTGTTCTTGCGGTCTGTGTTTGGCTGGTTTCTTTACATATGTTGTCTATATATGTTATGAACAAGAGAGGGGACAGGACACAACCTTGTCGTACTCCAGATCTTATGGTGATGGGTTCTGAGTGTCCGCCGGTTGCTCTCACTATGCATTCACTGTTGTTGTATAAGCTTCTACAAAGGTTTGTTAGATGTGTACACACTCCATATTGTTTAAGGATTTCCCACAGCTTGTTTCTATCCACTTTATCGAATGCTTTTTCTTGGTCGACAAAGGCTAAATAGAGTGTTTCATTGAATTCGATTGATTTTCTATAAGTTGTCTAAAAGCAAAAATGGCATTTGTGCATCCTTTGTTTTTCCTAAATCCAAGTTGTGTTTCGCTTAGCTGGAGTTCTATAATAGTTCATAATCTGTTTTCAAGAATTTTGCAAAATATTTTTCCAGTATGACTCAACAGTGTCAACCGTTCTGTAAAGCTGCATTACTTTGTGTTATTTTATATTGTTTACATTTCCACAGCGTTACCGCAGTTCCATCAAATTTTATTCATATTCTAAAAAGTACACGCAACATTTTGCTTTACTCAAATTATCGTCAGGAACTATCTTGAGAGGTAAAGACAGCATAAGTGATACTGATCCCCCAACCCCTCGCACCTAGTGCCGATTGGTTTATACAATTAGGGAAACGACCATCACATGCCCACTGCACGCAAAACATCATCATCATCATCATCAAGTGCTGTGCCGAATGGTGTAGGCGTTCATGACTCTCCACAGATCTCGGTCCTTGGTTTTCTGGATCAACTCTGCCGTTGGTATTCCTCCATGCCACCGTCGCAATACATCCAGCATCATTTCTCGTGGTAAGCCTCTGCCTCTCTTCCCCTCGATCTTTCCAGTTGTCACGATGTTCTCCAGCGCCTCTCTTCTCATCACATGACCAAAAAAAGCTGTTTGTCTCTTTCTTATTGTTGTATATAATGTTCTGGTTTCGTTAGCCACTTTAAGGCATTCATTGTTAGTTAATTTGGCAGTCCAAGGAATTTCCAACATTCGTCTAAGGAACCACATCTCTGTTGCTTCTAATTTCTTCAAAATCTGTTCATTTATATTCCAAGATTCACAGCCATACAGCAAAAGAGGTTCTATATAGCTCTTCAGCACTCTCTTTCTTACATTCAATGAAAGAGACTTACTGCATAAGATATTCTTCATTTTCTGAAATGCGGCCTTTGCTTGCCCTATTCTGCTCTTGATCTCTGATGTGCATCTTCCGTCTAATGTTATAAATGTCCCTAGATATTTACAACTATCCACTTGGTGAAGAATTTTCCCTTCTATCTCTATTTCATATTTGGGTGTCACCTGTTTCTTTGATATCACCCTACACAAAACATACACAAAAATAATACTATATGTTTGGACAATAGGATGAACATCGCAATTTATCCTTGACTATTTGACTTTCGTGCATTCACCTCAGAACCTCATACTGTCATATGTTGTTGGACATTGTAGCATTAATTGATCGGTTAATTGATAGCAGGTTAATCACTGTTGCCTTCGAATGCATCAATAAATCAGACTCAATCAAACAGGACATCAGCTGACATTTTGATGTGGTGTTCTCCGGATATGCCGAGCCACTGAGCCATATCACCATATAGATTTTACATTAGGTGTAGTCTGACTGTGCGTCTCGGTGCATAGCTGTAGTGTTACATTAGGTGTAGTCTGACTGTGCGTCTCGGTGCATAGCTGTAGTGTTTGATATTGACCCAAGAGCATTCACACTTTTACGTAAAAACATTACATGTTATAGATCCCTTTTCTCGCCACGAGGTGTATTGGTGTATGACATTAACTCTTTATTTTGAACACATCAGCAATCGAAGAGTCATTTTGTCACTATTACCCCGGGTGTCTTTGCCTACCTGTTTTTTTTTTTAGTATCCATGCTGGATTCTTCACTCCCCTCATCAACATTCTCACTTCCCTACATCAACATTCTCCACTCCCATACAACAACATTCTCCACTCCCCTACATAAAAATTCTCCACTTCCATACATCAACATTCTCCACTCCCATACATCAAGATTCTCCACTCCCCTATATCAATATTTTCCACTCCCATACATCAACATTCTCCACTCCCCTTCATCAACATTCTCCACTCCCCTACATCAATATTCTCCACTCCCCTACATAAAACTCTCCACTCCCATACATCAACATTCTCTACTCACCTACATCAACATTCTCCACCCCCATACATCAATATTCTCCACACCTCTATATCAACATTTTCCACTCCCCTACATCAACATTCTCCGCTCTCTTTCATCAATATTCTCCACACCCTACATCAATATTCTCCACACCCTAAATCAATATTCTCCACTCCCCCACATCAATATTCTCCATTCCTTTACATCAATATTCTCCGCTCCCCTACATCAACATTTTCCACTCCCATACATCAACATTCTCCACTCCCCTACATCAACAATCTCCACACCTCTATATCAACATTTTCCACTCCCCTACATCAACATTCTCCGCTCCCTTTCATCAATATTCTCCACATCCTACATCAATATTCTCCACTCCCCCACATCAACATTTGCCACTCCCATACATCAACATTCTCCACTCCCCCACATCAACACTATCCACTCCCCTACATCAACATTTTCCACTTCACTACATCAACATTCTCCACTCCCCTACATCAACATTATCCACTCCCCTGCATCAACATTCTCCACTCCCCTACATCAACATTCTCCACTCCCCTACATCAACATTCTCCACTCCCCTACATAACCATTCTCCACTCCCCTACATAAACATTATTCGCTCCCCTACATCAACATCTTTCCACTCCTCTACATCAATATTCTCCACTCCCCTACATGAACATTCGCCACCCCCCCCCCCCCCCCTTACATCAAAATTCTCCACACCCCTACATAAACATTATCCACACCCCTACATAAACATTGTCCGCTCCCCTACATCAACATTCTCCACTCACCTACATCAATATTCTTCACTCCCCTACATAAACAGTCTCCACTCCCCTACATCAACATTCTCCACTCACCTACATCAAAATTCTCCACTCCTCTACATAAACATTCTCCACTCCCCTACATAAACATTCTCCACTCCCCCTACATCAACATTCTCCACTCACCTACATCAACATTCTCCACTCCAATGCATCAACATTCTCCATTCAACTACATCAACATTCTCCACTCCCCTACATAAACATTCTCCACTCCCCTACATCAACATTCTCCACTCCCCCTACATCAACATTCTCCACTCACCTACATCAACATTCTCCACTCCAATGCATCAACATTCTCCACTCCCCTACATCAGCATTCTCCACTCCACACATCACATTTCTCCACTATTGAGAAAAAGCCTTCTTATTGCATTTCAGTTAAATACTCTTGATATAGTGATAGAAACGAACTGTTGGAAATCCGTAAACGAAATGGAGTGAGCGCACACCCGACAAACTTATGTGGAAGCTTATACAACAACAGCGACTGCACGGTAAGAACAAACGGAGGACACTCAGAACCCCTCACCGTAAGATCCGGAGTACGACAAGGTTGTGTTTTGTCCTCCCTCTTGTTCATAACCTATGTAGATAGCATATGCAAAGAAACCAGCTATTAGAGATAGCAACATCACCGCATGAAGAACAGAACACAGAAGAAGAACTAACGGCAAATTAAACCATTAAAGAACTCTTCGTCGCAGACGAGCAAGCACTAATAGCAAATTATAAGCAGAATTACTCGTCCACATAAACAGTATAAACGAAGTGTGTAGAGAACATAACATGAAAATTAGCATAAGTAAAAACAAAGTTAATGAACATAACCAAAGAAGAAAAAATATACAAAGGTTCATCTCAAAGAACATTTCCTGAAACGAGTAAAGGGCTTCAAGTACTTAGGAAGTATAATATCAACAAATGGCAAATCAGAAAACGAGATGGAGAACAAATGCAATAAGGCAAACCAACTCATTGGACAAATGACAACAATACCAAAGAGCAAACACTTATCATTAGTTACTAAGAAATCTCTCTACAATACAACCTTCATACCAACTCAACGCTACCATTGCTAACCCGGACAATGACAGAAAAAGAGAAAAGAAAAAAATTACAACAACGGAAATGAGATTCCTGAGAAGAATACTCAAAGTATCAAGAAGAGAGAATAAGAAATGTTGAAATCAGATTAAAGTGGGGGTTATAGCAGCGCTAGATTTCATTAGAAAACAGCAAGTTAAAGGGTTCGGCCATATAACAAGGCTACCAACTAACAGTACACCACAATAAGCAATGATGTACAGACCAAATGGAACCAGAAGAAGAGGCCGACCATGTAAACGATACACAGAGGGATCTCTATATATGAAGCCCATAAACTGGCGTGGACAATGAGCAGACAAACTGAAAAACATCTGATGGCTTCGGAAATGTGGTTTCTGAGGAAAATGCAAAGAATACCATGGACAGATAGAAAAACCAATGAACAAGTCCTCCAAGCAACAAATGAAGATCGTAAACTGATTAGAGATATTAAACGCAGACAGTCAACATTTTTTGGGCATGTTGTGAGAAAAAATGAATTGGAGAACTTGGTGACAACTGGCAAGATCGAAGGGAACAGACCAAGGGGAAGACCAAGAATTAAATACCTGGATGGCTTGGCCACGTGGCATCGTCGAGACAGAAACACGGAGCTGATCCACGACTCTGGAGATCGAGTGAGATGGCAGAACATTACCGCCCGCGCTCATCGTCATGGCACATAATGAATGAATGAATGAAACGGGCACTCTCCGGCTGTTAATGCTTCACAGCGACACCGCAAGACACAAGAGGAACACGAGATGAGATGATGGACGGGCACTCTCCAGCTGTTAATGCTTCACAGCGACACCGCAAGACACAAGAGGAACACGTGATGAGATGATGGACAGGCACTCTCCGGCTGTTAATGCTTCACCGCGACACCACAAGACACAAGAGGAACAAGATAAGATGATGAACGGGCACTCTCCGGCTGTTAATGCTTCACCGCGACACCGCAAGACACAAGAGGAACACGTGATGAGATGATGGACGGGCACTCTCCGGCTGTTAATGCTTCACCGCGACACCGCAAGACACAAGAGGAACACGAGATGAGATGATGGACGGGCACTCTCCGGCTGTTAATGCTTCACCGCGACACCACAAGACACAAGAGGAACAAGATAAGATGATGAACGGGCACTCTCCGGCTGTTAATGCTTCACCGCGACACCGCAAGACACAAGAGGAACAAGATGAGATGCTACGGGACTCACGACAACACGCGACAACAAATTTTTCGTCAAATTTGATTAAACAACTAATTTATGTTAAAACGCGTGGGCATGCCAATCATTGCTGGCACAACCTGGTTTTTAATGTCCTGTATCAGCGATGGTGCACCTCATATCGGTTGTTATATCTGGCCACAAGAAACTTGTTAAACTTAAGGCTCTGTTGTTGAATTTATTGATGAAATACCTAAAACATGTGGAGACATGACCAGCTCTGACACAATCCCTGCCAGTCTGATTGTCCTGTGCTAGATCATGACATCGATGTTTCCTGGTGTCCCTCCAGACAATCACAAAGGATGTTGACAGTGGTGAAGACAGGCTTACTTCGGGCAGAGTAGCAGGCTTCAATTCAATAATCAAAAGTTGAGAGCACCTGTTGGATTTGTCCCCCCAGGACATGCTGGTGTGATGGGAAACGAGCAGGCCGACAGATTGGCTGGGTCTGTACCACGTGATGGGGTATTGGTGTATGATAAGGCAGATGTGCTCGGGGCCCTCTGGAATCCTGTGTATAGTGCAGAAGAACGAGTAGATCATCACGGCCTGGAGAGAATGGTGTTGTAGGGAGTGACCAGAGGATCTGGCCGACACTCAGGACTCCGAAAATAGGCAAGATGGACACATAATCAGACTGCTACTGGTACCTTTGGTATTTGGACTCAACTCTGGCTGTTGATAATATCGGGGAGCGTATGAGAAAGTCCCTAACGCTGTTATGTCGGTTCTTGAGTCAACTCAACTATACTTAACTCAACTCTATTTAACACAACTCTACTTAACAAAACTCTACTCAGCTCTACTTAATTCAACTCTATTTAACTCAACTCTACTTAACTCAACTCTATTTAACTCAATTATATTTAACTCAACCCTACTTTACTCAACTCTAATGAACTCAGCTCTACTTAAATCTGCTTAACTCACCTCTAATTAACTTAGCTCAACTTAACTCAATTCTACTTAACTCAACTCTGCTTAAATCAGCCCTACTTAACTCAACTATGCTTAACTCAGCTCTACTTAAAGCAACTCTACTTAACTCAACTCTACTCAACTCAGCTCTTCTTAACTCACCTCTACTAAACTCTACTTAACCCAACTCTACTCTACTCTACTTAACTCTACTATATTTAACTCAACTCTACTTAACTCAAATCTACTTAACTCTACTCTACTTAACTCAACTCTACTTAACCCAACTCTACTCAACTCTACTTAACTCTACTCTATTTAACTCAACTCTACTTAACTCAACTCTACTCAACTCTACTAAACTCTACTCTACTAAATTCAATTCTACTTAATTCAACTATACTTAACTCAAATCTACTTAACTCAAATCTACTTAACTCAAATCTACATAACTCAATTCTACTTAACTCAGCGCTACTTAACTCAACTCTTCTTACTCAACTCTACTTAATTCAACTCTACTTAACTCAACTATATTTAACTCAACTCTACTAACTCAACTCTACTTACTCAACTCTACTTAACTCAACTCTAAGTAACTCAACTCTTGCCTCTCCACAGATGTGCAGTTTGGTCTTGCACATCGCGCTGGTTTCTGAACTTAGAGACTCACTTCCATGAGAGAGCAAGTTAGTAAATACACGTGATACAGCGAGAAACATAGCTACTGGCCCCGTTTGTCCTGGGTCAGTCTAGAGTCAGGAGAGAACAAGTGAGTAACTACTCTTGATTTAGCGAGAAACATAGCTACTGGCCCTGTTTGTCCTGGGTCAGTCTAGAGTCAGGAGAGAGCAAGTTAGTTAATACACGTGATACAGCGAGATCCGTAGCTACTGATGCCGTTTGTCCCAAGTCAGTTTAGAGTCAGGAGCCACGGCGTTCTAATGGCTAAGCGCTCGCCAGCCAACTTGGTAGATTTGGGTTCGAAGTCACATCGCGGTGGTTGTTAACATTGACCTGGTTTCCTAGGCTGGCACAGCTTAAAATAAACACTAGAAAGTGTTTTAGTTGTGTCCCCATAATCCATATGTCCGGTGAGTCTTACAGTGTCTGAAATGGTCTTGTACCGTTGTTTACTTTTTAAGTGTAAAATAAGGGTGCTTCATAGAGATGGAATGAGAGCGTATTTAAGGACACGGACAAATAACACCTATTGAAACAATAAAAACAAAATGTCACACAAGGTCGGCGATCATTAGTGTTTATTTGGTTGTTTTGGGATTTTAAATTTAAATATTGAGCACAACCCATTACTGGCAACGCTGATCGTATTCTGGTATGAACCTAAGGCCTATCCACGTCAATATGGAAGCACTATACCCGAGTTTCGCTCTCGTTTGAGCTCGTCAGTAGTGCATATCCCTGACCGGATCCGGAAACAAGCCCAGGATCACTGGCATGTGAAGCGGGTGTGTAACCACGCGGCACATGCTGGACACGCCAAATTATCATAACAGAACATTACAACACTACCCTACTTGAGCATAGCCTACGAATAATCAATTTGATTATTGCTCACTGGATTTTAGGAGGACTGGTGTTCCTTGCCAGTGAGAAGTCCTGATCGTTCGGGTCCACATCGATTAACGGACGTCAGTCGCGGCGAATGGGCAATCTTGAGCATAGCCTACAATGAGTAGCGTTGTAATGTTCTGTTATGATAATTTGGCGTGTCCAGCATGTGCTTCACACGCCAGGGATCCGGAGCTTGTTTCCGGATCCGGTTAGGGATATGCACTACTGACAAGCTCAAATGAGAGCGAAATTCGGGTATGGTGCTTCCATATCGACGTGGATAGGCCTTAGGTTCATACCAGAATACGATCAGCGTTGCCAGTAGTGGGTTGTGCTCAATATTTAGATCATTAGTCGGGGGGGGGGGGGGTACGGGGTGTCAGGCATTGGTAGCACCTTTGGTAAGGATGGCTCTCATGTCCTTTCAGGACCCATCCCCCACTGGTCCAAGTCTGACACCCAGCTCGTGCCTGTGGCTCCTAGTAGCTGTCAGCATGCGACAGCGGCCACCCCCCGGGCAACAGCTGTGAGAGGCTGGCTAAACCAGGCATGGGTATCCGATTTGGTGTCAAACCAAGAGGTAAACTAGGGTATGCCTACCCAGCATGTGAAGACAGGATTCGGCAGACTGCGCGGAAGAAATCATTCCTGATTCAACGGGCAAGACGGCGTTTACCTGCAAAGCGTTGTGGAACGTAATGAGCACGGCAAGGCACGTAGAGCGCCCTGGTCATCCACTGCACCTGTATTCGTCTCCAATCGTCTCGACTTGTCTTGCCACTGGACTCAGATGGACTCAGGCGAGAGAGTGAGGTCGACGAATTGCGCAACTCTTCCTCACTTTAATCCAAGTCATCGCGCAAGTCATTCTTCATCCAACGTCACATATCACCTTCAAGCCCTGTATCGATGGGCGAGCGGCAAAGCGGCAGGCGTGGGTACGCTGGCAGCCGTAGTCGCAGACCTGCACACAGGCGGCTCAGGCCATATGGTCGTCTTCTACTGACCGGAGCAGCAGTGGGATTCGGCAGCCCCCTGAGCGACTGAGCAGCCCTCTATAGGAACACACTGCTCACCTCCATAGCATGAGGAAGGGGCTAGAAAAGGTGCCCTAAACATTGTCTGCTTCATCACTACCTAACCAGCTAGCCGCGGTTGGTGGGTACCCTTAACTGCGGTCGACATACAAAGAAAGATAAAACAAGCAAAGCTAAAAGAGTAAACCATATTCCCTTAACAATTGGAACTTGGAATGTACGCACCCTACTTGACAGAGACGGCGCGTCGGGTCCAGAGAGACGAACAGCACTGATTGGGAGAGAGCTGGGCAGGTACAACATCGACATTGCAGCCTTGAGCGAGACACGACTTGCAGAAGAAGGCCAAATCTGTGAAATTGGTGCCGGCTACACATTTTTCTGGAGTGGAAGGAAAAGCGAGGAAAGACGCCAATCCGGTGTGGGATTTGCCATTAAGTCGGCCCTGGTCGGCAAATTAGCTGGATTTCCAAAGGCTATAAACGACAGGCTCATGACCATGAAGTTGCCTCTGCTGAATGGAAGGAAGCACGCAACCATTGTGAGTGTCTACGCACCAACTATGACCAACGAAGATGATGTCAAGAACAAGTTCTATGAGGACCTGCACAGTGTATTAACGTCTGTTCCCAAAGGAGACAAACTTATACTCCTTGGGGATTTCAATGCCAGAGTAGGCACGGACACCACCTCTTGGAGTGGCATTATTGGAAAGCATGGAGTCGGAAATTGTAACAGCAATGGACTCCGCCTCCTTCAGACATGTGCCGAACATGATCTCGTGATTACGAACACAATTTTCCGTCTCCCCATGAGAAATAGGACATCGTGGATGCACCCTCGCTCGAAACACTGGCACCTCATTGACTATGTCATCGTCAGGAGGAGTGACAGACAAGACGTTCGAGTGACAAAATCCATGTGTGGTGCCGAATGTTGGACAGACCATCGTCTCATTGTCTCGAAAATGAACATCCACATCAGGCCACCACGGCGTCCTCAAGGGGCGAAAATGCAAACAAAGCTAAATTTCACCCGCCTAAACAGCAAGAAAATGCAGCAGTCGTTTGAAAATATGCTGG
Source organism: Cepaea hortensis (assembly GCA_963921405.1). Taxonomy (NCBI): domain Eukaryota; kingdom Metazoa; phylum Mollusca; class Gastropoda; order Stylommatophora; family Helicidae; genus Cepaea; species Cepaea hortensis. The sequence goes on from OY992896.1 coordinate 6,355,611, forward strand.
AAGACCGCCTCAAGCCCAATGCTGAAGCTAAACAGGATACAGAAACAGAATGGAGAGCCCTAAAGGACACAATTTACAACACTGCTATGGAAATCCTGGGTCCAGCCCCCCGAAAGCATAAAGACTGGTTTGATGAAAATTCCGAAGACATCAACCAATTGCTGGCCGAGAAACATCTTCTCCTCAAGGCACATTTGAATGACCCAAAGTCAACATCAAAAAAAGATGCTTTCAAGAACATTCAGAGAGTAGTGCAGCAGAAACTTCGGCACATGCGGGACTCCTGGCTGAGCAGCAAAGCTGATGAAATTCAGGGCTTTGCTGACAGACATGATATGAAAAACTTCTACGACTCACTGAAAGCGGTCTATGGTCCTTCATCACCAGGCATAGTTCCCCTCCTCAGTGCAGACGGGGGAACATTGGTCACCGATAAGAAAGAAATCCTCCAACGCTGGGCAGAGCATTTCAGCAAAATCTTAAATGCAACTTCCTTCTTCGATGATGAAACCATCAACTGCCTTCCTCAAGTTCCCACCAATGAGACACTTGGTGACCTGCCAACCATAGTGGAAATAAACAAAGCCATCCAGCAACTCTCCAGCGGCAAGGCACCTGGTCCTGACTCCATCCCAGCAGAGATATACAAGGCAGGTGGGCCGGTCCTAACAGAGCAGCTTCACCAAGTCTTCACAAACATATGGATGAACGAGACCATGCCACAAGATTTTAAGGACGCGTCAATAGTACACCTTTACAAACGTAAAGGAAACCGCCAATCCTGTGACAACCACCGAGGCATCTCCTTGCTTTCAATTGCAGGGAAGATACTCGCCAGAATTCTTCTCAATCGCCTCACGGCCCATCTCGATCAAGGTCTTCTTCCTGAGAGTCAATGTGGCTTCAGAAAAGAACGTGGAACTGTTGACATGATTTTCGCTGCAAGGCAGCTGCAAGAGAAATGTCAGGAACAGAACTGCGAAATGTTCTCCACTTTCATTGACCTTACCAAGGCTTTTGATACAGTCAGCAGAGAAGGACTGTGGAAGATTATGGCAAAATATGGCTGTCCACGAAAGTTTGTCCAAATAGTGCGGCTATTTCATGACGGCATGCAGGCAAGAGTACATGAAAATGGTGAACTGTCTGAACCCTTTCCTGTAACCAATGGAGTGAAGCAAGGATGTGTCCTGGCACCAACACTGTTCAGCCTCATGTTTTCAGCCATGTTGATGAATGCCTTCGAGAACGACGACATTGGAATAGACATCAACTACCGTATGGATGGAAAGTTATTCAATCTCAGAAGGCTGAAAGCTAAAACCAAAATTGACAGCGGCACTGTCAGAGAGCTCCTGTTTGCTGATGATTGCGCTCTATACGCCAACTCAGAGGCGGACATGCAACATAATGTTTCAGCTTTCTCACATGCCTGTGCCAACTTTGGGCTCAATATCAACTTGGAGAAGACTGTAGTTATGTACCAGCCAGCTCCAGGGAATAATCACACTGTGCCGAATATCAAAGTGAATGATCATAGACTAAGTGTTGTGGACAAATTCACCTATCTTGGCAGCACTGTGTCACAAGCTGCCACAATCGATGACGAAGTGAATGCAAGAATCTCCAAGGCCAGTGCAGCCTTTGGCAGACTGTACAAGAATGTATGGGACAGAACTGGAATAAGCCTGCAAACAAAGCTAAAAGTCTACAAAGCAGTTGTATTATCCACACTGCTATATGCTTGTGAAACCTGGACTGTTTATCAGCGACACGCTAGGAAATTAAACCACTTCCACACAGTCTGCCTAAGGAAGCTACTGAAGATTAAATGGCAAGACAAGATTCCAGACACTGAAGTCCTAGAAAGAGCATCCATGCCCAGTATCCACACTCTACTGATGAAGAATCAGATTCGCTGGGCTGGTCACTTGACCCGCATGCCAGATCACAGGCTCCCTAAACGAATCTTCTACAGCGAACTGCGTTGTGGTAAACGCTCCCAAGGTGGCCAGAGGAAACGTTTTAAAGACACTCTGAAAATTTCACTGAATGCTTTTGGAATTCATCATGACACCTGGGAGGCTGCAGCCAGAGACCGAAATTCGTGGCGTGCATCATTGCGCAAAGGTGCAGTCATATGTGAGGCAACCAGGACTGCAAGAGCTGTGAAGAAAAGGCAGGACAGAAAAACCACTGCAGGAAATCCTCCTCCAGAGACGTCAAGCATTCTTTGCCCACATTGTCAAAGAACATTTCGAGCCAAAATAGGCCTTATCAGCCATCTTAGAACCCACGGCTCCACACCTTCAACCCCACTGGATGAAATGAATGGTCATCATCATTCTTGATGGACAAACAACAGAACAGATCATTAGTGCCTTAAGCTGTCAATAATCACTGACGTACCAAAATGTAAGCAAAAACAGACATCGCAGGAGTGTAGCTACAACAGACATCACAGAAGTGTAGCTACAACAGACATCACAGAAGTGTAACTATCATATACATCACAGAAGTGTAGCTATCATATACATCACAGAAGTGTAGCTACAACAGACATCACAGATGTGTAGCTACAACAGACACGACAGAAGTGTAGCTACAACAGACATCACAGAAGTATAGCTACAACAGACATCAGAGAAGTATAGCTACAACAGACATCACAGAAGTGTAGCTACAACAGACATCACAGAAGTGTAGCTACAACAGACATCACAGAAGTGTAGCTACAACAGACATCACAGAAGTATAGCTACAACAGACATCACAGAAGTGTAGCTACAACAGACATCACAGAAGTGTAGCTACAACAGACATCACAGAAGTGTAGCTTCAAAAGACATCACAGATGTGTAGCTAAAATAGACATCACAGAAGTGTAGTTAAAACAGACATCAGAGAAGTATATCTACAACAGACATCACAGAAGTGTAGCTACAACAGACATCACAGAAGTGTAGCTACAACAGACATCATATAAGTGTAGCTACAACAGACATCACAGAAGTGTAGCTACAACAGACTTCACAGAAGTGTAGCTAAAACAGACATCAGAGAAGTGTAGCTACAACAGACTTCACAGAAGTATAGCTACAACAGACATCACAGAAGTGTAGCTAAAACAGACATCACAGAAGTGTAGCTACAACAGACATCACAGAAGTGTAGCTACAACAGACAAGACAGAAGTGTAGCTACAACAGACATCACAGAAGTGTAGCTACAAAAGACATCACAGAAGTGTAGCTAAAACAGACATCAGAGAAGTATAGCTACAAAAGATATCACAGAAGTGTAGCTACAACAGACTTCACAGAAGTGTAGCTAAAACAGACATCATATAAGTATAGCTACAACAGACATCACAGAAGTATAGCTACAACAGACATCACAGAAGTGTAGCTACAACAGACATCACAGAAGTATAGCTACAACAGACATCATATAAGTATAGCTACAACAGACATCATATAAGTATAGCTACAACAGACATCACAGAAGTGTAGCTTCAAAAAGACATCACAGATGTGTAGCTAAAATAGACATCACAGAAGTGTAGTTAAAACAGACATCAGAAAAGTATAGCTACAAGAGACATCACAGAAGTGTAGCTACAACAGACAAGACAGAAGTGTAGCTACAACAGACATCACAGAAGTGTAACTATCATATACATCACAGAAGTGTAGCTATCATATACATCACAGAAGTGTAGCTACAACAGACATCACAGATGTGTAGCTACAACAGACACGACAGAAGTGTAGCTACAACAGACATCACAGAAGTATAGCTACAACAGACATCAGAGAAGTATAGCTACAACAGACATCACAGAAGTGTAGCTACAACAGACATCACAGAAGTGTAGCTACAACAGACATCACAGAAGTGTAGCTACAACAGACATCACAGAAGTATAGCTACAACAGACATCACAGAAGTGTAGCTACAACAGACATCACAGAAGTGTAGCTACAACAGACATCACAGAAGTGTAGCTTCAAAAGACATCACAGATGTGTAGCTAAAATAGACATCACAGAAGTGTAGTTAAAACAGACATCAGAGAAGTATATCTACAACAGACATCACAGAAGTGTAGCTACAACAGACATCACAGAAGTGTAGCTACAACAGACATCATATAAGTGTAGCTACAACAGACATCACAGAAGTGTAGCTACAACAGACTTCACAGAAGTGTAGCTAAAACAGACATCAGAGAAGTGTAGCTACAACAGACTTCACAGAAGTATAGCTACAACAGACATCACAGAAGTGTAGCTAAAACAGACATCACAGAAGTGTAGCTACAACAGACATCACAGAAGTGTAGCTACAACAGACAAGACAGAAGTGTAGCTACAACAGACATCACAGAAGTGTAGCTACAAAAGACATCACAGAAGTGTAGCTAAAACAGACATCAGAGAAGTATAGCTACAAAAGATATCACAGAAGTGTAGCTACAACAGACTTCACAGAAGTGTAGCTAAAACAGACATCATATAAGTATAGCTACAACAGACATCACAGAAGTATAGCTACAACAGACATCACAGAAGTGTAGCTACAACAGACATCACAGAAGTATAGCTACAACAGACATCATATAAGTATAGCTACAACAGACATCATATAAGTATAGCTACAACAGACATCACAGAAGTGTAGCTTCAAAAAGACATCACAGATGTGTAGCTAAAATAGACATCACAGAAGTGTAGTTAAAACAGACATCAGAAAAGTATAGCTACAAGAGACATCACAGAAGTGTAGATACAACAGACAAGACAGAAGTGTAGCTACAACAGACATCACAGAAGTCTAGCTACAAAAGACATCACAGAAGTGTAGCTACAACAGACATCACAGCAATATAGCTACAACAGACATCACAGAAGTGTAGCTACAACAGACAAGACAGAAGTGTAGCTGAAACAGACATCATATAAGTGTAGCTACAACAGGCATCACAGAAGTGTAGCTACAACAGACATCATATATTTATAGTTACAAAAGATATCACAGAAGTGTAGCTACAACAGACATCACAGCAATATAGCTACAACAGACATCACAGAAGTGTAGCTACAACAGACAAGACAGAAGTGTAGCTAAAACAGACATCATATAAGTATAGCTACAAAAGATATCACAGAAGTGTAGCTAAAACAGACTTCACAGAAGTGTAGCTAAAACAGACATCATATAAGTGTAGCTACAACAGGCATCACAGAAGTGTAGCTACAACATCACAGCAATATAGCTACAACAGACATCACAGAAGTGTAGCTACAACAGACATCAGAGAAGTATAGCTGCAACAGACATCACAGAAGTGTAGCTACAACAGACATCACAGATGTGTAGCTACAACAGACATCACAGCAATATAGCTACAACAGACATCACAGAAGTGTAGCTACAACAGACATCACAAATGTGTAGCTACAACAGACATTACAGAAGTGTAGCTAAAAACAGACATCACAGGAGTGTACCTACAACAGACATTATATAAGTGTAGCTACAACAGACATCACAGAAGTGTAGCTACAACAGACTTCATATAAGTGTAGCTACAACATACATCATATAAGTGTAGCTGCAACAGACATCACAGAAGTGTAGCTACAACAGACTTCATATAAGTGTAGCTACAACATACATCATATAAGTGTAGCTGCAACAGACATCACAGAAGTGTAGCTACAACAGACATCATATAAGTGTAGCTACAACAGATATCACAGAAGTGTAGCTACAACAGACTTCACAGAAGTGTAGCTACAACAGACATCACAGACGTGTAGCTTCAACAGACATCTCAGAAGTGTAGCTACTATATAGATCACAGAAGTGTAGCTACCATATAGATCACAGAAGTGTAGCTACCATATAGATCACAGAAGTGTAGCTACAACAGACATCACAGAAGTGTAACTAAAACAGACATCACAGAAGTGTAGCCAAAACAGACATCACATACGTTTAGCTACAACAGACATCACAGAAGTGTAGCTACAACAGACATTACAGAAGTGTAGCTACAACAGACATCACAGAAGTGTAACTACAACAGACAACACAGAAGTATAGCTACAACAGACATCACAGAAGTGAAGCTAAAACAGACATCACAGAAGTATAGCTACAACAGACATCACAGAAGTGAAGCTAAAACAGACATCACAGAAGTGTAACTAAAACAGACATCTCTGAAGTGTAACCAAAACAGACATTACAGAAGTGTAGCTACAACATACATCACAGAAGTGTAGCTACCATATAGATCACAGAAGTGTAGCTACAAACGACATTGCAGCGGTGTAGCTACAATAGACATCACACAAGTGTAGCTCCAACATACATCACAAAAGTACAGAAAAAGCAAACGTTATAACCTCCCAGAAAAAACAAACACCACAAAAGATCAGCATGTATTAAGATAAAACAAGAACATTGACATTTATGTCACAAACAGGCATCTCTTCCCAAAGCCACCAAACCAAAGGACATCAACCGCCGCCCGTCCCACTGATTATATCAATCGAGAACGGATAAATGCCACGATTGTCCCACTCATTCGCCTACTTAATGAACCCGATGGAATGTAATCATTCACCTCACCTAAAGTTCATCTTGGTAACGTGCCGAAATATTTACTGGCTTTATTCTTTTCCGAAAACTCTACATCAGAAGCCGAGAAAATAATCTGTTTTCGCGGACCCGCGAAAATCGATCGGCTGCCCGGTTGATTTAGTTCTGCCGCAGGAACTATCACATTGGGCAGATAATTCCCTGGACCAATCTTCATGTTGGTCAATAAACGGATGTCCAAGGCGAAGAAGACAAGACTGGACCGGTCAGCTAGTAGTAAATCATTTAAAAGACAGTCATTTATAATTCTAGAGAATTTCGAAAACTGGAGGCAGTGAAGATGTGGTTTTGAAAAGAATGCTGAGAATGTTTTCGATAGAGAGATAAAACAAAACAAAATAATACTGCTTGGGCATTCATTGAAGAAAAATATCGATATTCAACAAGGAACAAACATCGCAGGAAATAAAAAGTTAGTTGTATGCCCTTTATTGGACGTCGTAGTTAACCCCAACATTGTTTGGCTGCTTGTGATCCCTTGGCAAGTTTACGTTCAGTAGTTTACCATTGCTTTCTGAACGACCGACACCTCATCATCATCGTGGTGGTCATGTTTCCTCATCTCACACGACCACCAGAGTCGTGGATCAGCTAGTGTATGAAAACCAACTTCTAAATCCCCCGCAGCTGTGTTTCGAACGGAGTAAAGAGAATTGAGTTCGTGACCCCATCGCTTCGGGGCCGCGAAAACAATATTATATGTCCTTTACAGAACGAAGCGATCAACTCGAATCCCTGGTTTATTTCCTAAGGAATTTTACGTTCAGTAGTTCGCCATTGCTTTCTGAATTTTAAAGGTACTCGAAGAAAACAGGCGCATAGACATGCTCACACCACGAAAATTAACGCAAGGCTGTCTGATTTTAAACCGTCTGAAGCTGATCTCGAACCGTCGACTCGGTGTGTCGGAAAATTGCGCTACATGGCAGTGTCAACAGTACAGAGCCGAAACGTGCACAGACAAACAGACTGACAGATAAAAGGCCAGTCAAACAGCTTGAGAAATGGAGCTACAGACAGATAGAAAGATAGATTAACAAAAAGGAGGACAACTAGAAGAACAAACAGTTTGACAGCCGGAATACAGACAGAGAATTAGACAGACAGTCACAATAAATAGGCACACAGACAAACAGATAATTGGAGAGCCAGGGGGACAACGACACAGACAGCTAGACAGACAAACAGTCAGCCATATAGACAAGCAGGCAGGCAAATAGCTGGAAAGACAGACAAACAGGCTATACAGACAAACAGCTGGATACATACAGAGAGAGACACACACACAGAGAGACAGAGAGAGAGAGAGAGAGAGAGAGAGAGAGAGAGAGAGAGAGAGAGAGAGAGACGGGAGAGAGAGAGACGGAGAGAATTATAGACAGACAGCTAGAAAGCCTGAAAAGACATATGCAGGTATCTATGCTTACCGGCATGGCACATGATGATGATGATGATGGTGATGATGATGATGATGATGATGATGATGATGATGATGATGATGATGATGATAAATTGATAGAGAGGCAAACACATTCAGCTAAACATACACTCAAGCAGTTAGACAAAGAGGCCACCTTACATCACCTTACATCACCTTACATACCTTCGATTACCTAATATATCTCTAGACTAGACGCAAATGTACAGACTGAACAAAGATCTAATATATCTATGAACTACACAAAGACAAGCAGAGAGACAAACAACTAGAGAGACAAGCAGACAGTTGACAGACAGACACACAGCTAGAGAAACAGAGCTACATACAGACAATTAAAGAGCCAGGCAGAAAGACAGCAACTAGATAGAGAGGTCGAGAGCCAGATACACATTCTCAAAGACATCCAGACAAACAGCTAGACAGACAGACAGCCAGACAGACAAACAGCAGCTAGATAGAGATGTCGAGAGTCAGATACACATATTAAGAGACATCCAGACAAACAGCCAGAGAGACAGCCAGACAGACAAACGCGACTACACACAGTTAAATCATCCCGACCCCGTCTTGTCATTCTGGCCACCTGATTTCTACTAGCCCTGACAAATATCAGTATTTGCTTTTTCTGTTTGGCTCCTTGGGGCAATCTGGCCCAATCAAGGCGCGCCCTTCAAGCCAAAGCTGTGTTACAGAGGGGACATACTTCCGTCCCCCAGCCTCTGAGTAGTTAGTCAAGTTAGCGCAGCCGGAAGTTGCTGATTCCACCACTAGCATTACTTAAGTCGGCTTTATTTAGGTCGACGTGGAGTCCGTGTGTCTTGCAGACATCTTGCTAGGGTCTAGGGGGAAGCAATCAGTGGGTGCTGGAAGAAATGAACTTAATAATTCATTGAATTTCGAGCCGGTCACGTGTCGAAACAGATAACAGTTGGGCGGGAATCTGTTAAGATTGTGGGGTCTTCGGGTAGAAGTCCAGGCTCGGAATAGTTGAGGATACTCGGGTCCAACGTAACGATAAGCATCATCATCAACGAAATAAGAAAGACGTCGCTGGGAGGTTGTTGGGACATTTGTGTGTTCAGAAGTTATAAAGTTCGGATCTCAGCATAGGACTGGACATTTTTACACGAACCATCGGTTTTGAATTGCATCACACGACCCATGATCTTCTGGGTAGAGAAATCGGACACCTAGTCTACTCGGCTAAGGAAGAACGAACGAACGAACAAACGAACGAACGAACGAACGAACGAACACACTTTATCTACAAAAAGTTAAGAATTTGGCACGCAGGCCCGTCTAACATTCTAGGAACGCCAGTGTGGAGGTTGAACGTGTTAAAAATCGTAAAGCATTTGATAATCGCTGAGTAGGCAACACGGCAACTGCCCGGGCCATATATTTTAGGACCCAGGGTTAGATGGAGCGCCCTACCCTTGGATGGAGTCGGTCGGGTGGCAGTCAACCTGATACTAATACATGTTGCAGGTGTGTATCCTTTCTCTTGCCACACGTATTCGCCTGGTGCTCCTGCTAGACAGACCGATATACAGACAGTCAGTGAGACAGAGAGACACAGGCAGTGAAACAGACAGACAGTGAGACAGACAGTGAGACAGACAGTGAGACAGACAGTGAGACAGAGAGACACAGACAGTGAAACAGACAGACAGTGAGACAGACAGAGAGACAGATAGACAGACAGTGAGAAAGAGAGACAAACAGACAGTGAGACAGATACATAGACAGAATGACAGACACATAGATCAATTGATAGACAGACAAGCTAAACAGACAGATATATAGATAGACAAACATGTAAATAGACAGACAGACACTGAGATCGATAGATAGAGTTAGACAGACAAACAGGACAGACTTTATTTTCAAAGGGTTCACAATTAGGCACGCAGGCCCGTCTGACATTCTGCCCTTCTATCTTTGCTCTCATACATTATTTCAGACAGGTAGTTAGTAGACAGACAGACAGACAGACGGACGGACGAACGGACGGATAGATGGATGGATGGATGGATGGATGGATGGGTGGGTGGGTGGATGGATGGATGGATGGATGGATGGATGGATGGATGGATGGATGGATGGATGGATGGATGGATGGACAGATAGATTTAGGCAAGTTAAAAATCCTTCCCAATGTTGGAAATGACAAGAGGTAAAGCAGGCATTACGGTCGCTGCACTGGTTAAAGTTAAAAAATAGAACCAATACAAACCATATAATATATATGGTGTGTGATTAGGTATTCACGTGTTGTGATTCTAACTGGGACAACGGGCTTTGAGCACTGCGCGGAAAATCTCTTTCGTGATCTCACACATAAGATTATGACAATTATGGGTGAGCACCATGGGCGATGAAGATAAATCTCCCAAATCAGATCACACCGACCTCTGCGTGCCCAGTTAGTTGCATGACCTTTACAGCATTTTAAGGCTGTTTGTGATATACCAGGCAATTATTAAGTCCTGTAGTTTGCCATTACTTTCTGACCAACTGACGCTCAACGTCAAGCGAAGTGCTTCCTTATTGTTTACAGCTGATTGAATATCCTCGACTCCGTGTATGTTTACTGCTCCTAAGTCACAACGCTTACCTGTTATAACAGGAAATCAAAAAATGAATCCGGTAAAGATAGCGAACACGGCGCCCCAGAGACAAGCCATATCACGGCTGTAACGTGGGTTGTAAATTGTACCGCAAATGTCTTTCGTGAACCCATAAAGAAGATTAGAGCCCTTATGGGTGAGCAACATGTACCATGAAGATAAAGCACTCAAACCAAATCAAACCCACTGTTGTATGTCCAGACATGCGCAAAGTCATTGAGCAAACACAAGACACGAACCCAACTCGGCACCACCCTAAGCTGCGTGCTCAACATCGCCATGTCTTGATACGCAGGATAAGCTGCTAACTAACGGAACAAATATTAATTGAGTCCCGGATTGTGTCACGTGTTTAGTTTAAAATTTGGCACCTGTTTAGTGTAAAATATTACATATGTATAGTGTAAACTGTAGTGTGAGTTTAGTGTAAAATGTGGCACTTAGTGGGTGTAAAATCTGGCACGCAGTGAATGTAAAATGTGGTAATACTTAGTGTATAACTTGGCACATTCTGAGTGTAAAATCTGGCACCTATTAGGTGTAAGCTGTGGCACTCACAAGAGTAAAATGTGACACAAATTGAGTGGGAAATGTGACATAACACTTAGCTGCATCATGGGTTATGCATAGTACCGAAAACGTCTTCCGTGAACTCACGAACAAGATGATGGCATTTATGGATGAGCAGCATGTGTTATGAAGATACAGCACTCAAACCAAATCAATCCCACCTTTGTATGTGCAGAGACGCGTGTCTAGATAAGATACACCAGGATACGCTGCTAAACAACGGAACAAATATTATTTGAGACACGGGGTTTTAAGCTTAATGGAACCAAACGAAAACATGCACGGGATGTAACAGAAATCAAATAGACAGTTCCCGAATACAGCTGGGGCCAATATTAACAAACAACTCAGAGATATGAATATCCAGACCTGGGGCATAACTTCATAGTCATTTCCCCCCTGTCTGACGGCGAGGATTGTCAGTGTTGTGAGCGGATGCGTCCAAGAACACCCCTGGGAGCAATAATTGTGATGTAGTGGAAGTTATTATCTGTACTGCCGCCACATTATGCGGATAATTGTGTTCATTGGTTGGCGAATTATTACAGCCCAGGAGAGTGATGACTGCGTGCAGATGCAGGTCAGGCCTGCACATCTCCAGGGAGAGGCTGTGAAAGTATTACGTAATTTGTACTTGAATTTGGAAGCTGGGATTTACGATATGACGAGAATCGGGTAGAGTACCCAAAGTATAATCTGATGTATTCTGAAGGAGCATCTAGCATACGTTGTCACAGAAATATGGTATATTTTAGAGAAAATGTCCAAGTATCGAGTGATCAATCAGGTATATACAGGTTGTTTGTAAAGTCTCATTACCTTTGTATGTAGAACGAATTTAAAAATTAAGTACAAGTTGTCATCAAAAAATATGCTCCGCAGTCCGTCGTAAAGCAATATGCAGCAAATAGCTGTCGTTTGTTGAAGTAATTCTTTGCATTCCAAACAGAAGTGTGTTATCAACGGAAGAATCGATTTTTCTTTTACAAATTTGTTCTACATACACAGTGTAGTGAGACTTTACACACGTCCTGAGTAAGTATAAAATCTGGTTTGTACTGAGTGTGAAATTTGGCACAGGGAAAATACAAATTAAATATACATTGAGAGATACATGTGGTAAATGGAAACGTAGCGGATAACTGAGTTAAAAACTCTGACACGTAAATGAGTGTAGAATGTGGCACATGCGTCGTTCAAAATCTGGTACCTATTGAGTGTAAAATTGGGCACAAATTTACTGCAACATCTGGCACGCATTGGATGTAAAATGTGGCACATACTTGAGTGTATTATCCAACACGTACTGAATGTGAAATATGACATGCGCTTAGTGAGGAAATCTGCCCTATGTTGAGTGTACCCAGCAGCACATTTTGATTGTTAGTTAGTTAGTTAGTCGACAGATCATCCTTATTGCACATTGAACCATTCAGTCCTTAAGTGCTCGGATCCCCTCCTCAGTAAATCCAACAGCGTGCAGCGGCTCACGACACCAGTTCTGTGTTGGTTTAGTACTCTTCTTTGGCTTAGTGTGTAGTGTTCTTGTTTGGCCACGCCTCTTTTAACTTGCTGTTCTCGCAGCCTGACCATAGTTGCAGATTCCCAGTCATCGCTTGGTTCTCGTAAACGACGAACAGTATGCTATATACTTACCGAACAGTATGCCATCTACTTACCGAACAGTATGCCATCTATTTACCGAACAGTCTGTCATCTATTTACCGAACAGTCTGTCATCTACTTACCGAACAGTCTGTCATCTACTTACCGAACAGTCTGTCATCTACTTACCGAACTGTCTGTCATTTACTTGCAGAACAATCTGTCATCTACTTACTGAACAGTCTGTCATTTACTTGCAGAACAATACGTCATCTACTTACCGAAGAGTCTATCATCAACTTACCGAACAGTCTGTCATCTACTTACCGAAGAGTCTGTCATCTACTTACCGAACTGTCTGTCATTTACTTGCAGAACAATCTGTCATCTACTTACTGAACAGTCTGTCATTTACTTGCAGAACAATCTGTCATCTACTTACTGAACTGTCTGTCATTTACTTGCAGAACAATCTGTCATCTACTTACTGAACAGTCTGTCATTTACTTGCAGAACAATCTGTCATCTACTTACCGAACTGTCTGCCATCTACTTACTGAACTGTCTGTCATCTACTTACCGAAGAGTCTATCATCAACTTACCGAACAGTCTGTCATCTACTTACCGAAGAGTCTGTCATCTACTTACTGAACTGTCTGTCATCTACTTACTGAACTGTCTGTCATCTACTTACCGAAGAGTCTATCATCAACTTACCGAACAGTCTGTCATCTACTTACCGAAGAGTCTGTCATCTACTTACCGAACAGTCTGTCATCTACTTACTGAACTGTCTGTCATCTACTTACCGAAGAGTCTATCATCAACTTACCTAACAGTCTGTCATCTACTTACCGAAGAGTCTGTCATCTACTTACCGAACAGTCTGTCATCTACTTACCGAACAGTCTGTCATCTACTTACCGAACAGTCTGTCATCTACTTACTGAGCTGTCTGTCATCTACTTACCGAACTGTCTATCATCTACTTACCGAACAGTCTGTCATCTACTTACCGAACTGTCTATCATCTACTTACCGAACAGTCTGTCATCTACTTACCGAATTGTCTGTCATCTACTTACCGAACTGTCTGTCATCTACTTACCGAACTGTCTGTCATCTACTTACCGAACTGTCTGTCATCTACTTACCGAACTGTCTGTCATCTACTTACCGAACTGTCTATCATCTACGTACGGAACAATCTGTCATCTACTTCCCGAACTGTGTGTCATCTACTTACCGAACTGTCTGTCATCTACTTACCGAACTGTCTATCATCTACTTACCGAACAGTCTGTCATCTACTTACTGAACTGTCTGTCATTTACTTACCGAACTGTCTGTCATCTACTTACCGAACAGTCTGTCATCTACTTACTGAACTGTCTGTCATTTACTTACCGAACTGTCTGTCATCTACTTACTGATGAGTCTGCCATCTACTTACTGAACTGTCTGTCATCTACTTACTGAACAGTCTGACATCTACTTACCGAACTGTCTGCCATCTACTTACTGAACAGTCTGTCATCTACTTACCGAACTGTCTGTCATTTTCTTGCAGAACAATCTGTCATCTACTTACCGAACTGTCTGTCATTTACTTGCAGAACAATCTGTCATCTACTTACTGAACAGTCTGTCATTTACATGCAGAACAATCTGTCATCTACTTACTGAACAGTCTGTCATTTACTTGCAGAACAATCTGTCATCTACTTACTGAACAGTCTGTCATTTACTTGCAGAACAATCTGTCATCTACTTATTGAACAGTCTGTCATTTACTTGCAGAACAATACGTCATCTACTTTTCTGTCATTTACTTGCAGAACAGTCTGTCATCTACTTACTGAACTGTCTGTCATTTACTTGCAGAACAATCTGTCATCTACTTACTGAACAGTCTGTCATTTACTTGCAGAACAATCTGTCATCTACTTACTGAACAGTCTGTCATTTACTTGCAGAACAATCTGTCATCTACTTACTGAACAGTCTGTCATTTACTTGCAGAACAATCCGTCATCTACTTACCGAACTGTCTGTCATCTACTTACTGAACAGTCTGTCATCTACTTACTGAACAGTCTGTCATTTACTTGCAGAAAAATCTATCATCTACTTACTGAACAGTCTGTCATTTACTTGCAGAACAATCTGTCATCTACTTACCGAACTGTCTGCCATCTACTTACTGAACAGTCTGTCATCTACTTACCGAACTATCTGTCATTTACTTGCAGAACAATCTATCATCTACTTACCGAACTGTCTGTCATTTACTTGCAGAACAATCTGTCATCTACTTACTGAACTGTCTATCATCTACTTACTGAACAGTCTGTCATCTACTTACCGAACTGTCTGTCATTTACTTGCAGAACAATCTGTCACCTACTTACCGAACTGTCTGTCATTTACTTGCAGAACAATCTGTCATCTACTTACCGAACTGTCTGTCATTTACTTGCAGAACAATCTGTCATCTACTTACGGAACTGTCTGTCAATTACTTGCAGAACAATCTGTCATCTACTTACCGAACTGTCTGTCATTTACTTGCAGAACAATCTGTCATCTACTTACCGAACTGTCTGTCATTTACTTGCAGAACAATCTGTCATCTACTTACCGAACAGTCTGTCATCTACTAACCGAACAGTCTGTCATCTACTTACCGAACAGTCTGTCATCTACTTACCGAACAGTATGCCATCTATTTACCGAACAGTCTGTCATCTACTTACCGAACAGTCTGTCATCTACTTACCGAACAGTATTCCATCTACTTACCGTACAGTATGCCATCTACTTACCGAACTGTCTGTCATCTAATTACCGAACAGTATGCCATCTACTTACCGAACTGTCTGTTATCTACTTACCGAACAGTATGCCATCTACTTACCGAACAGTCTGCCATCTACTTACCGAACAGTCTGCCATCTACTTACCGAACAGTCTGCCATCTACTTACCGAACAGTCTGCCATCTACTTACCGAACAGTCTGTCATCTACTTACCGAACAGTCTGCCATCTACTTACCGAACAGTCTGCCATCTACTTACCGAACAGTCTGTCATCTACTTACCGAACAGTCTGCCATCTACTTACCGAACAGTCTGCCATCTACTTACCGAACAGTCTGCCTACAGAAAACGATTCGGTAATTGGCGTAGGCTTACATGTCACTCCGCAGATCGCGGACTTTTTTTTTCTGGATCAACTCTGCTGATGATGTTCCTCCATGTCACTGTCTAAACCCATCCAGCATCATTTCTCTTGGCCGGCCTCTGCCTCTCATACCCCTGATATTTCCAGTTGTCACAAAGTTCTCTAATGCCTCTCTCCTCATCCCATTACCAAAATGAAACCGTTTGTCTCGTAATTGCCCACGGGGCCCATGAGAGGGCACTCTCCCGCTGTTTATACTTCACCTCGACACCGCAAGGTACAAGAGGAACATGATGAGATGAGATGAGGTGAGATGAGATGTCTCTTTCTTGCCACATCGATTCTTGTTCTCTTCAAGGAACTTTCCATCAGATGTTACGGCTGCCCCAGGATAGTTGTACTGATTCACTTATTTAAGTATATTCTCATTCACTTGGATGTTACATTATGGCATTTCTTTCTTCTTAGAGACCACATTAATCTCTTAAAAACAAAAAATTAATGAAAACAACAGATGCTTGTCTGTCGCAGGAAGTTGTCATCAACCTCAAGTTGTTTCTAGACATTTGCACGTTTATTAGTTTGCCATTGCTTTCTAAACGAGAAATTAACATTTTAAGTCCACCTGAATGCTAGTGTAGGGGCTGAACCGCCTGTCTCGCTATAGGAATGTGTTGATTGGTGAGGATGTGTGTATGGGTGGGGAAATGTGTGTGTGTGTGTGTGTGTGTGTGTGTGTGTGTGAGTGTATGGGTGGTGAGATGTGTAGTTAAGGGATTGTGATTGGGGATTGGAGATAGGGGAGGGGGGTGTTTGGCGAGTGGGTGGGTGGAGGATGTGTGGTAGGGTGAGTGTGTGTAGGTTGGGGGTGCGAGGGGATTTGTGTGTGTGTGGGTGCGGGGTGTGTGGGTGGGGGAGATTGTGTGGGTGGGTGATATGTGTGTAAGTGGGGGATGTGTGGGTGGGTGCGGGTTTTGTGTGTGGGTAAGTGCAGGATATGTGAGATGGCGGGAATATGTGTGTGTGGGTGTTGGATATGTGGTTGGGGGATGTGTGTTTGGCTGAGGGGTTGGGGGGGGGGTGTGGGTGGGTGGTGAGGATATGT
The DNA here is from genome assembly GCA_963921405.1 of Cepaea hortensis. Taxonomy (NCBI): domain Eukaryota; kingdom Metazoa; phylum Mollusca; class Gastropoda; order Stylommatophora; family Helicidae; genus Cepaea; species Cepaea hortensis. Next base: position 6,372,819 of record OY992896.1, read on the forward strand.
GGGTGGGTGAGTGTTGGTAGGTTATGGAATGGGTGGAGGATGTGTGCGTGTGGGTGGGGAGATGTGTGAAGGCGGGGGGATGCGTGGGTGGCTATGGATGGGTGGTTGCATGCATGTGTGCCTGGGTTTGTGTGTGGGTGGATGGAGGATGTGTGTGTGGGGGTTGTGTGATGGGTGGAAGATGTGTGTGTGTGTGTGTGGGAAGATGGTGTATGGGGGTGTGGGATGTGTCGGTTGGGGGATGGGATGAATGGTGTCATGTATGTGCCTAGGGGTATGTGTGTGGTTGGATGGTGGATGTGTGTGTGGGGGACACGCGGGTGGATAGGGGATTGATTTGTCTCATAACATGGTAACATGCATTGTTTATGCTTACAACATTCATTTGACAATGTTTTTTTCCCTATGTGAATGCACTATGCACTGAAGAACGAAAGATGAGTGTTTGGAAGGGCCGAATGTAAGACAGGCCTGCGTGCCCAATTTGTTACCCTTCGAAAATAAAGTTCGTTCGTTCGTTCGTTCGTTCAGTGTACCGGCAGTTTAAAAGCGAGCGTTCTGATCTTTCGACCACGCGGAATTCATACAATTTAATCTAATCGTATTTTTTCATACAAGTTTCAACACCGGAGACCTACAAATCTACATATAACGGTATTGAATTAGGGACAAGGAATATAAAACTATATTTATTTACTGGCGCCGCAGAATTCCAAATCCTTCAATCACGTGACAAGACACTCAGCCAGGTCTAACTGGGAGCATAAAGCCAAATTAAGGCCAGATCGAACAGCAACTTTACCAAATTGAATATTCAAGTCCGCGATGTGGAAAGATAAACGACGAACAACCTTAATGCGAACAATAGAAATAGCTACAAAAAGTATTGGAGTGCTTGCGCCAAGGAGGATGAGAAGAGTGGAGAAATAAAATGAGAATGTTGAAAGAGGAGAGATGTGTGTCTTTATATGGGTTGTACATTTGTAAATTGTATTCATTGTGCCAGATTGGATTGCATGAAGCCATTGCGGACAAACCGATGGCATCTCACACGTGGGTTCACTTGTGATTGAATACAGGGAGGTGTGTGGATATTGTGTGAACTGGCGGGTTGAATTCACAGGGGGGTTAGAGAAAGGTGGGTTCACAGAGAGGTTAGAGAAGGGTGGGTTTACAGGGAGGTTAGAGAAGGGTGGGTTTACAGGGAGGTTAGAGAAGAGTAGTTTTACAGGGAGGTTAGAGAAGGGCGGTTATACAGAGAAGTTAGAGAATGAGATAGAGAAATTGAAAGAAAGAAAGAAAGAAAGAAAAGAAAGACAGCACGAGAGAGAGAGAGAGAGAGAGAGAGAGAGAGAGAGAGAGAGAGAGAGAGAGAGAGAGTAAGAGACACAGAGAGACAGGCAGAGAGACAGAGAGAAAGAGAGAGACAGAGAGGAAGAGAGAGAGACAGAGCTGGAGAGAGAGACAGAGAGAGAGACAGAAAGATAGTCAGAGAGAGAACAAGAGAAAGAGACAGAGAGAGACATAGAGAATTAAATAGAGAGAGATTGAGAGAGAGACAGAGAGAGAGAGAGAGAGAGAGAGTAAGAGACACAGAGAGACAGAGAGAAAGAGAGAGACAGAGAGGAAGAGAGAGAGACAGAGCTGGAGAGAGAGAGAGAGAGACAGAGAGAGACAGAAAGATAGTCAGAGAGAGAACAAGAGAAAGAGACAGAGAGAGACATAGAGAATTAGATAGAGAGAGATTGAGAGAGAGACAGACAGAGAGAGAGAGAGAGAGAGAGAGAGAGAGAGAGAGAGAGAGAGAGAGAGAGAGACATCCCACGAATCTATCTTCAATGTGTGATATAGATCATTTTCCAATCCATTATGGCTTGATCACATATACGAATCTGACCTTATATCACCCAAAAAGTTAATGATCAGCATCAAGTTTCACAATGACAGAGCACACTTGTGTCCCTCTTAGACCTGTTAGCTTTCAAAGAAGCTCTTCTGTTTTCAAACATCGTTGCTGAAATCATTTTGTTGTAGATACCCGATCAGATTTACACATCGATTCCATTCGTTGGTTTCCGATATGTTTTAACCTGTAGGTGTCCGATCCCATTCGTGGGTTTCCGATATGTTTTAACCTGTAGGTGTCCGATCCCATTCGTGGGTTTCCGGTATGTTTCAACCTGTAGGTGTCCGTTAAATCCTGCATTTGTCGACACTGTAGGTACAGATCAATACCATTAATTGATTCCCCATGCTAACCAACTTGCCATTGAAACAATGAAAAGTCTCATGAACAGTCAGTTGACATTTTTTCCAGGTCAGTGTGAATATCGTTTTATTTCTCAAATGTCAGGGTGAATATCGTTTTATTTCTCCCATGTCAGAGTGAATATTGTTTGATTTCTCCCATGCACGAGTGAATATTGTTTGATTTCTTCCATGTCAGATTAAATATTATTTTATTTCTCCCATGTCAGATTGAATATAGTTTTATTTCTCCCAAGTTAGACTGAATCTAGTTTTATTTCTCCAATGCCATCCTGTAATAGGTGAAGTACAGGTAGATCATCAAGGCCTGGAGAGAATAGTGCTGCAGGAAGTGACCAGAAAATCTGGCCGACATTCCCAGGACGACCAGACAGACAGACAGACAGACAGACAGACAGACAGACAGACAGACAGACAGACAGACAGACAGACAGACAGACAGACAGACAGACGCATAGTCAGACTGCTACCGGTACTATTAGCATTGGGACTCTTCTCTGGCGGAATGTCACGGGGGTTATGATGTCGGTTCTTGATTCAACTCAACGGTGAAGATATGGGTTCGAATCTGGGGTAAGGGTAAGCCGTGGCTAAGAAGTTTAGGTGTCCGCCTCAAGGTGAGGAGGTACCGAGTTTGATCCTTGCATAGGGTAGGGAATTTGGTAACCAATGTTCTCACACTCTCCCCTGATCTATTGGTAGTGAGATCGGGCGCTTGTCTGCTCTGATAAAGGCGGAAAATAGGAGGTCCCGTGTGCAAGTTCTGTATGTTAGAAATCCCACAGTAGTTGGAGATCGTAAAGAGTAGACAGTAAGCCACCCTGCTCTGGCAAAATTATTAGGAAACGTAAATCTACCCGCGACTAGGGGGAGTCCGTTACCATGGATAATCTTACATATCTCTACTTCCACGAGAAGGTGGAAGGTAGAGTTCGTTACCTTGTATGACCTTACATATCTCTAGTTCCACGAGAAGGTGGAAGGTAGAGTTCGTTACCTTGTATGACCTTACATATCTCTAGTTCCACGTGAAGGTAGAGTCCATGACCTTACATATCTCAAGTTCCACGGGTATGTAGAGTCCGTTACCTTGGATGACCTTACATATCTCAAGTTCCACGGGTAGAGGAATTGGTTACCTTGGATGAACTTACATATCTCTAGTTATTGCATATCCCTTACGCGACGTAGCTGTCGACCCCAGCATGTTTCGGCTGTTCGTGATTCCTGGGCAAGTTTACGTTCAGTAGTTTACCATTACTTTCCGAATGACCGGCACCCATACCATTTCATAAATGAATAAACGTAGGGCTGTCTGATGTCAACCGCTCACAGCTGTGTTTCGAACGCGGGTATGCGGTACCGCGAACAGCATACGTAACCCATTCGCCATAAAAGAGGCAAATATCTCTAGACTAGAAGCAAATGCACAAACGGAACAAAGCCATAAAATATCTCTAGCATATAAACAAGCGTACAGACTAAACAATGATCTAATAAAGTGGTTCTCAACCGGTGGGGAATCCCCCCCCCCCCCAGGGGGGAATTTTAGGGTTTCCAAGGGGAGGGGGGGGGGGATTAAGATTATTTCAAAATCACGTTAATACAAGAACCGATTACTTGATATTGTTTTTCCCTTCGTACTGTACGGTTCTGTACGTCTCATCCATCTAAAATTCATTTTATAAAGTAAGTAGACCTACAAATCATGTTTTATGTGGAGGTCTAGACTTGTTTTAGTATGTGCTATTAAATTTGGCTTCCATTATTACGTATACTGTGTAACGGGGGGGGGGGGGAGGGGGATTTTTAGGTAGGAAATACGAAGGGGGGGGGGTGGGAATGACGTTCTGAAAATATGGTGAAGGAGGCACGGGCTAAACAAGGTTGAGAAACACTGGTCTAATATATCCCTAGGATAGAAGCAAGTGTATAGACCACACAGTGAACTTACACAGACACACACACACACACACACACACACACACACACACACACACACACACACACACACACACACACATATATATATATATATATATATATATATATATATATATATATATATATATATATATATATATATTTATAGAGTGGAACCTCGTTTAACGAGCACCTCTCATAACGAGTAATTCGCATACCGAGCAAAATAAATTGTAAAAAAAATGACTCGCTGTACGAGTGACGCTTTGCATAACGAGTGTCGAGTGGAGGGGAAGTCCCGGATTGTGCGCCTGCTTGGAAGAAGCTTTGGCCGGAGAGCGTTGTCGAATGTGACTTTGAGGGGTTTGAGACAGTGCCTTTGGAGGCTGTAGTCAACAAGATTGTGTCTTTGGCCAAGATCATGGGACTGGAGATGGATAACAAAGATATCGATGAGCTTGTGGAAGAGCATAGCCAAGAGCTGACCACCGAACAGCTTACGGAATTACATTGCGTTTCACAGCAAGAAGTTGTGGAGGTGAGTTTGTCCGAGAAGGAGGAGAAGGTAACAGCAAACCAACAATCTACTGGAGCAATAAGAGAAATGCTGAAAGCATGGGAAACTGTTGCATCGTACATTGAGAACCATCACCCTAATAAGGCAGTGGCTATGAGAGCTACTAATTTATTTAATGATAATTCTGTGTCGCATTTCCACCAAATTCTGAAGCGTCGGCAAAAACAAATTTCTCTAGACAGTTTTCTAGTAAAAAAGAATTAGATATAAATTATAAATTGTAAATTAATTATTTAAATTATTTTTTCTACAAATCCAATTCTCATTCCAGGTTCGTTCATTCCGCGATAGAAGAGGAAGATGAATCACACTCCTTAACGATGTATATATAATTTTCTTTGAATAAACGTTATACAAAATATTTTGAGTATTTTTTCGCCATGGAACGTATTATTTTACATTAATTTGTATGGGAAAAACTGCTTCCCTTAACGAGTGTTTCGCTTTACGAATAAGATTCTGGAACGAATTATGCTCGTTAAGCGAGGTTCAACTGTGTGTGTACACACACACACACACAACATACACACACACACACACACACACACACACACACACACAAGGTAGAAGCAAGCATACAGACCAAACAATGATCTACTATACCCCTAGGATAGAAACAAGTGTATAGACCACAAAATGATCTAAACCATCTCTAGGATAGAATGAAGTGTACAGACCAAATAATGAACTAATAGAAGGAAGTGTACAGACTAGATAATGACCTAATATATCTATAGGATAGAAGGAAGTGTACAGACTAGATAATGACCTAATATATCTATAGGATAGATGGAAGTGTACAGACTAGATAATGACCTAATATATCTATAGGATAGAAAGAAGTGAACAGACTAGATAATGACCTAATATATATATATATATATATATATATATATATATATATATATATATATATATATATATATATATATATATATAGGATAGAAGGAAGTGTACAGACTAGATAATGACTTAATATATCTATAGGATAGAAGGAAGTGTACAGACTAGATAATGACCTAATATATCTATAGGATAGATGGAAGTGTACAGACTAGATAATGACCTAATATATCTATAGGATAGAAGGAAGTGAACAGACTAGATAATGACCTAATATATCTATAGGATAGATGGAAGTGTAAAGACTAGATAATGACCTAATATATCTATAGGATAGAAAGAAGTGAACAGACTAGATAATGACCTAATATATATATATATATATATATATATATATATATATATATATATATATATATATATATATATATATATATATATATATATAGGATAGAAGGAAGTGTACAGACTAGATAATGACCTAATATATCTATAGGATAGATGGAAGTGTACAGACTAAATAATGACCTAATATATCTATAGGATAGAAGGAAGTGAACAGACTAGATAATGACCTAATATATCTATAGGATAGAAGGAAGTGTACAGACTAGATAATGACCTAATATATCTATAGGATAGAAGGAAGTGTACAGACTAGATAATAACCTAATATATCTATAGGATAGAAGGAAGTGTACAGACTAGATAATGACCTAATATATCTATAGGATAGAAGGAAGTGTACAGACTAGATAATGACCTAATATATCTATAGGATAGAAGGAAGTGTACAGACTAGATAATGACCTAATATATCTATAGGATAGAAGGAAGTGTACAGACTAGATAATGACCTAATATATCTATAGGATAGATGGAAGTGTACAGACTAGATAATGACCTAATATATCTATAGGATAGAAAGAAGTGAACAGACTAGATAATGACCTAATATATATATATATATATATATATATATATATATATATATATATATATATATATATATATATATATATATATAGGATAGAAGGAAGTGTACAGACTAGATAATGACCTAATATATCTATAGGATAGATGGAAGTGTACAGACTAGATAATGACCTAATATATCTATAGGATAGAAGGAAGTGAACAGACTAGATAATGACCTAATATATCTATAGGATAGAAGGAAGTGTACAGACTAGATAATGACCTAATATATCTATAGGATAGAAGGAACTGTACAGACTAGATAATGACCTAATATATCTATAGGATAGAAGGAAGTGTACAGACTAGATAATGACCTAATATATCTATAGGATAGAAGGAAGTGTACAGACTAGATAATGACCTAATATATCTATAGGATAGAAGGAAGTGTACAGACTAGATAATGACCTAATATATCTATAGGATAGAAGGAAGTGTACAGACCAGATAATGACCTAATATATCTGTTATATGTTGTTTGTCCATCAAGAATGATGATGACCATTCATTTCATCCAGTGGGGTTGAAGGTGTGGAGCCGTGGGTTCTAAGATGGCTGATAAGGCCTATTTTGGCTCGAAATGTTCTTTGACAATGTAGGCAAAGAATGCTTGACGTCTCTGGAGGAGGATTTCCTGCAGTGGTTTTTCTGTCCTGCCTTTTCTTCACAGCTCTTGCAGTCCTGGTTGCCTCACATATGACTGCACCTTTGCGCAATGATGCACGCCACGAATTTCGGTCTCTGGCTGCAGCCTCCCAGGTGTCATGATGAATTCCAAAAGCATTCAGTGAAATTTTCAGAGTGTCTTTAAAACGTTTCCTCTGGCCACCTTGGGAGCGTTTACCACAACGCAGTTCGCTGTAGAAAATTCGTTTAGGGAGCCTGTGATCTGGCATGCGGGTCAAGTGACCAGCCCAGCGAATCTGATTCTTCATCAGTAGAGTGTGGATACTGGGCATGGATGCTCTTTCTAGGACTTCAGTGTCTGGAATCTTGTCTTGCCATTTAATCTTCAGTAGCTTCCTTAGGCAGACTGTGTGGAAGTGGTTTAATTTCCTAGCGTGTCGCTGATAAACAGTCCAGGTTTCACAAGCATATGGCAGTGTGGATAATACAACTGCTTTGTAGACTTTTAGCTTTGTTTGCAGGCTTATTCCAGTTCTGTCCCATACATTCTTGTACAGTCTGCCAAAGGCTGCACTGGCCTTGGAGATTCTTGCATTCACTTCGTCATCGATTGTGGCAGCTTGTGACACAGTGCTGCCAAGATAGGTGAATTTGTCCACAACACTTAGTCTATGGTCATTCACTTTGATATTCGGCACAGTGTGATTATTCCCTGGAGCTGGCTGGTACATAATTACAGTCTTCTCCAAGTTGATATTGAGCCCAAAGTTGGCACAGGCATGTGAGAAAGCTGAAACATTATATTGCATGTCCGCCTCTGAGTTGGCGTATAGAGCGCAATCATCAGCAAACAGGAGCTCTCTGACGGTGCCGCTGTCAATTTTGGTTTTAGCTTTCAGCCTTCTGAGATTAAATAACTTTCCATCCATACGGTAGTTGATGTCTATTCCAATGTCGTCGTTCTCGAAGGCATTCATCAACATGGCTGAAAACATGACGCTGAACAGTGTTGGTGCCAGGACACATCCTTGCTTCACTCCATTAGTTACAGGAAAGGGTTCAGACAGTTCACCATTTTCCTGTACTCTTGCCTGCATGCCGTCATGAAATAGCCGCACTATTTGGACAAACTTTCGTGGACAGCCATATTTTGCCATAATCTTCCACAGTCCTTCTCTGCTGACTGTATCAAAAGCCTTGGTAAGGTCAATGAAAGTGGAGAACATTTCGCAGTTCTGTTCCTGACATTTCTCTTGCAGCTGCCTTGCAGCGAAAATCATGTCAACAGTTCCACGTTCTTTTCTGAAGCCACATTGACTCTCAGGAAGAAGACCTTGATCGAGATGGGCTGTGAGGCGATTGAGAAGAATTCTGGCGAGTATCTTCCCTGCAATTGAAAGCAAGGAGATGCCTCGGTGGTTGTCACAGGATTGGCGGTTTCCTTTACGTTTGTAAAGGTGGACTATTAAAATCTTGTGGCATGGTCTCGTTCATCCATATGTTTGTGAAGACTTGGTGAAGCTGCTCTGTTAGGACCGGCCCACCTGCCTTGTATATCTCTGCTGGGATGGAGTCAGGACCAGGTGCCTTGCCGCTGGAGAGTTGCTGGATGGCTTTGTTTATTTCCACTAAGGTTGGCAGGTCATCAAGTGTCTCATTGGTGGGAACTTGAGGAAGGCAGTTGATGGTTTCATCATCGAAGAAGGAAGTTGCATTTAAGATTTTGCTGAAATGCTCTGCCCAGCGTTGGAGGATTTCTTTCTTATCGGTGACCAATGTTCCTCCGTCTGCACTGAGGAGGGGAACTATGCCTGGTGATGAAGGACCATAGACCGCTTTCAGTGAGTCGTAGAAGTTTTTCATATCATGTCTGTCAGCAAAGCCCTGAATTTCATCAGCTTTGCTGCTCAGCCAGGAGTCCCGCATGTGCCGAAGTTTCTGCTGCACTACTCTCTGAATGTTCTTGAAAGCATCTTTTTTTGATGTTGACTTTGGGTCATTCAAATGTGCCTTGAGGAGAAGATGTTTCTCGGCCAGCAATTGGTTGATGTCTTCGGAATTTTCATCAAACCAGTCTTTATGCTTTCGGGGGGCTGGACCCAGGATTTCCATAGCAGTGTTGTAAATTGTGTCCTTTAGGGCTCTCCATTCTGTTTCTGTATCCTGTTTAGCTTCAGCATTGGGCTTGAGGCGGTCTTCCAGCATATTTTCAAACGACTGCTGCATTTTCTTGCTGTTTAGGCGGGTGACATTTAGCTTTGTTTGCATTTTCGCCCCTTGAGGACGCCGTGGTGGCCTGATGTGGATGTTCATTTTCGAGACAATGAGACGATGGTCTGTCCAACATTCGGCACCACACATGGATTTTGTCACTCGAACGTCTTGTCTGTCACTCGTCCTGACGATGACATAGTCAATGAGGTGCCAGTGTTTCGAGCGAGGGTGCATCCACGATGTCCTATTTCTCATGGGGAGACGGAAAATTGTGTTCGTAATCACGAGATCATGTTCGGCACATGTCTGAAGGAGGCGGAGTCCATTGCTGTTACAATTTCCGACTCCATGCTTTCCAATAATGCCACTCCAAGAGGTGGTGTCCGTGCCTACTCTGGCATTGAAATCCCCAAAGAGTATAAGTTTGTCTCCTTTGGGAACAGATGTTAATACACTGTGCAGGTCCTCATAGAACTTGTTCTTGACATCATCTTCGTTGGTCATAGTTGGTGCGTAGATACTCACAATGGTTGCGTGCTTCCTTCCATTCAGCAGAGGCAACTTCATGGTCATGAGCCTGTCATTTATAGCCTTTGGAAATCCAGCTAATTTGCCGACCAGGGCCGACTTAATGGCAAATCCCACACCGGATTGGCGTCTTTCCTCGCTTTTCCTTCCACTCCAGAAAAATGTGTAGCCGGCACCAATTTCACAGATTTGGCCTTCTTCTGCAAGTCGTGTCTCGCTCAAGGCTGCAATGTCGATGTTGTACCTGCCCAGCTCTCTCCCAATCAGTGCTGTTCGTCTCTCTGGACCCGACGCGCCGTCTCTGTCAAGTAGGGTGCGTACATTCCAAGTTCCAATTGTTAAGGGAATATGGTTTACTCTTTTAGCTTTGCTTGTTTTATCTTTCTTTGTATGTCGACCGCAGTTAAGGGTACCCACCAACCGCGGCTAGCTGGTTAGGTAGTGATGAAGCAGACAATGTTTAGGGCACCTTTTCTAGCCCCTTCCTCATGCTATGGAGGTGAGCAGTGTGTTCCTATAGAGGGCTGCTCAGTCGCTCAGGGGGCTGCCGAATCCCACTGCTGCTCCGGTCAGTAGAAGACGACCATATGGCCTGAGCCGCCTGTGTGCAGGTCTGCGACTACGGCTGCCAGCGTACCCACGCCTGCCGCTTTGCCGCTCGCCCATCGCCACAGGGCTTGAAGGTGATATGTGACGTTGGATGAAGAATGCCTTGCGCGATGACTTGGATTAAAGTGAGGAAGAGTTGTGCAATTCGTCGACCTCACTCTCTCACCTGAGCCCATCTGAGTCCAGTGGCAAGACTATAATATATCTATAGGATAGAAGGAAGTGTACAGAACAAACGCGGTGAGGTATCTCAAAGTCAAGCTAAATGATCAACCCATGGCGTCCAGAAACGCTCGTGAGAAGAAGATGACAACGATGAAGAGAAAGATAAAAGTTGCAACTCAACATTTGATAACATTATCAAACCATTATCAAACCGGAGGAACAGCCTGTGGTGTACGGAAGGCCCAATATACGGAAGTGAGGCTAAGCAGCCATGTGCAGGACGTGACGATTCCTTGGGTGAGCCCAGTACCAGAGCGCTGTGTGTCAGCTCTGCAAGTATGGAAGCCTCCTTGGATGGCGGGGAATGCCCATGGTCTGCCCCTGCCTTCTCTTGAGGGCTAACCGTTATGTCTTCGGCTGTACTAAATGGGCCAGCTGGGATGGGAGAATAACACCACAACAGTGAGAGTTAAACGTCCTAAGAAACCCCCGGGAAGGTTAACCCGGTCAACAAATGACCGCAGAAGTCGGATGTGTCGGCCTCACGGTGCAAGAACGCAGCTCTGCTGTAAACAGGCACAACGCAATCGAGTTCGAAAAAAAATCTCTCGGGATGAACACAGAAGAAGAAAACGAAGAAACCGGATTATCACAACTTGTTTGTTAAACCGCCTTCAATCGTCCATATGTCCCAAGCGTTACACACCCCTCCCCTAAGTTAACGCGACCCCATTAGATTCAGGAGGATCAGAAATTAAGCGACGTATGAGATAGAGAGGGAAAGCGTAGGTCATTAATCCCACACAACAAAACCCCACACATGGCGATCAAGGGGAGCCATTAATTAATGCATCCTTTGATGATTCTCTGTGTAAATGTTTCATTAGTGGAAGCGAGAAAGCGACAGCCCAACTCGCCGCTAAAGCCATCAAGGCTGGTTGTGTTTGATGGGGGATCGTAGATAAAACATTAGATGGGTTTATATTATCGTGTCATCTGTGGCGATATTCATTAACATGTAATTAAATTTAATCGTTTCGGCTCGGTGGTCAGATAAACAAACAGACGTTCAGATAGACAGAGTGACAGGTCGAGAAGTTTATAAGCAGGCGGGCAGACAGACAGATAGACAGCCAGGGCACAGACAATATGACATATATATCTAGACAGAGTGGTAGACAGAGATACATAGCGAGGCAGACAGATAGACAGACAAATTAGCAGACAGATAGATATATAGACACACAAACAGATATACCTAGATAAAGATAAACATGCATGACAGGCAGACAGGCTGATAAATAGCCAGACAAACACATAGATAGACAGACACGGCGAAAGATAGACAGACAGACAGACAGACAGACAGACAGACAGACAGACAGACAGACACGGACGGACGGACTGACGGATCCAGTTATAGATAAGCAGACATGAAAGAGAGACAGCCAAATAAACGAGACAGACAAACAAATAGACATACAGACACACCGAGAGGTTTGTAAACAAACAGATATCAGACAGGCAGAAAAAGATATAAATAGACAGACAATCGGGTGGGCATATAGACAGACAGACAGGCAGATAGACAGATAGAGAGATAGATAGTTAGACTGACAATTGCACGAAACAATAGTAGATTGGGTTGTAGTCTCACAAAATATGAGATCCACTTTATGAACCAGACCCACAGTAAAGAACTCTTCTCCATGCCATGAGACACTGGGTAAATGGTGATAATCCCATCCTGTTGTAGACCAACCCACACTCGCTGACTGATCTGGTCTACATCGCAACATCAGATATTTCCCGGACCCACTGTAAGCTGGGTATTTTCGAACCCAGGCCAAGATTGTCAAAGAATCCACGTCTATGAAGATTCGAAAACACAACCACCAGGTCTGTTGGCAAGAGTCTTGACCACTGGGCTACTTCAATGTGTTGTATTGCCCACATAATTTCTGCACAGACAAGGAATGAAAGACCTCAACTAAACATTTCTGGTTGAGAAACAATAGTTAGTTAGTTGCATATCCTTTACAGACGTAGCAGTCAACGCCAGCATTTTTTGGCTGTTCATGATTCCTGGTATAACGGAGACATATTAGGATGATATAAATATTTGACCACGAGAAGCATGGATGTAAGGACCAAATGGAACCTGAAGATGAGGCCGACCATCTCAACGCTGGACAAAGGGCTTAACAGAGTCCATGAGAAACTCTACCTCTGAAGACGGAGCTGATGGCGAGGGACACTGGTAATCGGGAAAGCTAATGCACACCCAGAAATCAGTTCAGTGCACTAGAAGCTGTAGCACGTGTGTGAACAACGCTTGAGTTCAAAGCGAGCGAAGGCACACACACACACACACACACACACACACACACACACACACACGCATGCATGCATACATGGGAATCTCGATACACGAAGCCCATAAACGGCCATTCTCCCGCTGTTTATTCTTCCCTACATAATATATACTGACGGGTCAGTGGCGAGAAACAGACGGAGTGGTTGGGGTTTCATTGCGAAGACTAATGGACGATTCTTGATAAAGGAGAATCTGGCATATGAGGCTATGATCTCCAGCATGAGAATGGAGATGGAGGCGGTCACAGCGGTTCTCCGTTGGTTAGAAGAGACCACTGCAACACACATTGCATTCATTACGGACTCAAGGAGTATGCTAAGTAAGGTTGGAGAATGGAATGTTATCTTCTGGAAAGGCTCACCTCGCTTCAGAGGTCACAAATTTGTGAGAATTGTATGGATTTTTTGCCCTGGAAATGCGGGCAACAAACAGCCTGATCGGTTGACAGGGAATGCACGTCCTGGTGTTAGATTACCTATGGACAAGAAAGAGATGATTTTGTGGCTGTGGTACCAGGTGGAGAAGGCGGGGAAGCAGATTGAGAACCCGTATGTGGAAAGGATGAGATTGCGGGGGATTGGTAGGGGTTCCTGTAGAATCTCAAAACTGAGAGGGAAGACCAGGAAAACTGTCAATAAGAGAGCCGTGGTAACGATTAGTAGTATGACTCTTCGCTGGCTGTTGAACTAGGGTACGAAGCGCATATGGGAATGTCCCGAGTGCAGTGATGTCAGTTATTAGCTCATCTCAACTTATGTTTTATTTCGTCACCACAAGGTACAGGAGGAACATGATAATGATGATGATGATGATGATGATGATGATGATGATGATGATGATGATGATGATGATGATGATGATGATGATGAAGATGATGATGATGATGATGATGATGATGATGATGATGAATAATCGAATACGACCATGCTCTGGCAACTGTCATGACTCCTAGTTAAGTCACGTGATTCATGGCAAGTCACAGCTTGTCTCTCCGTATTCAGAGAGGGCATTCTCACTTCCGGTCCATTCCCTGACTTTTTCAACCGGGACTTCAGGGATTTATGCTGATAATCAATATCCGCCATGTTGGACGAGGCTTGTCCGAAGAGATGTTGCCTGTTCCAATGTTGGAGTTGCAAGTAACTGGAAGATCCTTTCAGGATGTCACAACAACCCCAGCATCTCGGAAATGTCGTAACATCTGATGGGAGATGCCTTGAAGAGATTAGTACAATAATCGCCAAGATGGACAACATACTGGCCAATAAAAAGATGTCAATTGCAACGAGAAAAAGGGTGTTGAATTGCTACATAGAATAAGTACATTTGTATGGATGTGACGCGTGAACAATGAGCCGGCAACCTGAAAAACATCGACTGTTTGGGGAAATGTGGTTTCTGACAACAATGCAAAGAGTGCCATGGCCAGACAGAAAAAAAATGAGCAAGTCCTACAAGAAACACATTTAAGCTGTAAACTGATTAGAGAAATTAGACGTAGACAGTCAAAATGTCTTGTACACGTTGTGAGAAGAAATAAATTAGAGAGCTTGGTGACAACTGACACGATTTGGGAGAAAGGTACACGGGGAAGGCGAAGAAGTAAATATCTGGATGGCATGATCGAGACACGAATACAGATCTGATAAACGACCTTGGTGATCGCGTGAGATCGCGAAACAAGACCGCTCACGCTTATCGGTATGGCACATGATGATGAAGCCTTGTTGGTTCCCATTCAAATGTATGAGTATCGGTCGATCAGAAAGCTATGGCAAAATTCTGAACGTAAACTTGCCAAGAAATTACAAACAGATACAAATACGCTGGGATTAACTGCAACGTCCCGTAATGGATACACTAATACTGCCAGTAACTTGTTCAAGTTTTAGTTAATTACATTGTGCTTCACATAAAAAGGCATAATAACTGTTGTTTGTCCATCAAGAATGATAATGACCATTCATTTCATCCAGTGGGGTTGAAAGTATGGAGCCGTGAGTTCTACGATGGCTGGTAAAGCCTATATTGGCTCGGAAAAGTTCTTTGACAATGTGGGCAAAGAATGCTTGACGTTCCAGGAAGAGGATCTCCTGCAGTGGTTTTTCTGTTCAAGCTGTTTTTATCACAGCTCTTGCAGTTCTGTTTTCTTCACAAGTGACTGCATCCTTGCGTAATGATGTACGCCACGAATTTCGGTCTTTGGCAGAAGCTTCCCAGGTGTTATAATGAATTCCGAAAGCTTTCATTGAGATTTTCAGAGCGTCTTTAAAGCGTTTCCTCTGGCCGCCTTGGGAGCGATTACAACAACGCAGCTCGTCGTAAAAAAAAAAAAAAAATTCGTTTAGGGAGCCTGTGAACTGACATACGAGACACGTGACCAGCCCAGCGAATCTGATTCTTCATTAGTAGAGTGTGGATGCTGGGATGGACGCTCTTTGTGGGACTTCGGTGTATAATAACTGCAACCCCGGCGGTTGCGAATGTGACTGATCAGACCAATTCACGCTGTAGATGTTCGTCCACAATGTATGCATGTGAACAATTGGTCATTTCTACCATCACGCACCATCTGACGTCTCACAATCTCAGAGTGTGACCTATCTGCAATCATTGTCTCCTTTGTCTTTATTCCATTTCTGATCTTTGCTCTCCATGCATCACGATCAGCAGCGACTTGCTCCCAGTGTGCAGTATCAATGTCTGTATCAATAATGTCCCGTTTACCCACATCTTTGTATCGCAGCAGAGACCGACCCTGTGATCTCCTACCCACCTGTTATTCACCAAAAACGATGTCCTTTGTTATTCTACCATCATCCATCCTTCTAACGTGTCCTATCCATCTAAGTCTACGAAAACTGAGCATAGAAAAACGGTATTGATGATCTTGTCTTGCCACTTAATACCAAGTATTCTTCGTAGACCCCGCATATGAAGGCTGTTTAAACGTTTCTCTTGCTGTGAGTAAGTTGTCCAGGTTTCACTGCCGTAAAGAAGAGTACTAAGGACATAGGCTTGATAGACAATGACTTTTGTTTTGGCAGTAAGCTTCCTGTTCTCCCAGCCTCTTTATGTTAACCTGTTCATTGTTGTTGCTGCCTTACCATTCCTGATTGTTATTTCCAGATCTAACTATAATTTACGGTTAGCCTCTAATACTAGATATGTAAAATGGTTTACTATCTCGAGTTCTGCATCGTCAATAGAGAATGATGGTCCCCCATTTCACCTTATGAAATAATCTGTCTTTGCTAATTGTTAAACCAAATTCATAACAAGCATTGGAGAATGCAAATAGTAGACGTTATAATTCTTTCCTAAAATATGAATAAAATTTGGTGGAACTGCGGTAAACCTGTAAAAATGTAAACAATATAAAATGACACAAAATAGTGTAGCTTTACATAACAGAATTACGACACATACAGGACATTGCAGCGACTAGCCTCATCAGCAAACAAACACATAAGTAGTAAGGGATGTTGTAACTAATTGTCATTAAAAGTGACGTCATATTTTACTATACGAAACGTCTACCTCCATAATGATGACGTCAAAAACCGGATCCAGATCGGACCACATTTTTTCAAACATTGGCGGTTATTTTCTTGGTTCTGGGTGACCACTTCCGGTTGTCCTGCTGACTACTTCCGGTCCATGGTTACCCCCTACCCAGGTTCCCCCTACCCAAGTCCCCCGTACCCAACCCGGCGCGATCCGACCTGGCGCGAACCGGACGTCGGCGCGATCCGGCCCGAGCGGGTGTGCACCCCGGTCCGACGCGAACCGACCCATCACAGTGTGTGTGGTGTAATCGAGCCCAATCATATTGATCCCTTCGATGAGGAGATCGAAATCAATATGACAGAAAATTGCTTTATTCCATCTCTCGAGCTAACCCAAGGATCCATTTTTGGATTGCATTAATAAACCTTTCTACGCTTCGGCAGAAGTCCCGATCCCATGTATCAACATTAAGCGCTTGGTGGAAATCTGCTTTAAAAATATACTAGCCATCCACAGAATAATACTAAAAATTACACCTAAAAACTTAATTCAACACCAAAAATTTCTTGTATGTACACTGTAGAATAGTTACGTCATTAAAAAAAAACTACGAGTCTCATTTAATTTAAGCCATAACTTACCGAGATAATCATGAAAATATGTAATATTATTAAACATCAAAGTTATACCCCTTTAATTATAAACATATTCCAAGGGAGACAAATCGGATGCCTTGGCTCAACCAGAATTTTCGACCCTTTGCACGCTAACCTCCCCCTGAATTACCGTTTACCTGCGCCCGCAAGCAACCAGAAACGCTTCACCGAGCACGAGCCGTCCGATACGACAAGTAGTAAGGGATGTTGTAACTAATTATATTTTTAGGACTTTAGTCGTTCGTAGTGACGTCATTTTTTCTATACGAAAAGTCTACCTCCATAATGATGACGTCAAAAACCGGATCCAGATCGGACCACATTTTTTCAAACATTGCCGGTTATTTTCTTGGTTCCGGGTGACCACTTCCGGTTGTCCTGCTGACTACTTCCGGTCCATGGTTGCCCCCTACCCAGATCCCCCTACCCAGGTCCCCCGTACCCAACCCGGCGCGACCCGACCTGGCGCAAACCGGACGTCGGCGCGATCCGGCCCGAGCGGTAGTGCACCCCGGTCCGACGCGAACCGACCCATCACAGTGTGTGTGGTGTAATCGAACCCAGTCATATTGATCCCTTCGATGAGGAGATCGAAATCAATATGACAGAAAATTGCTTTATTCCATCTCTCGAGCTAACCAGAGTTTTTTTTTTTTTTTAAACTTTTGAGTGTTAAAGTGGTTGCGAATTGTATTGTTCGTGTTTTTACAGAGCGTTGCATATGGACGTGTAGGTGACATATGCGCAAACATACAAATATTTTATACATTTAAACATTCCTCCATTGACATTGTTGTAAGGAAATATTTTAAATCAACAGCGTGATGGTAGTGGGCTGTTATTATTTCCCCTGCCGCCCCGCTCTCCTGTCAGCTCCAAATCTCCTACCAAGTACCATCACCACCTCTCGGTGATGATAAAACATGGCGGTGCACAAACTGTTTAGAACCAACCGGTGAGGGTGGCAGCAGAGACAACAATCACAGTATCAAAAAGGTGGGAAAGGGGGATGAGATTGTATACTCGTTTACAAAGCCATATATATTAGTAGTGATTACAATGATAATAGTGCAAATAACAACCAAATACATAAATAATGTAATAATGACAAGGAATAACACTGCTAAGTGCTAAGGGTGATAGTCTCAATGATAATAATAGTTCTAACATGTGATTCCATGTGCTAAATTGATTATCTTAGGAATGGTGTTTACATGAAATACATCTTATAATAATAATGACAAAGAATAAAACTACTAAGGGTGATAACAGCAATGCTAAAAAAAACACAATGATAAAATTAGTTATGATAATGATCACATTTTCCAAACATGTGATTCCATTTGCTAAAATGATTTTCTTAGACATGGTGTTAAAATATGGCAGGTACCTACAATAACAATTGCATCCTGCACTGTTCAATAATATAGTAGGTGTAAAAAGGAGTTGGTTATCTTTTTTTTTCTCCTTGCTTATTATTTTTTTTTTTAATTATACATATACTTGCAACATGCAATGTTCAATAATAGTAGAAGTAAAAGGAGTTGGTTATCTTTTTCTCCTTGCTTATTTTTTTTTCCTTATTTGTAAGGGTTCATTCATTTTTTCCCTTCCTCTTTTTTTTTTTTTTAACTTTATGTAAAAAGTAAACAAGCATCAGTATTTGCACAACATTTTTACAATCTTTACATTTTTGTTTCCCTTGCCATCTTCTCACCAATTTGTTTCACTCCATCAATGCCCTTATCACCACTATCTGGGCAATGATGGTAAAGGCAGGATAGATATTTGAACCAAACCGGTGTGGGTATCAGCAAAGGCAGCAACAAACCATGAGCAAGGGGATGGGGGGCACATGGGAAAGGGATTTTGCTTATTACTAATGATGGCAATAATAATAATGACAAGAAGAGACATACTGAGGTTAATAATAGCCAATATAAAAAAAAACTAGCAATGGTTTTAATGGTTATGAAAATGATAAACTTTTTGCAAATTGTGGTTTCCATTTGCTAGGATGATTTTCTTTGGAATGGTGTTAACATAGCATAGCAGTGTACATACACAAGCCAAATATAGTATTTAATAATAGTTGTAGTACAGGGAGTTGGGTTTTTCCCCCCTCATTTCCTCAATCATTTGTATTTGCACAAATTTATTTCAGTATTATTGATTTGGTAACCATTTGTGATTTTGTATTTATTCCTTCAACACTCCCTCACATGATTCAAAAGGGGTGACAAGGAGAAAGGGAAATCTTTACATTTTTGTTTACTTTGCCGCACTCCCACTAATCGCTTTCACTCCAATGCCCCTCCGACCACCCTTAATGATGGTACAGGCAGGACAAATGTTTGAACTGACCAGTGGGGGTGGTAGCAAAGGCAACAAACCATAAGCAAAATGGGGCACTAGGGGAGATGAAGTTGTAAAATAATAATGATGATATCACTAATACTTATAACATTAATGATACTAAGGATAATAAGGTAGATACTGATTACAAAGAAAAGGGGGAATCTTACATGTTTCCTCCCCCCCCCCCCCTCACTATACTCTCCTCAACTGGTTTCACCCCACCAAAACCCTCATGCCAACTCTTAATGATTGTACAGGCAGGACAAGTGTTTGAACCAACCAGTTGGGGTAGCAGCAAGGGTAACAAAACATAAGCAACAGGAGGCGCAGGGGAGATGAAGTTGTAAAATAATAGTGATGATATCAATAATACTTGTAAAATCAATGATACTAAGGATAATGGGGTAAGTATTGACTACAAGGATAGGGGAAAGTCTTTACATGTTGTTCCCTCTCTACTCTCCCACCGATTGGTTTCAATCACCAATGTCCCCATGACCACTCTAATGATGGTACAGGCAGGGCAAATGTTTGAAACAAACTAGTGGGGGTAGTAGCAAAAGCAACAAACCTTAAACAAAGGGGGGGGGGGACATGGGGGATGAAGTTGTAAAATAATAAAGGTGATATCATTAATACTTATTAAATTAATGATACTAAGGATAAAAGGGGTAGCGTAATGATGGTAAAAAAAATAAAAATGATAATGATAATGATAATAATAATAATAATAATAATGAAAACAATAATAATAATAAATATAATAATAATAATACTATAATAGATATGTGATTTCCTTTACTAAAATGATAATCTTAGTTGTGGTGGTAGTTTAGCACAACAAATTCCTTTGTATCAAACATTCCATAATTAGTACATTGGAATGGGAGGAGTTAAGTTTTCTTTTCTCTTTTTTCCTTTTTCTCCTTATCTATAAGGGTGAAACCATCATTTTGAAACAAATAAAACAAGCATTTGTACTTCCACTATTCTTTACATAAGGGATTTTCCATTGGTCTTTTGACCATATGTGATCTTTTTAATCATTCACTCACAGTTTCTTCTTTCTTTCTCTCACTCCATCCATCCATCATGTGCCATGCCGGTAAGCGTGGGCGGTCATGTTCTGCCATCTCACTCGATCAACAGAGTCGTGGATCAGTTCCGTGTTTCTGTCTCGACCATGCCACAAGGCCAAGCCATCCAGATACTTGTTTCTAGGTCTTCCCCTTGGTCTGTTCCCCTCGATCTTACCAGTTGTCACCAAGTTCTCCAAATTATTTCTTCTCATAACATGCCCAAAAAATTGTGACTGTCTACGTCTAATGTCTCTGATCAGTTTACGATCTTCATTTGTTTCTTGAAGGACTTGTTCATTGGTCTTTCTGGCTGTCCATGGTATTCTTTGCATTTTCCTCAGAAACCACATTTCTACAGCCATCAGATGTTTTTCAGCCTGGCTGCTCATTGTCCAAGCTTCACATCCATATAAAAGTACAGGTTCTATGTAGCATCTCAACACTCTTTTTCTCGTTTCAATTGACATCTTTTTATTGGTCAGTATGTTTTTCATCTTGCTAAAGGCTACTTTTGCCATGGCGATTCTTGTTCTAATCTCTTCAAGGCATCTCCCATCAGATGTTATTACTGTTCCGAGGTAATTGTACCTATTCACTTGTTGAAGAATATTCCCATTTACTTGTATATTACACTGTGGTATTTCGTTCTTCTTAGTGACGACCATAATCTGTGTCTTTTTACAATTTAATTCTAACCCTTGTTGTTCACTGTGTGTAACAACCGCATCTACTAAATTTTGCAGGTCCTGTTCATTGTCTGCAATCAAGACTGTATCATCTGCATATCTAATGTTATTGATGCATCGTCCCCCAATGTTGATTCCTTCCATATTTTCAATATTTCTGAAAATATTTTCACTGTACAGGGAAAACAGATCTGGAGACATTACACATCCCTGTCTCACACCTCTCTTAATAGGCTGATATTGGCTTACTTCATTATCAACTCTTATGGCAGCTTGTTGTTTCCAATATATGTTTTTTATAAGTCTAAGGTCTTTCCCATCAATTTGTAGATCTTCAAGCATCCTTATCATGTTGACATGTCTCACTTTATCAAAAGCCTTTGTGTAGTCAATGAAGCAAAGGTGTAGATCTTTGTTTACTTCTATAGAACGTTCGATTACGGTTCTCAGTATATACACAGCATTTACTGTACCCTTGCCTACTACAAACCCACATTGTTCTTCTCCTATTTCAGGTTGTATTTTCCTCCTAACTCTTTGCATGATAATTCTTAGCAAAATCTTCGTGATGTGACTCATTATACTAATTGTTCGATGTTGATCACATTCCAAGGCTCCTGATTTCTTTGGGATTGCAATAAATACAGAATTACATAACTCATGAGGTATATTTCCAGTATCATATATTATATTAAGCAGACTGGTAACTTTATCTATTCCATATTCTTCTAAAGCATTAATCATTTCTGTTGTGACGCTGTCTGGACCGGGGGTTTTGCCAGATTTCATATGATTAAGAGCATTCTGAACCTCCATCTTCAAAATTGCTGGCCCTTCATTGTTATTTTGAACAATATATTGTTCGTCTCTGCTATCGTCATAAAGGTTTTTCACGTAATCTGACCATACATGTAAAATCTGATCTTTTTCTATTATGACTCTTCCATCTTTTGTCTTTAGGCAGCCTGCTGATGGACATGTTCTTTGATTAGTAATCTCCTGAATTCTTTTGTGCATTAGTTTCGCATTTTTACTGTTGTGTTGTTTTTCAATTTCTCTGCAATTTTTCTCAAGCCATGTTTCTTTAGCCTCCTTACATAAGGTTCTGACTTTTCTGTGAATTTCTTCATATTTGGCAGGATTATTTTTGTTCTGTCTTCTTGTTTCCATTAGTTGTAAAATTTCTTCAGTCATCCATGTCTTACGGCCAACTTTCTTTACTTTTGGAATAGTTTTTTCTGCTGCACAACTGATTGAATTCTTCAGCATTTCCCATTGATCATCTACATCTTGAAATAGGATCTCTAGATCAGACAATAAATCAAATTTGTTCTTTACTTCTATGTTAAAATTATCTTGTATTTCTTTGTCAGTTTTCAATTTGCACAAGTCATATTTAGGGTTTCCTGCTGTATACTTGACTTTCTTTAACTTTACCCTCAATGTGCCAGTAATTAATCTGTGATCACTGTAACAGTCTGCATTTGGAACTGTTTTTACAACTGTTAATGCATTTCGAAACCTTTTGCTTATCAGGATGTAATCTATCTGGTTTTTAATCCTGCTGTCTGGACTCCTCCATGTCCATAATCTTCTAGGATGTTGTTTAAACCAGGTGTTTCCTACAACCAATTCTTGTTCTTTTGCCCATTCTATAAGTCTGTAACCTCTTTCATTTCTCTCTCCCAAACCATGGTTGCCTACACTCATGTATACCAAAATTACCAAAAAAATTACCAAAATTTCCAGAGTTGGTATACCATTTATACCAACTCTGGAAAGAGTTGTGATATTTTGTGCGTGAACATAAATGATATTAAGTGTGTGTTATATGTGCGGTGTTTGTATCTGGCTGAGTTTCTACATGTCCATATGAGCTGTCTATAGTAAGAAAGAGCTGTCAGTAGTTTTGTATGTGTGTCTTTTGCTGATTTTGGTATAATGTTGAGAAAAATTGCTTTATATATGTCGGTTTGTTTGCCTGTGTGCGTTTGTATGAGGTGTTGGAGTGTTGCGGGTATGGCTGTGATTGTTGGACATGTATAATAAATGTGTTCCTCTGTCTCTGTTGTGTTATTTCTACATAGCTGACACTGTGATATTTGTTTGAATTTGTATGCTTCTGTCTGTGTTGTCGGTGTCATATTGTATAACAGTCTATATGTGATCTCTCTAGCTTTTGGTGTTATGTGTTTGTTGTGTAGGTTTGAAAAGGTGCATGTGAAGTCTGACATGAAGTACTTGTGTCCTCTTTTAATCCTAAGTTTGAGTGATGGTGCTTGCTCTCTAACTAAATGTTTGTATATTTTGTGTGTTGTTTGCTGTATTAACTGTTCATGTCCTTGTATTGCCTGTATGCATGTCTGGTAGAATGTTGGCAGTGTTCCCTGGTAGTGTGCAGTTGCATTGTTAAGAGGTGTGAGGTGTTTTATGTTATGTGCTATATAATATAAAGCTAATCTATGTTGTTCTGGATGTCTGATGATTTTACCTATGTGACTGATTCTAAGTGACAGTATTTTTGTGTGGATGTCCTGTAGTGCAATCCCCCCTGTAGTTTGTCCTGTATGAGTGTTTTGTGATGTATGCTGTATATTGTATTGGTGAAGATGAAGCGTCTGATTTGTATGTTTATGTCTGTGACGGTCTGTTTGGGAGGGTCTAGGTCGCTAAGTATAATATTTTGGGTATTATGTATGTGTTGACTATTGTGCTTCTACCAAATATTGTGGATGTTTTGTACCTATACCCGTGTAACATGTCTGTGATCTGTTCAGTCAATGAGTGCCATGTCTGTTTGTGTGTTTTTGTGGGATCACATGGGAATGTGATCCCATACAGCTTCATGGTGTCTGTGTGTCTCAGGTCTGGAGGGAAATCAGACTTTTGTTTCCACTTTCCTAGTCCCATTGTCTGTGATTTCTGTATATTTACTTTGGCTCCACTGCCTTTTCCAAAATGGGTAAAGGTGTGGAGTATGTTCCTTATTGAGATGTTGCTAGTGGGGAAGAAGGCAGTGTCATCTGCATAAGCGACAAGCTTCTGCTCTCCTATCCCATGTAGGAAGGTTCCTTTAATACTAGTGTCTTGTCTTATCTTCTCTAGTAAGAGCTCTAAGGTGAGCACATACAGTAGTGGTGATAAGGGACATCCCTGTCTTACAGATCTAGTGAGCCTGAAGCTATCTGTCAGTGAGTTAACCAGAGGATCCATTTTTGGATTGCATTAATAAACCTTTGTGCGCTTCGGCAGAAGTCCCGACCCCATGTATCAACATTAAGCGCTTGGTGGAAATCTGCTTTAAAAATATACTAGCCATCCACAGAATAATACTAAAAATTGAACCTAAAAACTTAATTAAACACCAAAAATTTATTGTATGTATACTGTAGAATAGATACGTCAATAAAAAGAAAAACTACGAGTCTTATTTAATTTAAGCCATAACTTACCGAGATAATCATGAAAATATGTAATATTATTAAACATCAAAGTTATACCCCCTTAATTATAAACGTATTCCAAGGGAGACAAATCGGATCCCTTGGCTCAACCAGAATTGTCGACCCTTTGCACGCTAACCACCCCCTGAATTACCGTTTACCTGTGCGCGCAAGCAACCAGTAACGCTTCACCGAGCACGAGCCGTCCGATACGACAATAGCCAAGGGCCAGCGGGGTACTGATAACCGGTAGATAAAACACGCCCACTGAGGCGGTCTGGCTGACCGTTAACTTGTATTATTATGCATACAGCGCTAAATCGGGCAAGATATGGAAAGCTTGGGTTTAAGTTTGGTTACGTTAAGTTAGCCGTTTAAAATAAAATTCAGCATAAATATGTATTTCCTATGTGCTGTAAATAAGGGGGTTCTGATCTCTTTCTATCTCATTCTCTCCTTCTATCTCTACCTCTCTAGCTCTCTCTATCTCTCTCTCTCTATGGCTCTCTCGCTCTATCCCGACCTCTATCTATCCCTCTCTATCACTCTCTGTCTTTCTCTGTCTCTCACTCTCTCTCTATCCTCGCTCACCACTCTCTCACTCTCTCTATGTCTCCCTCCCTCTTTCCCTCCCTCTCTCTCTGTCCCTCTCACTATCTCTCTCACTATCTCTATCATTCTCTCTTTTTCTCTCCCCAGCTGACTCTCTCTCTCTTTCTCTCTCTCCCTATCTCTCTCTCACTCTCTCTGTCCCTATATCTCTCTCACCCTTGCTCTCTCCCACTCTCTGTCTCTCTATCCAGCTCTAGGTATCTCTCTCTCTCTTCTCTCATTCTCTCTATGTCTCCCTCCCTATTTCCCTCCCACTCTCTCTCTTCCTAGCTCTATCTCTCTCCCAAGCGCTCCCGCTCGCTCTCCCTCTCTCTCTTCTCTCACTCTCTCTGTCTCCATCCCTCTTTCCCTCCCAATCTCTCTTCCTAGATCTCTCTCTCTCACTCCGAAGCGCTCCCGCTCTCCCTCCCTCTCTCTATGTCTCCCTCCCTCTTTCCCTCCCACTCTCTCTCTATCTCTCTCTCTTCCTAGCTTTATCTCTCGCTCCCAAGCGCTCCCGCTCTCTCCCTCTGTCCGTCTCTCGTTTTGTCTCTCTCTCTCTCTCTGTCTTTCTCTCGCACCCTCGATCTCTCCCCCTATTCTCGCTCTCTCTCTCACTCTCTCTCTGTCCTCGCTAACCACTCTCTCATGTGATCTCTCTCTATACCTCTCTAGAGCTCTCTATGTCTCTCTCTCACTATCTTTCTCTCTCACTATCTCTAGCTTTCTCTCTTTTTCTCTCACCCGCTGGCTCTCTCACACACTCTCTCTCTCTCTCTCTCTTCGCTCACTCTCTCGTCTTTCACTGTCTCTTTCATTCTTTCGCCACTCGCTCAGGTGGTCTCTCTCTATCCCGCTCTAGGTCTCCCTCTCTCTGTCTCTCTCTGTCTCTCTCTCGCTCTGTCTCTCTCACTCTCGCTGTCCTTCTCTCACCGCTCTATCATGTGATCTTTCACTATCCCTCTCTAACTCTCTCTCTCTCACCCTTGCTCTCTCTCCCTGTCTATCTCTCTCATCCGCTTTGCTCTTCCCCCCCCCCTTACTCTCTCTCTTTCTCTCTCGCTTTCTCTCTCTCACCCTTGCACTCTCCTCCTGTCTATCTCTCTCACCCGCTTCGCTCTTTTCCTCCCACCCTCCCCTCTCTCTATGTCTCTCTCTCTGTCTCTCTCTCTCTCTCTCTCACCCTTGAGCTCTACCTGGCCTTTTTGATACATCTTTCACATTTTCGTTGTGTTTCTCCAAATAGGCATACAGTTAACCTAACAATACTAGTATAATAAAGAGATATATGGAGCTAATCGCATATAACTGGAGTATGTGCTCTGCTGGCTGCGACACCAATCAACACATCCACATGGCTGATTCATTAACCTGAATGTTTGTATACATGTGGCCTATTCTGAGATGCAGAATAATGACTTGTCCTGTTCTGTCCATAACACGGTTGTCACCTTGAGCAAGTACTGTGGTTTTCTTGTTGACTTCATCATTCATTTCTTTTGGTTGTATGTAACGGGTGGATCAGACTTATCTTATTCCACTCCTTCCGTACCCAATCGACCAGTGCTGGCGTGTCTGGGTAGTCCACAGTGGGATGACAACCCTTGTATGGTGACCTTATGCTCACTGCTAAGTTCAGAAAGTTGTGTCCTTAGCACCGATAATGTCCCACAACGAGCGCCTCGAGCACTGATTTTTGCATTTGCCAATAGCAACTAATGATACAACCGAGACACGAGTGTAATGACCCAATAGGTCAAAAACAGCGGTATTGGAAGAAACCAACGTGGAAACTAACTCACAAAATACCCCAGAGAGGGAAAGAAATTCGTTCTGGTGCATGTGTGGTCGGCGAGTGCCACGACTAGAGATTGTCTTCTTCTGTCAAATCGTCGTTATATACACATTCATTGGCGTATCACTATTTAATCTGTTTCGAGACGACATCAACGCTGTCGAGGGCAAGTTGTGGATAGCTCTTCTAAGCAACTGTCTGGGTTACATGCTACCAAACCCTAAAATATGAGCTTCTACCTGACATTACCGAATAATACTTCGCCGAACATATTTCCCAAGAACTCACCAGGTCACTATTTCGTTAAGTTACCGCAGACTATAGAGGTGAGTCAATATTTTGAAGTGGGTCTGGTCGAAATTCAATTCCCCAACCACTACTACAATGTGCTAGAGAATGAAGTATGGCTAAGATACATCCCACCCAATGGTAGAGTGATAAGAAAGGTGTGTCCCTCAGGCCTGTACAGTTCACCAGACGCGTTTATAGCTGCACTGAATCGCCTAATGAAAGACCGGCAGGTGGGCGATCAACTCTGTGTTCTATTCCATTTCGACAATGTATCAAAGAAAGTCATCGTGAAAATACTCGAACCCGGGGCCACTATTGCATTTAGTGAGAAGTTACAAGAGATACTAGATACAATTAAAGGTGAAGGGTCGATAGACCTAAATAACGACTTGCAAAATGTCTACGTATACTGCGATCTCATTGCGGCAAGACCAGTTGGAGACGTCATGGTCCCACTACTAAGGACGGTTCCTATCATGAATCAGCGATCGACCTCAGTGTTTCGCGCCTACGACAAACCTCACTACATACCGCTGAATCGTTACTCCTTCAACACGGTGGAAATACTTCTAACCACTGATACGGGTACAAAGGTCCCATTCACTACCGGGACTTCAGTGCTGACGTTACATTTTCGAGTTCGGAAGAGATTAGACCTAGAATAATGGTGAAATACGGGGCGGTACATCGAAACCCAAGACTGTCCGAAGACATGATGTGCCCGACACTGAGATGACTGATGCCTCGGGTATCTACAATACTCAGATATCAGCCCACCAAGCAGGAGACCAGTTTTATGATTACATGCTAAGTGACATGTACATACCAGGCTACCAACCGAAAAACCAACCTACTCAGACAATGGCGTGTAGAAATCCAGAAACACCATACAATGTGTATAGCTTTGTACGTGAAAATAAAATGTTGTGATGATACTATGTATACCACCGCATGTCACATCATCTATTTCGTATAATGACATTATCCATTTTTATTCTTGAAAAATGTACTAAAATACTGTAAAATGCACTTGAAATACTGTAAAATAAACAGGCATATATTATAATTACGTCTTGGTTGTTGAATTTTTGTTAGTGTTTACGGTGTATATAGTTGTCATGTGATGAGAGAATGATACATATTGGTGACAAAATTCAATAAATATTTCAACAAAATTAAGGAAACGGGTTAACCAAAGTAGAAAAAACTGTCAACCATAATCTGAAATAGCTCAACCACAATTATGAAAAGTAGGAAACTTTGCAAAACGTAAGAAAATCTGTTACAGAAAAGGGAAAAATATTTGGCCACATTTCAATCACATTTAAGAAAAGTAGGAAAACTTGTTAACCAAATGGCAAAAATCTTGGTCAAGTAAGAACATTTGTTAATCAAATGTGAAAAGGTTAGACGAATTTCAAACCAAACTTATAAAACAATCTCAGTCAAACATATGAAAAGTAGGAAGATTTGTTAACCAAACGTGAAAAGTTTGGCCAACTTTCACCCAAACTTGTGAAAAGTGTGAAATTTTGTTGTCCAGATGTGAAAAGTTTGACCAAATTTCATCCAAACCCATAAAACATAGGAAATTGTGTTGACCACAGTTCAAACAATCTTATAAATATCTCACCCAAAACTTATCAAAAGAAGGAACTTTTGTTGTCCGGATGTGAAAAGTTTGGCCAAATTTCACCCCAACTTATGAAAAATAGGAAACCTTGTTAACCTAATGTGAGAAGTTTGGCCAAATTTCAAACACACTCATAAAAATCTCAGTCAAACATATGAAAAGTAGGAAAATTTGTTAACCAAACGTGAAAAGTTTGCCCAACTTTCACCCAAACTTATGAAAAGTGGGAAATTTTGTTGTCCAGACGTGAAAACTGTGATCAAATTTCACCCAAACTTTTGAAAAGTAGGAAACTTTGTTAACCAAAGGGCAAAAATTCTTGGTCAAAATTTCTACATGAAACATTCAAGCTGGAAACATAAAGAGAAATTTAATTGTTAATTTTTTGTACAATTTTATTATTGAAATTGGTTAACAAAGTTTCCTACTTTTTATAAGTTTCGATGAACTTTGCTCAAACTTTTCACATTTGGTTAACCAAATTTCCTACCTTTTTATGAGTTTTGTTTGAAAATGTGGCAAAATTGTCCAAAAATTTTCACCTTTGGTTAACACATTTTCTTACTTGGCCAAGATTTTTATCATTTGGTTAACAAAGTTTCCTACTTTTCATAAGTTTGGGTGAAATTTGGTCTCACTTTTCACGTCTGGACAACAAAATTTCCAACTTTTCATAATTTTGGGTGAAGGTTGCCAAACTTTTAACGTTTGGTTAACAAATTTTCCTACTTTTCATATGTTTGACTGAGATTTTTATAAGTTTGGTTTGAAATTTGGCTAATCTTTTCACATGTGGTTAACACATTTTCTTACTTGGTCAAGATTTTTGCCATTTGGTTAACAAAGTCTCCTACTTTTCATAAGTTTGGGTGAAATGTGGTCTAACTTTTCACCGCTGGACAACAAAATTTCCCACTTTTCATAAGTTTGGGTGACAGTTGGCCAAACTTTTCACGTTTGTTTAACAAATTTTCCTACTTTTCATAAGTTTGGGTGACAGTTGGCCAAACTTTTCACGTTTGGTTAAAAAAATTTCCTACTTTTCATGTTTGACTGACATTTTTTATAAGTTTGGTTTGAAATTCGGCTAACCTTTTCATATTTGATTAACAAATGTTCCTACTTTTCATAAGATTGGGTGAGTTTTTTTTATAAGTCTGGTTGAAATGTAGCCAAAAAAATTTCCCCTTTGGCTAACAAATTTTATTACTTGGGCAAGATTTTTATGCTTTGGTTAACAAATTTTCCTACTTTTCATAAGTTTGGGTGAAATTTGGTCACAGTTTTCACGTCTGGACAACAAAATTTCCCACTTTTCATAAGTTTGGGTGAAAGTTGGGCAAACTTTTCACGTTTGGTTAACAAGTTTTCCTACTTTTCATATGTTTGACTGAGATTTTTATGAGTTTGTTTGAAATTTGGCCAAACTTTTCACATTTGTTTAACAAGGTTTCCTATTTTTCATAAGTTTGGGTGAAATTTGGCCAAACTTTTCACATCTGGACAACAAAAGTTCCTTCTTTTGATAAGTTTTGGGTGAGATATTTATAAGGTTGTTTGAACTGTGGTCAACACAATTTCCTATGTTTTATGGGTTTGGATGCAATTTGGTCAAACTTTTCACATCTGGACAACAAAATAGCATACTTTTCATAAGTTTGGGTGAAATTAGGCGAAACTTTTCACGTTTGGTTAACAAATTTTCCTATTTTTCATATGTTTGACTGAGTTTTTTTTTTATAAGTTTGGTTTGAAATTTGGTTAACCTTTTAACCTTTGGTTAAGACATTTTCTTACTTGGCCAAGATTTTTACCCTTTGGTTAACAAAGTTTCCTACTTTTCATAAGTTTGGGTGAAATGTGGTCAAACTTTTCACATCCGGACAACACATTTTCACACTTTTCATAAGATTGGGTGAAAGTTGGCCGAACTTTTCACGTTTGGTTAACAAATTTTCCTACTTTTCATATGTTTGACTGAGGTTGTTATAAGTTTGGTTTGAAATTTGGCTAAACTTTTCACATTTGGTTAACACATTTTCTTACTTGGCCAAGATTTTTGCCATTTGGTTAACAAGTTTTCCTACTTTTCATAAATGTGATTGAAATGTGGCCAAATATTTTTCCCTTTTGGGTAACAGATTTTCTTACGTTTTGCAAAGTTTCCTACTTTTTATAATTTTGGTTGAGCTATTTCAGATTATGGTTGACAGTTTTTTCTACTTTGGTTAACCCGTTTCCTTAATTTTGTTGAAATATTTATTGAATTTTGTCACCAATATGTATCATTCTCTCATCACATGACAACTATATACACCGTAAACACTAACAAAAATTCAACAACCAAGACGTACATATAATATATGCCTGTTTATTTTACAGTATTTCAAGTGCATTTTACAGTATTTCAGTACATTTTTCAAGAATAAAAATGGATAATGTCCTTATACGATATGGATGATGTGATGTGCGGTGGTATACATAGTATCATCACAACATTTTATTTTCACGTACAAAGCCATACACATTGTATGATGTTTCTGGATTTCTACACGCCATTGTCTGAGTAGGTTGGTTTTTTCGGTTGGTAGCCTGGTATGTACATGTCACTTAGCATGTAATCATAAAACTGGTCTCCTGCTTGGTGGGCTGATATCTGAGTATTTTAGATACCCGAGGCATCAGTCATCTCAGTGTCGGGCACATCATGTCTTCGGACAGTCTTGGGTTTCGATGTACCGCCCAGTATTTCACCATTATTCTAGGTCTGATCTCTTCCGAACTCGAAAATGTAACGTCAGCACTGAAGTCCCGGTAGTGAATGGGACCTTTTGTACCCGTATCAGTGGTTAGAAGTATTTCCACCGTGTCGAAGGAGTAACGATTCAGCGGTATGTAGTGAGGTTTGTCGTAGGCGCGAAACACTGAGGTCGATCGCTGATTCATGATAGGAACCGTCCTTAATAGTGGGACCATGACGTCTCCAACTGGTCTTGCCGCAATGAGATCGCAGTATACGTAGACATTTTGCAAGTCGTTTTTCAGGTCTATCGACCCTTCACCTTCAATTGTATCTACTATCTCTTGTAACTTCTCACTAAATGCAATAGTGGCCCCGGGTTCGAGTATTTTCACGATGACTTTCTTTGATACATTGTCGAAATGGAATAGAACACAGAGTTGATCGTCCACCTGCCGATCTTTCATTAGGCGATTCAGTGCAGCTATAAACGCGTCTGGTGAACTGTACAGGCCTGAGGGACACACCTTTCTTATCACTCTACCATTGGGTGGGATGTATCTTAGCCATACTTCATTCTCTAGCACATTGCAGTAGTGGTTGGGGAATTGAATTTCGACCAGACCCACTTCAAAATATTGACTCACCTCTATAGTCTGCGGTAACTTAACGAAATAGTGACCTGGTGAGTTCTTGGGAAATATGTTCGGCGAAGTATTATTCGGTAATGTCAGGTAGAAGCTCATATTTTAGGGTTTGGTAGCATGTAACCCAGACAGCTGCTTAGAAGAGCGATCCACCACTTGCCCTCGACCGCGTTGATGTTGTCTCGAAACAGATTAAATAGTGATACACCAATGACTGTGTATATAAAGACCATTTGACAGATGAAGACAATCTCTAGGCGTGGCACTCGCCGACCACACATGTACCAGAACGAATTTCTTTCCCCCTCTGGGGTATTTTGTGAGTTAGTTTCCACGTTGGTTTCTTCCATTACCGCTGTTTTGACCTATTGGGTCATTACACTCGTGTCTCGGTTGTATCATTAGTTGCTATTGGCAAATGCAAAAATCAGTACTCGAGGCGATCGATGTGGGACATTTTCGGTGCTAAGGACACAACTTTCTGAACTTAGCAGTGAGCATAAGGTCACCATTCAAGGGTTGTCATCCCACTGTGGAGTACCCAGACACGCCAGCACTGGTCGATTGGGTACGGAAGGAGTGGAATAAGATAAGTCTGATCCACCAGTTACACACCACCAAAGAAATGAATGATGAAGTCAACCAGAAAGCCACAGTACTTGCTCAAGGTGACAACCGTGTTATGGACAGATCAGGACAAGTCATTATTCTGCATCTCAGAATAGGCCACATGTATACAAACATTCAGGCTAATGAATCAGCCATGTGGATGTGTTGATTGGTGTAGCAGCCAGCAGAGCACATACTCCAGTTATATGCGATTAGCTCTATAATCTCTTTATTATACTAGTATTGTTAGGTTAACAGTATGCCTATTTGGAGAAACACAACGAAAATGTGAAAAATGTATCAAAAAAGCCAGGGAGAGCTCAAGGGTGAGAGAGAGAGAGAGAGAGAGAGAGAGAGAGAGAGAGAGAGAGAGAGAGAGAGAGAGAGAGAGGAAAATAGCGAAGCGGGTGAGAGAGATAGACAGGGGGAGAGAGCAAGGGTGAGAGAGAGAACGAGAGAGAGAAAGAGAGAGAGGAGGGAGGGAAAGAGCGAAGCGGGTGAGAGAGATAGACAGGGGCAGAGAGCAAGGGTGAGGGAGAGAGAGAGTTAGAAAGGGATAGTGAGAGATCACATGATAGAGCGGTGAGAGAAGGACAGCGAGAGTAAAAGAGACAGAGCGAGAGAGAGACAGAGAGAGACACAGAGAGAGACCTAGAGCGGGATAGAGAGAGAGACCACCTGAGCGAGTGGCGAAAGAGTGAAAGAGAGAGTGAAAGAGCGAGAGAGTGAGCGAAGAGAGAGAGAGAGAGAGAGAGAGAGAGAGAGAGCCAGCGGTGAGAGAAAAACAGAGAAAGCTAGAGATAGTGAGAGAGAGATAGTGAGAGAGAGACATAGAGAGCTCTAGAGAGGTATAGAGAGAGATCACATGAGAGGGTGGTGAACGAGGACAGAGCGAGAGAGAGTGAGAGACAGAGCTAGAATAGGGGGAGAGATCGAGGGTGCGAGAGAGAGACAGACAGAGAGAGACAAAAAGAGAGACGGAGAGTGGGAGAGAGAGCGGGAGCGCTTGGGAGAGAGAGATAAAGCTAGGAAGAGAGAGATAGAGAGAGAGTGGGAGGGAAAGAGGGAGGGAGACATAGAGAGAGGGAGAGAAAAGAGAGAGAGAGGGAGAGAGATACCTAGTGCTGGATAGAGAGACAGAGAGCGGGAGAGAGCAAGGGTGAGAGAGATATAGGGGCAGAGAGAGAGTGAGAGATATAGGGAGAGAGAGAAAGAGAGAGAGAGAGAGAGAGTCAGTTGGGGAGAGAAAACGAGAGAATGATAGAGATAGTGAGAGAGAGATAGTGAGAGAGAGATGGACAGAGAGAGAGAGAGAGAGAAGGGGGGAGGGAAAGAGGGAAAGAGGGAGGG
Source organism: Cepaea hortensis (assembly GCA_963921405.1). Classification (NCBI taxonomy): domain Eukaryota; kingdom Metazoa; phylum Mollusca; class Gastropoda; order Stylommatophora; family Helicidae; genus Cepaea; species Cepaea hortensis. The sequence continues at coordinate 6,407,319 of OY992896.1, forward strand.
AGACATAGAGAGAGTGTCAGAGAGTGGTGAGCGAGGATAGAGAGAGAGTGAGAGACAGAGAAAGACAGAGAGTGATAGAGAGGGATAGATAGAGTGCGGGATAGAGCGAGAGAGCCAGAGAGAGAGCTAGAGAGGTAGAGATAGAAGGAGAGAATGGGATAGAAAGAGATCAGAAGCCCCATATTTACAGCACATAGAAAATACATATTTATGCTGAATTTTATTTTAAACGGCTGACTTAACGTAACCAAACTTAAACCCAAGCTTTCCATCTCTTGCTCGATTGAACGCTGTATGCATAATAATACTAGTTAACGGTCAGCCAGACAGCCTCAGTGGGCGTGTTTTATCTACCGGTTATCAGTAACACGCTGGCCCTTGACTATTGGCGTATCGGACGGCTCGTGCTCCGTGAAGCGTTACTGGTTGCTTGCGAGCGCAGGTAAACGGTAATTCAGGGGGAGGTTAGCGTGCACAGGGTCGACAATTCTGGTTGAGCCAAGGGATCCGATTTGTCTCCCTTGGAATACGTTTATAATTAAGGGGGTATAACTTTGATGTTTAATAATATTACATATTTTCATGATTATCTCGGTAAGTTATGGCTTAAATTAAATGAGACTCGTAGTCTTTTTATTGACGTAACTATTCTACAGTATACATACAAGAAATTTTTGGTGTTTAATTAAGTTTTTAGGTTTAATTTTTAGTATTATTCTATGGATGGCTAGTATATGTTTAAACCAAATTTCCACCAAGCGCTTAATGTTGATACATGGGGTCGGGACTTCTGCCGAAGCGTACAAAGGTTTATTAATGCAATCCAAAAAATGATCCTCGGGTTAGCTCGAGAGATGGAGTAAAGCAATTTTCTGTCATATTGATTTCGATCTCCCCATCGAAGGGATCAATATGACTGGGGTTCGATTATACCACACACACTGTGCTGGGTCGGTTCGCGTCGGACCGGGGTGCACACCCGCTCGGGCCGGATCGCGCCGACGTCCGGTTCGCGCCAGGTCGGGTCGCGCCGGGTTGGGTACGGGGGACCTGGGTAGGGGGTAACCATGGACCGGAAGTAGTCAGCAGGACAACCGAAAGTGGTCACCCAGAACTAAGAAAATAACCGCCTATTTTTGAAAAAATGTGGTCCGATCTGGATCCGGTTTTTGACGTCATCATTATGAAGGTAGACTTTTCGTATAGTAAAATATGACGTCACTACGAAGGACTAAAGTCCTAAACATATAATTAGTTACAACATCCCTTACTATTCACATACACAAAACACAACATATAGTTACGGAGAAGACCCTTCGGTGACTACATCAAGACGTGACGACAGGATGATAAGAATAAAAAGACGAAAAAATGAAAGCGATGAAGAGAAAATGAAAATTGGAAAAACACGCTCCTACTTACCATAGAATATAGTATTCTCCGCAATTGCTGTATCACCTGCAAACAACAACTCTCTGATCAGTACCCTCCTAATTTTGTCTTGGCCTTCAATCTCTGAACATTGTAGAGGCCGCCATCTGAGCGTGAGTAAAAGTATATTGTAAAGAATATGCAACTAACTACTACCACAAGCATTGACACTACTTCAACCATCACTATTACTGCTACTACTACTACACCAACTGCTTTTGCTGCTGTTCACACTACTACTACTACTACTACTACTACTACTACTACTACTACTACTACTACTACTACTACTACTACTACTACTACTACTACTACTACTACTACTACTACAGCTTTTAATATTACTACCACCACCACCAATGCTATTACAATTACTAGTACTGCAACAACTATTAGTACTGCAACAACTACTACTAGTGCTGCTACTACTACTACTACTACTACTACTACTACTACTACTACTACTACTACTACTACTACTACTACTACTACTACTACTACTACTACTACTACTACTACTACTACTACTACAGCTTTTAATATTACTACCACCACCACCAATGCTATTACAATTACTAGTACTGCAACAACTACTACTAGTGCTGCTACTACTACTACTACTACTACTACTACTACTACTACTACTACTACTACTACTACTACTACTACTACTACTACTACTACTACTACTACTACTACTACTACTACTACTACCACTACTACTACTACTACTACTACTACTACTACTACTACTACTACTACTACTACTACTACTACTACTACTACTACCACTACTACTACTACTACTACTACTACTACTACTACTACTACTACTGCTGCTGCTGCTGCTGCTGCTGCTGCTGCTACTACTACTACTACTACTACTACTACTACATTTAATACTACTGCTTTTAATATTACTACCACCACCACCAATGCTATTACAATTACTAGTACTGCAACAACTACTACTAGTGCTGCTGCTGCTGCTGCTGCTACTACTACTACTACTACTACTACTACTACTACTACTACTACTACTACTACTACTACTACTACTACTACTACTACTACTACTACTACTACTACTACTACTACTACTACTATTACTACTACTACTACTACTACTACTACTACTACTACTACTACTACTACTACTACTACTACTACTACTACTACTACTACTACTACTTCTACTTTTTGTTTGTTTGACGTTGGATGAAGAATGACTTGCGCGATGACTTGGATTAAAGTGAGGAAGAGTTGCGTAATTCGTCGACCTCACTCTCTCGCCTGAGTCCATCTGAGTCCAGTGGCAAGACAACTACTACTACTACTACTACTACTACTACTACTACTACTACTACTACTACTACTACTACTACTACTACTACTACTACTACTACTACTACTACTACTACTACTACTACTACTACTGCTTTTAATATTACTACCACCACCACCAATGCTATTACAATTACTAGTACTTCAACAACTATTAGTACTGCAACAACTACTACTAGTGCTGCTTCTGCTGCTGCTGCTACTACTACTACTACTACTACTACTACTACTACTACTACTACTACTACTACTACTACTACTATTACTACTACTACTACTACTACTACTACTACTACTACTACTACTAATACTACTGCTTTTAATATTACTACCACCACCACCACTGCTATTACAAGTACTAGTACTGCAACAACTACTACTAGTGCTACTACTACTACAACTGTCATTGATGCTACTATTGCTACTATTACTAACACCATCAACACTACAACAATTAATGCAATGTTTACTATAATCCCTACTTTATCATTATGATTATTATTATTATTATTATTGCACTATTATCATCACTTTCATCATTGTCACCATTAACTAAATCCAACAAACCATTAGCCTCTGAGTGTTAGAATGTACTTTGTGCTGATATTGTAAACAATCACCACCACGCAATTCCCAAAAGCCTACCCACAACAAAATTCCAGATCAGCGTTAACCGTGCTATATTTCTGACAACTTTACCGTGTCCACAAACAACCTGTCACATGAAAACAGCCCACATTCAATTGTAAATTTCAGATAAACCAAAACATGAAATCAAACTTCTAAAGACTGCCTCCCAAGAGAGTCCGTAAAGTTAAAAGTGGCCGTTTGTAATCTAAAAATCTGCCTTGTTTCTGCTGTTTAACAAGATTAAACAGCGTATTGCCGGATTGTGTAATACAGCAAATTATTTATTCATATTTTTGCATGGCGAATGTTGTCAGTAATTCTGATGTAGTCTGAAAGGCTGAAATCCTGAGATTTTATTGACTTGTTTTTTCTCAGGATTATTGTGTGTGTAATCTTGTTTTACGAGATACAGGCCTAGTTTCTGAAAATATGTTTGTTTTTTTTTAAATTATTATTTTTGGTGTTGTTTTAAAGTTGTTTAAAATTACAAAACATAGATGAAATGCTGGATATTCGGTATAAACAAGGTCAGTGGATGAATGCGGCAAACGATTGGTTCTCTTATTCACAGAAATTAATTTTCCAGCGAGATATATCTTAGATAAATATCACAGTCTTCTTATGTGCTACTTTCTGCACACTCGCTTCGCTTCTAGATGTATATTAGAGTCTTGCTTTGTCTGTATACTAAATTCTAATCTTTGGCTATATTAGTTCATTGTTTTGTCTATACACTTAATTCTATTCTAGAGCTATATTATTTCATTGTTTCGTCTGTACCCTTAATTCTATTTTAAAAAATTTTAGAGCTATTTCACGTTCATCGTTTTGTCTGTACACTTAATTGTATACAATCGCTATATTAGTTCATTGTTGTGTCTGTACACTTAATTCTATACAAGATCTATATTAGTTCATTGTTTTGCCTGTACACTTAATTCTATTCTAGAGCTATATTAGTTCATTGTTTTGTCTGTACACTTAATTCTATTCTAGAGCTTATTAGTTCATTTATTTTGTCTGTAACTTGCTTCTTTTCTATAGGTATTAGGTTTTTTTTTTTTTTTTAGTCTGAACTTTTCTATTATCTAGCGTGTCTTCTAATCTCTATGTCTTTCTATGCTGGAAGAAATACAGCCTCACAGCCATATACCACTGAAACCCCACAGTTTGAGAGCCGCTGCGTTGCGTGGATGCAAGAGGCAGTACATCCATAGACACCCCGGCTACAGAGAACCAACAGTTTGAGAGCCGCTGCGTTGCGTGGATGCAAGAGGCAGTACATCCATAGACACCCCGGCTACAGCGAGCCCACAGTTTGAGAGCCGCTGCGTTGCGTGGATGCAAGAGGCAGTACATCCATAGACACCCCGGCTACAGAAAGCCCGGGATCAATCATTATTTGATAGGATGTCGCCCTGTGAATGAATGGCGGGGGGATATCATTGTTTTTGGTGCAAGTGTACACGCTGGGACAATTCACATTTAGTTATCATTAATAATTCAGCGAACAGATACGGTTGCTATGCTCTGTATATCAGCAGGCTACGATACTACCAGGGACGGCGCCGCGAGGTCAAAGGACTGGGAGAGTGTGGGCTTAGGTTGCATTGTGAGACGTACGTGCATTAACGGATGAGATACTCGTTCAGTGAAGTAGCTTTAGACTGAGTTCTTCTTTTTAACCGCACAGACGCAGCCGCGGATTGACCAGCGTGTCAATATACCCAATGGCAAAGGGACTGTGTGAGCCACGCAATGAAATGGGCCCAATACACATTAGAGCAGCGGTTCTCAACCTTTTTAGGCCCATGCATCCCTTCACCATATGTTCATAATGTCACCCCCCCCCCCCTCGTCTTCGTATTTCCTGCCTATAAATCCCCCTCCCACCTTTTTTTTAACACTGTATACGTAAAAATGGAAGCTAAATTTAATAATACATACTAGAACAAGTCTAGGCGTCTACATAAAACGTGATTTTCGGGTTTACTTACGTTATAAAACGAATTTCATAAGGGCGAGAAGTACCGAAGCGTAAAGTATGGAGGGAAAAACAATATCAAGTAATCCGTTCTTGTATTAATGCGATATTGAAATAATCTTAATTCCTTCCCCCCCCCCCTTTCCCCTTTGAAACCCTAAAATTCCCCACCGGTTGAGAACCACTGCATTAGAGAGTGTGTTACAAATGTTGATAGCCTTTTAGTGCTGGCAATGTCAATTTTTGTGCCATAGCGCCGCTGGATAGACCTTCAGCCATCTCACACCAAGCGTCCTTGGGGTCACCGTGGCCAAGTGGTTGTGCCGCCTGTATCGCGGTCTGAAGGTAGTATATTCGATTCCGGGCAATGCCGTTCGGTACACGAGTGCAGTTATCTCCGAGACTTCCGGGGGTCGTCGCTGGTGCTACGGAGTTTGTACGTTGTGCGGATCTTTTGACAGGCTGCTATACAGAAAGAGACCAAACCATAGGGGACAAACCCGGGGCAATAAAGTCGACGCTCTTTTGTCTGGAAAAACTAATGAAACTAGAACATTATATACAACTATAAGAGAGAAATAAAGTGCCCGGGTCAGTTTTTAAAAAAATTAAAATTAAAATTTAAAAAAAAAACAAACAGGTAATGAACAATTGCCTACATAAAAATATACTGGATGGAAAATTCAGTCTAACGGACAAGAGGTAGCGAAGTATATAAATTGAAGATTAATATCAATAAACAGATGAGCTTTAGAGTGTGCGAATGTGATAACGGCGCCAGTAGTAGTAGGCCGGTCTCTGTGGCTAAGGGCTTGCGAACGCGATTTGTGAGCCGGTATACCCGGGTTCGAAACACAGCGGTGCTGGTTTTTTTTCGAAAAAGGTATAGGAGCCGGTCGTTCAGAAAACAATGGCAAACTACTGAACGTAAAATTTGCCCAGGAATCACGAACAGCGAAAATGCCGGGGTTGACTGCTACGTCCTGTGAAGGACATGCGACTTAATTTTTAATTATTTTTTTTTTAAGTAGCAGGCCGGAGTGTTGGAAATCAATTACATCCGACCTTGAGGAGTCGGCGCTTGATTGATTGCATCATCTATTCATGCTGAAACTCTGATATTGTAGAAGATAACACAAGCTGATGACGTCATCGGGATATATTATAGGTGAACCGTGTATCTGTCAATCTACGTCAGTGGTATGTGTGTACATGTCATTGATAATGATGAAGATCATAAGAGCTTCTGATGTAACGTTTGACGGTGCCAGTTAATAGCTGCGCTTGTGAGGCATCCGACATGAAGGCTTTCTTTATCCCCGGATTCATTTCACAGGGACTGCTCCATAAAAGAGATTGGGATACCATGTTTATCAGGCTTTAGGAAATGTGTCAGAGATATACAGATTAACAACTGAATCACTCAGCCGAGTGTCATCTCCGCAGTGTAGATTGGTTTTAATGGATCTTCAACACTATGTCTCTGGAACTGGTTGTACTCTGCGACATACTGCGGTTCTGTCACATCTTGATATTAGCTTGTCACTTCTGTCGATGTCTATCTTTAGCTGGTCTGCTGTAACTTTTCTTCACGTTATATTCTCTGTTAATTGTTGTGTGTTAATTTCGTGTTTATAAGTGTAGCAGGCACCTTGTTGAAGTGGTAAGGACCGTGATAATGAACTGAGCTCTGTCGGGTAAACGTTCGATACCTGTGCTCGACGTTCGCAGAGAAACTGGCCATCTATTCGCCAATGCTCTCATGCCAACAACACGCCATGCACCTAACACTCCACATATTTACAGCACGTTCCACTACGGAACCTGTTATTATTTTTAATTGTCTTGTCTTTTAATATTGTGAAACTGTTTTGTTTTTGTTCTTGTTGTTGCGTACGCTAGATTTGAACTCAAGCGTTGTCCAATGCGTGCGGCTACTTCCAGTGCATTGGATTAATCTTTGCAGGTGGATTAGCTTACCTTATAACGCGTGTCCCTCGCCATCAGGTGAAATCACTACGACTTCTAAGGTACTTGAAATTTACGTCCCTAAGTAAATTATATATATATATATATATATATATATATATATATATATATATATATATATATATATATATATATATATATATATATATATATATATATATGATATGCGATATAGTGATGTGTGTAAACAAGACATGAAAACCCTTGGCATAGATACAATCACGCGGGAAAAAGTTGCAACACACGGAACACTCTTCTCCACGAAACGGACTGGTGGTCTTTGAGCGCAATCTGATCCAACAAACTGAGGATAAGCTGATTAGGCATAAAATGCAGTAACTTAATGCGGGACCTGCCTCGCCCTACAGATGCGGAAACTGTGACAGAGATTGTCACTCTCGCATTGGACTATACAGTCACCAGCGGTGCTGCCAGGCACCTCCCCAGCGGCACAACTCTATAGTCCTTCGGACTTAAGAGGCGTATGAAATTAGAACGACGTCTTAAATGATGTTTAGATGTTACTAACTAAATTAGAACTACGTCTTGAACGATGTTTCTGATGTAACTAACGAAATTAGAACTACGTCTTGTGTGTTTCAGATGTAACTAACAACATTATTTAAGCAAAAAATATCAGTTCAAGATGCAAATAGTGTGCTCAGAATTTCTTGCTGTTCTACTCCGGAGTTGACAAGCGTCATCTCCTTGCATCTTTTCCCTTTTATTCTAGTGTCCGCTATTCCTGTTAGTCCAATTTCCTCTTTTTCATTGTTTCTATAAGTTCTTCTTTACCATTAAAACCGCAGATGTTCATTGTACCTATGTCTTGAATCGCTGATCAATCTCGTAGTCCTTTAACATTGCCGGGTCTATATCCATTTGGGTCAGTCCGATTATACTTCTTAGTTTTTTTCTAGGAGCAGTATCTGACATAAATAACCACAAAACTACATCAGTTTCAGACAAATATAATGACACTAAAACTGCATCAGTTTCATACATAAATAAGAACAAATAGAACCAAAACAGTTTCAGACATAAATAGCGTCATTAGAAAAACAAGTGTTTAATTGCGTCGTATTTTTCGAAATGGTAGTGATGGAAGTGAAATGACGTGTTCAGCGAGGTCTAGTCAATCAATGATCACTTAACGTTCGCGCCCAAAAACCGCCTCTTTTAAAGCTCATTTTTTTGGGGTAATTATCAGGTCATTAACTGTGATAGTAATTTGAAGCACGTCGATTTAGATCCATTTATAACTTAAAACTCTATCACATGTCAACACACTTTATGAGCCATAAGTTTCATTCAAGCTGGACTTGGGAGGTCGGCGTTTCTGAAGGTTTAACGCGCTAAAACTTTCTTTTCTGTCAGCGGCGTAGAGGGTCGTGGGACTTAATTGTTGACCTCCGGTCTTTGATCTAGGGGTGAAATTTACAAGTGCTTCTGAACGAACGAACAAACGAACGAAAATCTTTATTTTCAAATGGTTAAGAATTGGGCATGCAGGCCCGTCTGACATTCTGCCCTTCTTCTATATTTCCTCTCATACATTCTTTCATTCAACATCTCTTATGAAGCAATTCTTTAACAACAAAAGAACTATAAGCATTAAAATGCATGAAAAATAATCAATAATACATGACTCGTTGAGGCAATGTTTAACATGGGCATCATAAATACCCAAGGTGGGTATAATGTGCCAAACATATTGGAATGTTTTTTTTTTTTTTTTTTTTTTCTGGCTAGTTGTCGTTCGAGATAATTAACCATTATTATTGTCTTTGTTGCTGTTTTTTTTTTTAAAGGGGGCATGTAGTCTATCCTGAGGTAGTGTTCAAACAGGTTGCGACTGTATGTCTTTGATTTCTTGTGGAAGATTATTCCACAACTGAATGGCAGAGTATGCTGAGCTTGTTTTATATAAGTCTATCCTAGGTTTAGGGACATGAAGTATATTTAGTTGCTCGCTATGTCTTGCGTTATATTTAAACAATGGTCAAAGGTAGCTTGGGGCATTTTGAAACAGGATTTTGTGAGTTAGTTTAGCCTTATTAAAAAGTGGGCGTTTGTGGAGTGGCAGTAACTGAAGACGTTCATGTAGGTTAGAATTGTCTGTAAACTTATCACCATTGATTAGTCGCACTGCCCTTTTCTGGAGTGAATAAAGGCGTTTTGTTATTGATTTCGAGCATCCATCCCAGATTGTGGAGCAATAATCAATATGTGTTTGTATGTGGGAAGTATAGAATATCTTTCTTGTGTTTTCGTCGAGGAAGTTTTTAATTTTGGCAAGTTGGTATACTTTTTTGGCTATTTGTTTAACTAGAGCATGAACATGGGAATTAAAGGATAGATTTTGATCTATGATAAGACCCAGTGCCTTGTGCTCGGTTACACTTTCTATAGGCATGCTACCAATGTGCAGCTGAAGAGTTCTCTGCAAGTTTAGATTGTGAAGTCTTTGCCTGGTTCCTATTAACATAGATTTTGTTTTAGAAATGCTAATTTGCATGCTGTTTGCATGACTCCAGTTAACTACACTATTTATTTCCTGTTGCAAGGATAATTCTAGCACATTACGATCAATAGCGTTTGTATATACTGTGCAGTCGTCTGCAAATAGATCGCAGGATGATGACAGATATAAGGGAAGATCATTTATATAAATGGCAAATAACAGAGGGCCAAGTATAGACCCCTGAGGTACTCCAGTATTAATGGTAGTGGCTTGGGATAGAGATTTATTGTGTGATACTACTTGTTTTCTGTCTAATAAGAATGATTTTATTAATGTCACTATATTAAAGCTTACTTTCATTGTTTCTAGTTTTTTAATTAGGATAGTATGATCTATCATATCGAATGCTTTTTAAAAGTCAATAAACATCGTTCCACATAGAGTATTGTTGTATCGGAGAAGAGGGTTTGACTGATGGCGAGGGACACTGATTATAGAGAAAGCTAACCCTCGCACAAACATCAGCGGTAACTACTAGTAGTAGCACTACGTGCGTGGACTACGCTAGAGTTCAAAGAGAGTGAACCCAAATAATAATAATAATAATAATAACAATAATAATCAATCAATCAATCAATCAATCAATCATGTGCCATGCCGGAAAGCGTGGGCGGTCATGACTCGCCATTTCACTCGATCACCAGTGTCGTGGATCAGCTCAGTGTTCCTGTCTCGTCCATGCCATGTGGCCAAGCTATCCAGGTATTTTCCTCTTGGTCTGTTCCCCTCGATCTTGCCAGTTGTCACTAAGTTCTCCAATCCATTTCTTCTCATAACATGTCCAAAAATTTTGACTGTCTACGTCTAATGTCTCTGATCAGTTTACGATGTTCATTTGTCTCCTGTAGTACTTGGTCATTGGTTTTTCTGTCTGTCAATGGTATTCTTTGCATTTTCCTCAGAAACCACATTTCTGCAGCCATCAGATGTTTTTCAGCTTGACTGCTCATTGTCCAAGTTTCACATCCATACAAAAGAACAGGCTCTATGTATCCCCTCAACACTCTTTTTCTCATTTCAATTGACATCTTATTATTGGTCAGAATTTTTTTCATCTTGCTAAAGGCTACTTTCGCCATGGCGATTCTTGTTCTAATCTCTTCAAGGCATCTCCCATCAGATGTTATGACTGTTCCAAGATAATTGTACCGATTCACTTGTTGAAGAATATTTCCATTTACTTGTATATTACATTGTGGCACTTCTTCCTTCCTAGTGACGACCATAACCTGAGTCTTTTTATAATTTAATTCTAACCCTAGTTGCTCACTGTGTACAACAACCGCATCTACTAATTGTTGCAGGTCCTGCGCATTGTCTGCAATTAATACTGTATCATCTGCATATCTAATGTTATTGATGTTTCGTCCTCCAATACTGATTCCATTTATATCCTCTACATTTCTGAAAATATTTTCACTGTATAGGGAAAAAAGATCTGGAGACATCACAAATCCCTGCCTAACACCTCTTTTAATTGGCTGATACTGTCCCACTTCATTATCAATCCTTATTGCAGCTTGTTGTTTCCAATATATGTTTTTTTTAAAGTCTAATGTCTTTCCCATCAATTTGTAGATCTGCAAGCATATCCACCATGTTGACATGTCTAACTCTATCAAAAGCCTTTGTATAGTCAATAAAGCAAAGATGTTTACTTCTATAGCACGTTCAATAACTGTTCGCAGCATATACACAGCATTTACTGTACCCTTTCCTTCTACAAACCCGCATTGTTCTTCCCCTATTTCAGGTTGTATCTTCTTCCTCATTCTTTGCATGATAATTCTTAGCAAAATCTTTGTGATGTGACTCATTATACTAATTGTTCTATGTTGATCACATTCCAAGGTTCCTGATTTCTTTGGGATTGCAATAAATACAGAGTTACATAATTCAGGAGGTATATCTCCAGTATCATATAATGTGTTCATCAGTCTGGTGACTTGCTCTAGTCCAAATTCTTCTAAAGCTTTAATCATTTCTGTTGTGATGTTATCTGCACCGGGGACCTCGCCATCTTTCATATGCTTAAGAACATTTCGAACCTCCATCTCCAAAATTGGCGGCCCTTCATTATTAAATCTAATATCATACTGTTCGTCTCTGTTATCATCATAAAGGTGCTTCACATAATCTGTCCGTACATGTAGAATCTGGTCTTTTTCTATTATGATTTTGCCATCTTTAGATAATATCATCAATAATATATTCATCAATAATAATAAGTGAATAAATAAATTAATGAAAATTTAGTCTTAAAAACAACGCATTCCCGTAGTGAATTTACACACACAAGCCAAACACAACTTCTTTTTTTTTTCTGCATATCCTATGTACAGGACATCGATGTCAATACCAGCACTGCTGTTGTTGATGTCTTGGAAAGTTTACATTCAGTAGTTTGCCATTGCTTTCTGAACGACTAGCTCCCATACCAACACGTTAAAATCCAGGGCCATACGGTCTCCTACCAAATCGATCGCAGCTGTATTTCGAACGCAGGTAAGCGGAATTACAAACCGCATCCGTAACGCCTTTGCCACGGAGCCCGGCACACACACAACATAACAGGCAATAGATTGCACAAGTTAATTGTTGTGGAGTCTGTGGTTACATGTGTTCTTGTAGAGCTTAAGTTGTTTGACAAGTTCTAACAGGAGTTTGGTCAGTCTTTGGACCATTATTCATCTATGTCAATAGTAACGTGAATATTAACATACGAGAGACATAAAGACAGCGAACAGTTTCAACAAAAGCCCTTTTCAAAGAACTTGCTTGCTTGTGTTCGTTGGCTTGAGCTCCAGCGCGAAGTCCTATATGTTGGATGAAGACATCCTGTTGTCCAATATCAGTGTGATGTCATACAGGACCTAAGGTTTGCGTGAGTATCCGTTGTCCCATGTCTGGCTTATTGGTGTGCAGACTGGTGGTTCCTCGCCGTACAGGCAGACACTCTCCGACTTCGAAAGAATCGGTGATCCTACCGACTTTAACCAGGACCCTGAAGGGACCTGTTGCACAGTACGCTCGACGAGGACACGTCAATAGGTCTTGGCCAGTATATAACCCGGCCCTGGTGCCTTGGAAACACCTCTGCGTCCCTCAAAGAACTTAACACATGGGAAATAAAACTGCATATCGCAAAACACTATCTAACATTCTTTTTGCTTCCAAGCACAACATATGTGCATGCTTGAAACTCAATGCGAGATATGGTGTTCTCCTTGTGGTGTTTGAGCTGTAAAGCGAGAGTCAAAAGTTGGATTTAAAGCGATAATTAAACAGTGCCGTTGATGCGACGCTTCGTAAGTCGAATATTGTAGAACGAGGTATGCCTGTGTTGTCGTTATGGCATTTTGACCAGAGAACTAAATATTTAAAAATGTATTTAGAAATGTCAGTAATTAATGTTACCTCGAAACATAGCCTACAAAATATCAGTGATTAATGTTACCCCGACAAGTAACCCAAAAAATGTCAGTGATTAATGTTACCTCGACAAGTAACCCACAAAATGTCCGTGATTAATGTTACCCTGAATAAAAGCCCGCAAAATGTTAGTGATTAATGTTACCCCGACAAGTAATCCATAAAATGTCAGTGATTAATGTTACCGTGACAAGTAGCCTACCAAATGTCAGTGATTAATGTTACCCCAACAAGTAGATTACAACATGCTGTTGTAGTGCTGACATGTTCTTGTGACACAAGTAAGGCTGTTCTTGGATACCGTTCTTCTCGGCTGGCCAGGTGATTCTTAGCATTCTGTGTAGAAACCACGTCTTTTAGGCCTCCAGTTTCTTTGTATTTGTGTACCCAGTGTCCATGATTCCCACGCATACGATAGAATTGGAAGTATATAAGGTCCTAACACTAGTTTTCTAACTACCATGGGCACGATGAGTCCTTACCATTTCTGAAGTCTTCTTCTTTCCAGTGAGAGTCACTTTTACCAATTATCATCATCATCATCATCATCATCATCATCATCATCATCATCATCATCATCATCATCATCATCATCATCATCATCATCATCATCATCATCATCATCATCATCATCATCATCATCATCATCATAACCATCATCATCATCATCATCATCATCATCATCATCATCATCATCATCATCATCATCATTATCATCATCATCATCATCATCATCATCATCATCATCATCATCATCATCATCATCATCATCATCATCATCAGCAGCAGCAGCAGCAGCAGCAGCATCATGTGCCATGTCGATAAGCTTTGGCGGTCATCTTTTGTCGTCTCACACGATCACCAGAGTCGTGGATCAGCACCGTGTACATATCTCAACAATGCCACGTGGCCAAGCCATCAAGATATTTACTTATCTGTCGTCCCCTTGTTGTTTTGCCTTCAATTTTGCCAGCTGGCACCAAGTTCTCTAATATATTTCTTCTCATAACATGTCCCAAAATTGTGACTGTCTAAATCTTATTTCTCTAATCTGTTTACCCTTTCATCTGCCTTATGTAGGACTTGGTAATTTTATTTTTTTCTTTAAAAAGAAAGGTTGCTTAAAAGTCGACAGGGTCGACTTCATTGCACCGGGTTTTTATCCCATATGACTCTTTCCGCAGCGTGAAAAGCGTCACACAAAGCACGAACTCCGTAGCTCCAGCGACCACCCTTAGGAGTCTCCTAAAAACACATGCGCTTATATTTTGTATTTTAGCAAGCTAATTAACAGCCACCGGTCTCTCTGATCTAAAGGCTAAACGACTTTCTCCGTAATCTCGTATACTCTCGTAAGTAACGTGACGTTGCGCGAGAATTGGTAGTCGTTAACTTACGAGGTATTTGACACCATTCTGTTTGCAGTGCAAAGCATTACTCCAGCAGACGACAGATATTCTCTGCATATTGCTTCACGATGAACTGTGGAGCACATTTTTTGATGACTTCACGTACTTCATTGCTCAAATTTCTTCTACATGCAAAGCGTTGTGAGACTTTACAAACACCGGGCACTTCCTCCACAGGGATGTCAAATTGTGCAGACTCCAACCCAGTTCCCAGGGAGAACCCTTGCATAAGTGCCCATTTCTTGCCGTAGATCACACAATGGGAATCTCGACAGCGTGCACGAACCCATGATCCAGTTGTGTACACATGGATGCACCTGGCTGCCTCGACAGACGACCGTTTGTAAAATGGAGTTATATCCTTCCACAGGACAAAGTCCGGGCTGAACTCATAGATCACGTGTTGTCCATGCTGCATGATGCTTCTCTTTACCAGCCTAGTTTATTCCAGAGGAAAGGTAACACCAACACATCTGGAACAAGACAAGCTGCAGCAACTGCCGCATCAGACAAGCAATACTCTACCTGTCCGCTCCTGTCGGAGCTTTTATCCTAGACCAGTTGTTGACCAAAGCTAAGGGCCTGGTCAGCCCTGACTTAACATTTAATCTTTAGGTTGCATTTCCTCGTACCATGAAAAGGCTTTATCCTCCAAATTGAGCTCCTCCACCCCAAGCCGTTGGCACAATACCCACCCATCCATCATGTGCCATGCCGATAAGCGTGAGCGGTTATGTTTTGCCACCTAGCTCGATCACCAGAGTCGTGGATCAGCTCCGTGTTCCTGTCTCGACCATGCCACGTGGCCAAGCCATTCAGGTATTTACTTCTCCGTCTTCCCCTTGGTCTCTTCATTTTGATCTTGCCAGTTGTCACCAAGTTCTCCAATTCATTTCTTTTCATAACATACCCAAAACATTTTGACTGTCTACGTCTAATTTCTCTAATTAATTTACGATCTTCATTTATTTCTTGAAGGACTTATTCATAGGTTTTTCTATCTGCCCATGTTATTCTTTGCATTTTCCTCAGAAACCGCATTTCCACCGCATGAGATGTTTTTCACCTTGACTGCTCATTGTCCACGCTTCACATCCAAACAAAAGTACAGGTTTGGCACAATATGAGGTGTCTGATTTGGTGAGCGCCGGCCAACATTCAACACTAACAGAAAGCAAGTAGTACCGTCTACTGTCGTACGGTAGCTCAGTCATATCTGACTAAGACCTGACTTCACTGTGTACACACCAGAAGCTCTTATATTGTATCACGTCGAGCTGTGCGAGTTATCATATCCCTCCAGGGATCAACAGTACAGCGTTCATAAAGACAACGCACGTACATTAACGCTCGATCAACTCACCAACTTCTCAATTACATTACAAACAACAGCAGAGTTGTGAGGATGGGGTTAAATAAGCGCGAAGTAAACGCACCCACAAACAGTTTAAAGAAAAGTAGCGATACCAAACAACTCCGAACAGACCATGATAAATTGGTTTTGCGCACAGCAGCCCCATTGCGGTGACAGACCATTTGTAAGAGAACAGAAAATTAATGAAATATCAGAACTAAATTGTTCTTGGAGAAATCTGTGAGAAGTCACCCAGGCCCGGAGTATGGTATATTTTCTTTGACGCTATCGGGACACAGGGACTTTTTCAGTCGGGAATTCCAATTCATTTTAAGTATGCAATGCGACAGGAAAAGACGCGAGTGGGACAGGGAGGATTTTTGGTAAATTGACCGAGACTCCCTGTTCAGCCCATGGTATAATTGAGCTTCTTCTTCTTCTTCTTCTTCTTCTTCTTCTTCTTCTTCTTCTTCTTCCTTCTTCTTCTTCTTCTTCTTCTTCTTCTTCTTCTTCTTCTTCTTCTTCTTCTTCTTCTTCTTCTTCTTCTTCTTCTTCTTCTTCTTCTTCTTCTTCTTCTTTTTCTTCTTCTTTCTTTCTTTCTTTCTTTCTTTCTTTCTTTCTTTCTTTCTTTCTTTCTTTCTTTCTGTCTGTCTGTCTTTCTGTCATCTATGACTGGAGCATAAGTCCACCAGCAGCTCACACAAGCCAATTCTAGGCATGTTTATGATTGGGCGAATGTAGCAGCTGCAGTTGTCTACGGGACTAGGTGGTCAGTCTGGCGACCAACTCCTCCAGTCGTCTCTTACGGCATGCTTGGTAGGTCACAACATTGCTGTCCCATCGCTTCCCTAATGGAACCCTGCACTTCACGGGCGCCAACACTGATCAGTCGAGTAAAGAAACTTTTTTTTACGCTTGACGTCTTATTGGATATAAGCAGCTAACTTCAATATTCAGATCTTGTCCCTCGTCAGATACACCCCCCCCCCCCCCACTGGAAATCATTTGCCACATCCTGCACCCATCTTCTCTTTGGCCTTCCTCTTCCTCTCTTCCCGGCCATATACCCCTCCATTATTGTTCTATCCAAACTTTCATGACGTTTTAAGTGACCACAATATTTCAATTTTCATTGTTTTATCGTCTTTAATAGCCAACCATCTTCAATATTCAGCTCTTGAAGTATGGATGCATTTGTTTTTTTCTTTACCCAAGATATTCTTAGAACTCGTCTATAACATTTATATTCAAAGGCGTTTATGCGCTGTTCAGCTTGTTTAGTAAGTGTCCAGGTCTCACAGGCGTATGTTGCAATGGGAAAGATGCATGCTCTTCAAAATCTAATTTGTGTAGGTCTGTCTGCCCTCCTCCACAATTTATTCAGTTGTTTTAGTCTTTTAAGAGCAATAGATATTCGTCTTTTAATTTCTTTCATTGTGTCCTCATTGTTGGTAATTAATTACCCAAGATATTTGAGACTTTCTACAACCTCCAAATTTTCCTAATTAACATATATTTCGTTCTCCATCTGTTATCTTTTTTTGTCGTTTTATCTGTATGCATTATCTTTGTTTTTGCAATGTTAAGATATAAGTTGTGATTTTCACAATTCTTTTTGGTTGTGGATATTAGTTTTTCTATGCCATTCTGTGATGTGGATAGTAATACTGTATTATCAGCATATCGAATCTCTGGTATTTCATGACAACCGATATTTAGGACATCATATTGCTCGATGGTTGCATCATATGTGACATTTCTCATTATATATTCGGCTACAGGTTAAACAAATAGGGGGACAGCACGCAGCCCTGACAGACTCCTTGCTTGATGCCAAACCAATCTGATGTCTCGCCATCTATTCTAACCGCTGCTTTTTGGTCTTGATAGAGCATTTTTATGAGGTGAACTACATGTCATGGAAAGCTCATTTTCCTCATGATTTCAAAAAGTTTCTGATGTTAAATGTGAGAATAGGTTTACATTAAGTTCTCTACACTTTATTATTAAACGCATGTTAAGTATGTGATATCTTGTACCACTTCCTTGTCTAAATTCAGCTTAAACAACGTTAATCTCTTCTTCCATTTTCTTACGAAGTCTTCCCAGTATGATTTCAGTAGAAGTTTACTTGCATGTTACACGGTTTTGAATAATATCTTGCCAGTTCATTGTGTCAGTGTAGAGCTTGTCTAGTGATGTGTTTGTTATAAATTCTGTCATTACCTTGTCTGGGTGCCTGTCTCACTATTATCCTATTTTAACTCTATCTTTACATTGTGAAGAGCTGTATCTATTTGTGGAAATAGTGATTGTTGGTCTATAACTCTAGTATTGGTGTCGAAGAATCAAGTGTATCAGGAGAATTCTTTTGCAGTATTAGGGACGGCGTCTTTCCGGAGGATCTACAGGAAATGGGAGACGCTTACATCTCGTATTGTTCGGTGATCGTCCTTAGTTCTTACAACAATGATGATGGTGAAGAAAAAGATGATGATGATGATGATGATGATGATGATGATGATGATGATGATGATGATGATGATGATTATGGTGATGATGATGATGATGATGATGATGATGATGATGATGATGATGATGATGATGATGATGATGATGATGATGAAGTAGAAGAAGAAGAAGAAGAAGAAGAAGAAGAAGAAGAAGAAGAAGAAGAAGAAGAAGAAGAAGAAGAAGAAGAAGAAGAAGAAGAAGAAGAAGAACAACAACAACAACAACAACAACAACAACAACAACAACAACAACAACAACAACAAGTAGAAGTGGAGGAAGAACATGAGGAGGAGGTGGAAAGGAAAAAAATAGAATGATGATAACGAAGATGAAAGATGAGAAGATGATAAAGAGGACCTTAATGATGTTGATGATTATGACCATAATGATGACAATTAATACGGTGATAATGATGAATCCACGCAATTACAGCCTAACAACACAACAACAGACAATTCTATGGTGCAACATCTGTCAGGATGCAACAGTCAACAATGAATCATTGTGTTCATTACGTTTCCTAACCCAATCCTTCCTTGATTGGATAGCTGACACAGGAAGTCACCTTTCAAGGACGGAGTAAGTTCAAAACTCAATTAACAAGTAGGGAAGAATCAATCTGAAGAATTCAGTTGTAATCTTGGCAGCGATTGGCTGGAAATCCCACAAGAATGAAGTCAAGGCTGCAAAAATTGAGAATAAAAGTTTACTCCATTGATTGGGTTTGTTTACTTGATTTCTGAGCGGTTTCATGGAAAAAACAGCTTGTGTTTATTTGAATGGTTTGTTTCTTGATTTTGCAATTGATTGAGCATTCGAGTGTCTATATATGGCATCAAGACATTTTGGGATTGTTGGAGCTGTGAAGTCAGGGTGACACGTTTGAGATTCTTGGAGCTGTGAAGACAATTCAATATGTCAAAGATGAGGAAGCTGGGAAGTTAATTCACAGGAAATAAACATGAAACGACTTCACCAAACTGTGATGGTTCACGGGGAAGTATCTGATGACTATTTCACATGATGACGAAAGTTATCCGCAGCTGATCGTTGTCAGTCGAATTGGGGGAAAAGAGTGCTAAAGAGCTATACTGAGTCAATCCTGGTGTATGGAAGCGAATCGTGGAAAATTAGCAGACAAGTGAAGAATTATGTGAAGGCTGCGGAGATGTGGTTCTATAGAAGAATGATGAGAAGACCGTAGGGGATAGAAAGAGCAATGAAGATTTCTTGAATGAGGTTACCTCATGAAGAGAACTGGTTGCTCGCATCAGAAGAAGAAAGCCACATTTTTGGGCATGTCATGAGATGAGGAAATACGGAGTATATGGTCACAACAGAATAACTGGAGGAGAGTCAGGGGGAGACCAAGAGAGAAGGTGTTAGACAGTTTGACATCATGGCATGGAGGAAATCCGTATCAGAAATGAGTGGTAACACAAGAGACAGGTTGTGGACAGGCATGATCACCAACGCCACACGGGCATTAATTATAAGAGGAACGTTTTTTTTTTTATAAAATAGCCTGATTCCCACACGTTAAGAGGGGAAGGAAAATTGGGGTCTGACGTCACAACGGGGTAGTTCGAGGGGAGGAGAGGCATAAGGAGACCTTGGGTACAAACATGAGTGTGTAACTGCCTGAATCCCGTGGTAAATATGCTAGCTCAGCTGGAGAATTCTACTGACGACAGACTTACAAACCGTTGTAGAGAGGAGTATGGGTTCTTGAATGGATATATGTTTAAATGGATACATGGTTAATGGATATGTGGTTAGATGGATGCTTCAATGGATGGATGAGTGGTTGGATGGATGCGTGGCTGGATGGATGTGTGGTTGGATGGATGAGTGGTTGGATGGATGAGTGGTTGGATGGTTGAATGGTTGGTTGGATGATTGGTTGGATGGATTAGTGGTTTAATGGATGAGTGGTTGGATGGATGAGTGGGTGGATGGACGAGTAGTTGGTTGGTTGAATGGATGAGTGGCTGGATGAATGAGTGGTTGGATGGAAGAGTAGTTGGATAGATGAGTGGTTGGATGGGTGAGTGGTTGGATGGATGAGTGGTTGGATGGATTGATGGGTGGATTGAATAGTGGTTGGTTGGATGCATGGATAAGTGGTGGGATGGAAGAGTCGTTGGATGGATGAGTGGTTGCTTGGTTGGATGCATGTGTAGCTGAATGAATGTTTCGATAGATGAATAAATGTATAGTAGGACAGACATCCTGGTAGGTAGATAGGTAGGTAGATAGGTAGGTAGATAGGTAGGTAAATAGAGAGTGGGTATATAGGTAGGTAAATAGGTAGTTAGGCTAATGGCAGGCATACAGAACGAACGGACAAACTTTATTTTCAAAGGGTTACGAATTGGACAAGCAAGCCCGTCTAACATTCTGCCCTTCTATCACTCTCTTTCATACATTATTTCATCCACACATCATTAGAGGTTAATTGATAACAACAACAATATAAAAGACATGCATTATAAAGGCATGGGAGAAATGCAAAATCAACACAACATGAGTCACTAGAATTAATGAATGGTGTGGCGGTTGTTATTAGATATGTAGAAACATACTGTCTACTAAAAGGGGACTGACTGTTATACTGGCGTTTTATTACTGTTATTATTATTTGTATTGTTATCAAGGTGGAAGGTAATCTGTACTGAGATATTGTTTGAATAATTTGCTATTATATGTGTAGATAGGTAGGTAGGTGAGTAAGCAGGTAGGTAGGTAGGTAGGTAGGTTGGTTGGTTGGTTGGGTGGTATGATGGCATACACATATATAAGTAGGCAGGTGAGTAAGTAGGTATTTAGGTAGACAGACAGACATCCAGGCAGGCAGGCAGGCAGACAGACAGGCAGGCAGGCAGACAGACAGACAGACAGACAGGCAGGCAGACAGACAGATAGACAGACAGACAGACAGACAGACAGATAGACAGACAGACACCTGTATCATTAGCGGTCTCATCTGATCATATCATACCACCCCCTCCCCCCCCCCCCCCTGTACACAACAAAATCTCCCGTATCGTCTGTGTCTCTACCCATTGCTATATTTGCGTCTCGCTTACAGTTTCCCTCACCTCCCCTTTTCTCTCTCATAATATCACAGCACTGAACCGCTCACGCATGGCTTCCACATTGATAATACCCGCCAGCCCTGCAAATTCCACATTTGCCTTACGCCACAGAAACAGGATATCCTTTGGGAGCCATTGGGGAAGTTTCTTCCCGGATGTAGCCAAGATGGCGGCCAAGATGGCTGTGTATTCAAATGATAATCTATCCAGCTGACCACACAGCATAATGGACATCACTGTCATGTTCGGATTAATCTGAGATCATCGGAGATTGGACTTCCGGTCAAATGAATACCTTTACATTGAAAGTTATAGGATTTTTCTGTCTCTCTGTCTACGTATACGTCAATGTTTCTTCTACTTCTTCTTCTTCTTCTTCTTCTTCTTCTTCTTCTTCTTCTTCTTCTTCTTCTTCTTCTTCTTCTTCTTCTTCTTCTTCTTCTTCTTCTTCTTCCTCCTATTCCTCCTCCTCCCCCTCCTTCCCTTCCTCTTCTTCTTCTTCTTCTTCTTCTTCTTCTTCTTCTTCTTCTTCTTCTTCTTCTTCTTCTTCTTCTTCTTCTTCTTCTTCTTCTTCTTCTTCTTCTTCTTCTTCTTCTTCTTCTTCTTCTTGTCCTTCTTGTCCTTCTGTTCTCGACGACAGGAAATACACATACAGCCAATCCCATACGCTTGGATCATATTCTGTATATAGGCATAAGAAAACCACAACAATAAGAAGAAGACGAAAATAGTCGCATGATTTACTGCGGGTCTGAACACGGTAATCCGATCAGCACAAGAAGGTTAATGTTTGTTATTCGAAAACTGATGTAGTTTCGGCCATAAGAAACGTCATCATCACCATCTTCTACTTTTTCGGTCGAGCGTCTTGGGGAGGAATAACTGACATTCTAGTGTCCGGTGGGTGGCACTGGATAGAATCATTTCTTATTATTATACAATGTTTTTGATGTCGTTAATCCAGTTTCTTCTCGGGCGTCCTCTTGCCCTTGTATCAGATCTTCTTTGATGTAGGGCTAGTGCTGGTAATTGATGGTGTTGCATTCTAACCAGATGGCCGAACCATGTGATCTTCCGCCTCTCAGTATAACATATGTGGCAGAGGTTTTAAAAGAGAAAGGGAAGATTTGCCGAAGTTAACAGAAACTTAAACTAAGCACAAAACTGAGAATATTTAACTCCAACGTATATATATAGGTTCAAACATCACAATTGTTTTCTTTTTTGATTGCGAGACGATCAATCATTCACGCCTATACTGTGTCGCTAGACACAGAGATGCTCTCAGAGTTGTAGAGTACTTGTCTCGGCTCTGCTAGCTGACTTCGGCCGTAGCTATCAATTGTTAAATCCCTGAAGTGACCATTGTCTACCACGCTTCCGGTCAGTAATGTGTACGTCTAGAATTGCGTGCGGTCAATTTTTCAAAATAATCACAAACATTAACCGCTACATTACGAGGGCAAGTCAATAAGTATGTCACACAGTTCTGTGGGATGGCAGGTGAATGTAGTTGGTGTTTTCTACAGGTGTCATTAGGTGACAGCAACATCGAACTTTATATTCCCGTTTGTTAGGTGGCGCTGGGTGTCTCATCCACATGCGCAGCGCATAAAAAAAATGGCGACTGTATTTACGGAGTGGTACAAACAAAGCGCAACATGCTATTATGCGTTTTTTTTGTTTTTTTTGTTTTTTTTTTTGAGCAAAAGGCCTGCCTGCAAAGGACATTCATAAGGAAATGCTTCCTGTTTATGCTGACTACCAGCCCGAATCAAAGCGTGCTTCAATGCAATGAAAACATCCTATTTTGCCTTGTATCCAAAAATTCAAGCTTACGCCAGCAGCAGGGAAGGTTATGCTGACAGTGTTCTGGGATTGTCAAGGAGTGCTTTTAACCAATTTCAAGAAGAAAAGTGACAATGTGAATTCTGAATCGTACTGTGAAGTTCTTTCGATGCTTCATGATGCAATTCGAAGAAAACGTCCAGGACTGCTGACTGTCGGAGTGTTGTTTCTTCATGACAATGCCAGACCACATACGGCTCGATTATCTCAGGGGAAAATTAACCAACTAAGGTGGGAATTTATGGAACATCCACCTTACAGCGCCGACTTAGCCTCTAGCGATTTTCACCTTTTTGGTCCACTGAAAAGCCACCTTGGCGGGAGAGATTTCGTGAATGACGCCGAAGTTGAATGTGAGGTGAAAACGTGGTTTAGAAAGCGGAGCACGCAGTTCTATGAAGACGGTTTGGGAAGACTGATAAAACGGTAGGATAAGTGCATCAATGTTGGCGAAAATTATGTTGAGACATAAAGGGACAATGTATGTATAAACATAAACTAGTTTCAAGTTGTTATCATAGTTTATTATTTTTCTACAGCCATGTGTGACTTACTTATTGACTTCCTTTCGTATCTTGGCAGCTGGTAATTTTTCAGTTTAACCATAGAGCTAGTATGTATCTTATGAGGTTAGTGAACGGCGATGTCACAATTCCCGACACACCGAGTCGATGGTTCGAGATCTGTTGCGGGCGATTTGAAAACATATCGTTTTGCGTTGATTTCGATGGCATGATCGTTGGCCGTTCAGATAGCAATGTACACTATTAAACTAAAACTGAGTAGTAAATCACAAATAGCTAACAAAGGATGTGGTTGAGTGCAACGTTCTGTACAGGATATGAGAGAACATTTTAACAGTGAGCTACATTAAACTGCTTTACAAGGTCCAATAACGCAGACAGATGCACAGAAATGAAGACACATTTTTAATCTGATCACGAGTTTGGAAACATGATACAAAGAATGTACCCGCTCACTTAAGATACAGTTCTCTTCATTTTCCTATTGTACCTTCTAGTGTATCCTAGAGCTCAACTATGATACAGCGCTCTTTATTTCATTCTTTTCACTTCTATTGTAACCTCCTGCTCAGCTAAGGTACAGTTCCATTTATTTTCCTAATGTTCCTTCTATTGTATCCTAGTGCTAAACTAAAATACAACGCTCTTTACTTCTTTCTTGCCCCTTCTATTGTATCCTCGTGCTCAACTAAGATACAATGCTCTTCATTTTCCTATTTCCTTCTATTGTATCCTCCTGCGCAATTAAGATACAGTGCGCTTCATTTTCATATCTCCCTTCTATTGTATCCTCCTACTCAACTAAGATACAGAGCTCTTCGTGTTATTCTTGTACTTTCTGTTGTATCCTCCTGCTCAACGAAGATACAGTGATCTTTATTTCATTGTTTTCTCTTCTATGTTATCTTCCTGCTCAACTAAGATACAGAGCTCATCATATTCCTCTTGTCCCGTCTGTTTCTAACTTCTTAGTTCATGTTTTTGTTTTTAATGGTGTTTATTCTTTGCAGAAATTTCCACTCAACCCAATTTTTATTGTCTTGGTTATTTTATGTTCAGTAATTTGCCATTGCTTTCTGAACAAGAAATAAACGTTTAAACCCAACTTAATGCCGGTATAGGAAATAAACACCCCCAGATCGCAGTCAATGCACCGGAAGTTTCAATGTGAGCGCTCTGATCCTTCAATCACATCAACCGTTAATTCATATGTATCCTTTTCACTTTTATTTACAATTATCAGCTAGCCATGCAATTGCCAGTGTTTCGTTTTTCTCCAGCCTTCTTTCAATCTTCTTACATGCGTTCATTAACTGCTCTGGGCCGGTTTATCACTTCCTCTCCGCGATAATGTGTTTCGATTACTTTTGATGTGCACAATATGGCGCCAGGTCGTCCTGGGTTCAATATTGACATCACTATCAAGTGTCAGAAATATCGGGTGCTTAAAAATTCCAGACGCTATTGAAATAGCTAGAGAGATAAATGGGCGGTATTGATCCGCTCTCATGGTTCATTGGTTGGTTGTAGATGTTCTGGATGATTCGATTTTAATTCTTAAGTCTGATATATTGACATGGAGGTCATATGATCCCCGGATAGGGTTTACATCTCTCCACCAGCACAAGAATAAATTCAACACACATTGATTGATGCTCAGAGCAGTAGAAGAAAGAAGTTGAGATTTGAGGACAGATTTTCATCGTCATGCTTTTTTTTTAAATGTTGCATATCCCTTGCAGGACGTTGCAGTAAACACCAGCATTTTTAAGCTGCTGTTGATGTACTAGGCAAATTTTATGTCATGTACCATGCCGATAATCGTGGGCGGTCATGTTTCTCCATCTGACACGATCACCAGAGTCGTGGATCAGCTTTCTATTCTTGTCTACATTAATTCACGTGGCCAAGCAATCCAGGTTTTTACTTCTCTGTCTTCTCCTTGTACTTTTCCCTTCAATCTTGCCAGTTGTCACCAAGTTCTCTAGTTTATTTCTTCTCATAACTTGCCCAAAAAATGTAGACCCCCAACGTTTAATTTCTCTAATCAGTTTATGGTTTTCATTTGTTTCTTGTAGGACTTGTCAGTAATTTTTCTATCTGTCCACGGAATTCTTTGCATTTTTCCCAGAAACCACATGTCCACTATCATTAGATGTTTTTCAGCGTGTCTGCTCATTGTTCACGTTTCACTTCCATACAAAAGTGCAGGTTCCGTGAAGCAATTCAACATTCTTCTTCTCATTGCAGTTGACAACTTTTTATAGGTCAGCATATTTTCCATCTTGTAAAAGGCTACCTTTGGCAACGCGACTCTTGCTCTAATCTCTTTAAGGCACCTCCCATTAGATGTTATGACTGTTCCAAGATAACTGTACCGATAATTATACCGATAGTTATCCTGATACAACTGAATAAGGAAATCTACATGATTCTATATATCTACGAGTGTAGGTCACATATATACGAGGGCAGGTCACATATATACGAGGGTAGGTCACATATATACGAGGGTAGGTCAGAAAGTTATGCACCACAATTATCATCTCAGCTAATAATAACGACAGAAGCATTAGATTTGAACCAATTAAAGTTTGTAATCTCTTGAAGGTGTATACCAAATTGCACCCCTGTAAACCAATCATAATTGCGATACAAAAACAAAACAAAAAAAACATTGAAATGGCAGATGTTAAGGACATACTCGTATGTTACAAGCAGAGGATTCCATACAAGGGAGGCAATCGACAAAATGTGGTGGAATGTACTGCCACATCCACCTCACAGTCCAGACCTGGCACTATCTCACTTCCATCTTTTCGGTCCCCTTAAGAATGCTATCCGTGGGGCAAAGTTTGAAGACAACAAGGGACTGATAAATGCAGCGAAGAAATGGCTACGCGAACAGAGCAAAATGTGGTACCGATGTGTGATCCATGCTCTTGTTTTAAGATGGCGTAAAACCGTTAAAGTTGATGTGGGTTAAGTTGAAAAGTATAAATGTTTGTTGCACATGTGCATGCAAAATGTGACTAAATTTCACTTGCATGTTCAAATGGTTAAAGAGATAATAATTGTGTTCAATACGCATAGGTGGAAAATGGCGCGCCTGAATACAACCACCGTACAAAAGCCAAGTTACCACCAAGAAAAATATGAAATAACGAAAACATTTTGGATTGATGAAACAAAAAACATCTGGGAATTAAAATGTTGTGGCGGGAATCATTGAAGTTGAAGGCAGATTAACCAGATTATGCAGCGACAATTACTTGCTGCCCTGAAAATTTGAGCAAGGAAAGAAGAATGTATGCACCGACAACAAGCGAAAGAACAGATTCAGAAAAATCAGTATGCATACAGAGAAGCGAAAAACATAAATTATCGTTGCGAAGAGAAATGTTATTAACAAAAACCTTTCCTCAGTTTAGATTTGGCCACAAATACGATGCTAAATACGGGCACTGGTCCATTTTCTCGTAAATGATCCCTGTTAAGAAAATGGCCATTCCTGATATTCACGTACCTCATGTTTTAAACATGTTTTTATCTTCTGGGTATGTGTTTTTCCTCTCTACGAGTCTTAATTCTTCCTAGCCAGGTGTAAGTTTATTCTATTTCTGCACTCTAGAGAATTCAACATAATTTAATAAACAGGAATGGGTCAAGCATTGGTCTACCAACGTAGACAAAATCAATAATAATTTGGAATACCGAGTAGAGAGAAAGTACGTGTGTATCTTTGTCAAAACACCGGGAGACTGAGCTTTGACTTTTAAGTCCAAAGGATTCTTCTAGCCTGATTCTGTAGCACAATCTCCGCGCCGCTTTTCTTCTTCTTCTTCTTCTTCTTCTTCTTCTTCTTCTTCTTCTTCTTCTTCTTCTTCTTCTTCTTCTTCTTCTTCTTCTTCTTCTTCTTCTTCTTCTTCTTCTTCCACTACTACTACTACTACTACTACTACTACTACTACTACTACTACTACTACTACTACTACTACTACTACTACTACTACTACTACTACTACTACTACTACTACTACTACTACTGCTACTACTACTACTACTCCTCCTCCTCTCGCGTTAGCCTGGTGGAGTTTAGACCTGCAACCAGCTCACCCAAGGCCCTCTGTATTCTGGTTCACGATTCCCTTCATCTTACAACCACAACGTCCTACAGGCCGAGTACAGACCAACCCTCCCTGATCGCCTTGTACGGCATGCGCGGTGGCTGCACTGTGACATTCTGTGCTTTCTGCGTGACACCCGGTCACACAAGGGGATTCATGTAAAATAGAAAGTTGACAATACTCAAGAATAAAGTAATGTTTGAAATGTGTTCTTAATTAATGAGTGCGTGTGTGTGTGTGAGTGCGCCCGCGTGCGCGCGTGTGTGTGCGTATGTGTGTGTGTGTTTTTGTTTTGTTTTTTGTTTCGTTCGCTCGCTTTGAATTTAAACAAATCTTAGCAGTCTTAAAAATCTTAAGTCTTAAAAGTCTTAAGCGATCACAAAAGTCTTAAAAGTCTTAAACATCTTAACAGTCTAAAAGTCTTAAAAGTCTAAAAGTCGAGAGGATCTTGTAAGACTTTGAACTCAAGCGTGGTCCATACGCGTGTGACTACGTCTAATTCCCTTTACTGATGTTTGCGTGTGGGTTAGCTTTCCCTATTGCCAGTATTCTCGCCGTTAGGCGAAACCACTCCGACTTATGGGGTACTTGTAATTTAATTCAAGGACGAAAAGTCAATATTTTCTACCAGCTGACCGGTGTAGGGGTTGAACCCGCTACCTCGGCATCAGTTCACTGGAAGTTTACGAAGGAGCGCTTTTATCTATTCGACCATGCTGTTGTATCTACGGTATTTTCCCCAACATCAAATTGTAGATTAGGAGTCAAAGAAACGAAAGAATACAACACGAGATAGGGAGTTGTCTCCGGGCGTCCCGCCATTGGGAGTAGATAAAGTTGTATATCTGACAGGCAAACATTCAACTCTCCTTTGATTGATGGATGTTGCATTCTCTAGCTGATCGGGAGAGGGAGGGGAAGATGGAAGGTGTAGTTGATGATTGAAAGAAGAGGTCTAGGAGTGGCAGAGTTTAATGTACAATTTGTATTCAGCGACACGAAAACAGGAATGGAGTGTTTGATGGTTAGGTGGAGGGGCGCAAACGTGGATAAATGGATAAATTGATTAATGAATGCATGTGTGATGATGGACAGCAAGAAATTCGGATGTGTCAATAATGATGAATAGATGATGAGTAAATTGATGTATGATTGACTTAAATACTGAAAAATTGAATGTATAAATGGACAAATGGATCTTTTTGTTCTTGGTCTTGTTCTTGTTCTTGTTCTTGTTCTTGTTCTTCTTCCTCCTCTTCTTCTTCTTCTTCTTCTTCTTCTTCTTCTTCTTCTTCTTCTTCTTCTTCTTCTTCTTCTTCTTCTTCTTCTTATTATTATTATTATTATTATTATTATTATTATTATTATTATTATTAAATTATTATTATTAAATTATTATTATTATTATTATTATTATTATTATTATTATTATTATTCCCCCTCATCTCCTTATTCTTCCTTCATTTACCTCAGAGAAGTGTTGCGTGAAGAGGTGAGGACTGTTTGTGCCCTCTTTCCAATACTCATTGTAAGTTGGTATTCATTTTTCTAATTAATTAGTTTGTTAATTGGCTAGTTAGTTCGTTGTGGTTCCAACTTCACGACAAAGGGTCATCCACATAATGTTCCGTTCCTGTATAGTGAATATCACACAAAATGCCTCACTGTCCCATGTAAAGAGTGGAAACAAACAGCAGTACCGACAACCCAACAGCACGCACAGGCAAGTAATGCATAAGGCCGCTGCCAGAATGCCAACACAACAGTCTGCCACAAAAATTACATTTCATCGTCGATGGAAGCGGCAGTCACTAGAAATACAGCAGCTGCACACACATTACTGCATACTGCAAAACTATCTAGTTCAGCAACCGGCCGCAGCCATTTTCTGAACACACAGTTCACAAAACCAACAAAAGCGGACAGATGTAAAAGCACTTCACACGAAATCCACAGCACAGAGCTTCGCTCCAAGCACTCAACTCAGTTGCTGGGCGACAGAACCATATTTCTCTAATGTTATTCTTCATACCATCACTCCATCTCTAACGTGGTTTTCCCCTTGTTCTATATCCATTATATTTCTTCAACGTGGCTCTTTGTGGCAGATTGTAGCAGGGTATTCTTGTTAGGTGGCCAAACCATTTATCTGTTGTTCTTCATTGAAGTGCATGACTGGTTTCAGACGTCGTCGTCTTCTAATTTCCCCATTCCAAATTCAACCTCTCAGTGTTACTCCGGCAGCTCTACTAGGGCATCTCATTTCTGTTGTTTTGATTTTACGCTCGTTGGTTGCAGTAAAAGCTGAAAAATCTCTGATGGCAGTGGAAATGTGGTTTCTGAGGAGAAAGCAAAGAATGCCAAGGACAAACAGAAAAACCAACGACCAAGTCCTACAAGAAATAAATTAAAATCGTAAACTGATTAGAGAAATTAGACGTCGACAGTCATAATTTTTTGGACATGTTATTAGAAAAAAAATAAATTGGAGAACTTGATGACAACTGGCAATATAGAGAGGGGAAGAGAACGAACGAACGAACGAACGAACGAAAGAACGAACGAAAGAACGAACGAACGAACGAACGGACTTTATTTTCAAAGGGTAACAAATTGGGCACACAGGTCCGTCTTACATTCGACCCTTCCAGTCACTCATCTTTCGTTCATCAATAGTGCATAATACATTCACATAGGAAAAAATAAATTGTCAAAAGAATGTTGTAGACATAAGAATGCATATTACCAAGTTATGAGACACATCCCCCACCAACCCACCGATTCCCCATCCACCCACACATCCCCCCACACACATCCCTCACCCAACCACACCCCCCAGGCACACATACACGACCCCACCCACCCTCCCATCCCACACCCACACACACACCCCACCTACACACATCTATCCACCCACACACATCTCCCACTCACCACACATCCCCACACACACACATCCCCCACCCACCCACACACCCCCAGACACGCATACATGCACCCACCCACCCATCACCCACCCAGATAACAAGGGGAAGACAGAGAAGTAAATACCTGGATGGCTTGACCACGTGGCGTGGTCGAGACAAGAACACTGAGCTGATCCACGACTCTGGTGATCGAGTGAAATTGCGAATCGTGACCGCCTACGCTTACCGGATGGAACATGATGGATGGGGTTGCAGTAAGCATCCATGTTTGACATTGGTAGCATAACGCCAGCCAAAAAAAAAAAACACGTGAATAGTGGATCAATGGATACAGGAATAAGTAATCAAGGTATGCATTCATGGATTTATAAATGGTTTATACGGGGAGGTGTGATTACAGTAATGAGTCAACGGATAAATGCATTAATTTAAGATAATTAATATACAGATAGGCAGATGGGCAGATTCAGACCGTATGCTTAATACAACAGAATATGAGGACTATTTTACACACATTGAAGCACATTGAGCATGTGGTGCTTGACGCATGTGTGTACAAACCTCAGGGCATCTCAGTAGTGACGTGGTCGGTATCACACCTGCCACGTGCCCTTCACAAGTCATCACCTGGGATTCACTTTAGGCTCGCTGGGTGGGTGTGTGTGCCCAGGGCATTTCAACAACTTGTCTCGATGTGAATTCGAAGCCATGACAACCACGTCGGCTGGTTATTCCTCTTTTCTAGCTAAGCTAATCGGTGAACTAGGGTATGCTTATCCAGCATATGACGACAGGTTTCGCAGAGGGCGCGGAAGAAATCACTGATGATTCAATGGGCGAGACGGCGTTTACCTACAAAGCGTTGTGGTGTATGTGTGTTTGTGAGTGTGTGTTTCTGTGTGTGTGTGTGTGTGTGTGAGTGAAGAGAGAGAGAGAGAGAGAGAGAGAGAGAGAGAGAGAGAGAGAGAGAGAGAGAGTTGAGCGTACACATGTCATGTAACATGCTATTACATATGTTATGTGTATTTTCATCTTCATATTATAGTTTTGAATGCCACTTGATTGCATCATGTTTAATATGAACACATGTACATTGCTGTAGAGTGAGTGAGTTAGTGAGTGTGAGTGAGAGAGATTGAGTGTGTGTGTGTGTGTGTGTGTGTGTGTGCGTGTGTGTAAGAAGAGAGAGAGAGAGAGAGAGAGAGAGAGAGAGAGAGAGAGAGAGACAGACAGACAGACAGACAGACAGACAGACAGAGACAGAGAGAGAGAGAGACAGAGACAGAGACAGAGAGAGACAGAGAGAGAGACAGAGAAAGAGTTGAATTACATCACTATTGTTTTTACGTTACACAATGTATATATACAATTTTTTCTCACTTTTTTTTTTTTTACAATTTTTGTGAGAATGCTCACGACAATCGTCAGTGTATGTGTGTGTAAAGTGTGGGAGTTTGTTCATACTAGTTTAAGTGATTATGTGAGGCATCATGTATGTGTCGAGATGTGAAGAAGTGTGTGTGGGGGACGCATGTGTGCGGAGGATGTGTGTGTAGGGGATGTATGTGTGGAAGGAGTATGTGTAGGGGGATGTGTGTGGGGTCGGGGATGGGTTGGGGATGTGGGTATGGGTGGAGGTTGAATTTGTTGGTAGGGAGATGTGTGTGAATGGGGGATGTGTGTATGGGTGGGGGATGCGGGTGTGAGTGAGGGATGTGCTGGTAGGTGGGGGAGTTATGGGCGGGTGGGGAGATGTGTGGGAGATATGTGGGTGGGTGAAGGGATGTGTGGTGGTGGGGGATGTGTGTGGGTGAGGGATGTGTGTGTGGATGGGGATGTTTGGGTGGATGTTAGGAAGTGTGTGTGTGTAGGTGTGTGGGGGGTTGTGTGGGTTGGTGGGTGAGGACTATGTATGTGGGTGAGTTCGGGGTGTGTTGATTGGTGGGGGGGGGGGGGTGGCTGGGGGATGTGTGGCTGGGGATGGGTGTTTGGCTGGGTGATTGGATGTGTGAACATAGGTGGATGTATGGGTGTGGGGGGGGGGGGGGTGTGGTTGGGTGGGAGGATGTGTGTGTGTGGGGATGTGTGTTAATAGGGAAGGATGGGTTGGTGGGGGTGTTGATTTAATTTGTGTCACGTAAGTTGATGTGATCTGTATCACGTAAGTTGATGTGATCTGTGTCACGTAAGTTGACGTGATCTGTGTCACGAAAGTTGACGTTATCTGTGCCACGCAGTCCGCCTTTACTTCCCAAGGTATTTTAGGCTGTGACGTCATGGGAGCTCAGGTCAATTTTAAATCAGAATCGGCCCGCTTGAAGATGGAAGTCATGGCCACAGGACCACCGGACCACTGGACCACTTGACTACTGGACCACCGGGTCAATGGACCACCGGGCCACTGGACCACCGGACCACCGGACCACCAGACCACTCTGACCACTGGATCAACGGACCATTTGATCACCGGGCCACCGGACCACCGGACCACTGGACCGCCGGACCACCGGACCACTGGACCACTGAATCATCGGACCACCGGACCACTGTACCACTGGACCACCGGACCAACGGACTACCAGACTAGTGGACCACCGGGCCACTGGACTACTGGACCACTGGACCACTGAAGCACCATTAAAATACAGGCTGTCGGGGGCGTATGAAGAGCTCATAATATCGGTTAAGTATGGGATATCGTCTGTCGGCTTAATCATCAATTATGCGATAGCAAGAAGAAGAGGAAGGAGTAGTAGAAGTAGTAGTAGTAGTAGTAGTAGTAGTAGTAGTAGTAGTAGTAGTAGTAGTAGTAGTAGTAGTAGCAGCAGTAGTAGTAGTAGTAGCAGTAGTAGTAGTAGTAGTAGTAGTAGCAGCAGTAGTAGTAGTAGTAGTAGTAGTAGTAGTAGTAGTAGTAGTAGTAGTAGTAGTAGTAGTAGTAGTAGTAGTAGTAGTAGTAGTAGTAGTAGTGGTAGTAGTAGTAGTAGTAGTAGTAGTAGTAGTAGTAGTAGTAGTAGTAGTAGTAGTAGTAGTAGTAGTAGTAGTAGTAGTAGTAGTAGTAGGAGGAGGAGGAGGAGGAGGAGACGATAAAGAGGATGGAGAATAGGAGAAGGGAATATCACGATGAGAAGGGTGGAGGAGTACTGAAGAAGGGAAGGGAGAGAAAGAAGAGGCGGGAGACGAGAAGATGAAGATATGGAGATGCGGAGGAGAAGTCGGATTAATAGCATTGGGAGGAGGAGGAGGAGGAGGAGGAGGAGGAGGAGGAGGAGGAGGAGGAGGAGGAGGAGGAGGGATCTATCCTAACGGGGTAATCAACAATTATGCGATCTCAAGAAAAAGACGAAGGAGGAGGAGGAGGAAGAGGAGGAGACGATAAGAAGAATGAAGAATAGGAGGAGGATTATGAAGAGAAGTTGATATACACTCTGTTGGACATGGAGGTCTGCCATTGCCATGTCCGATGGGTATGGCCATTCCTTTATGAGCGTAAAGTTGTATTTTAAATGAGTTCCTGGACTTCTGACCCCTGTACTAATACACCTGGGTTGCCACAGGGATCTGCCATGTCCCCGGTGTTCTTTAATGTATACACCAGCAAAGTCGCAGCTATCGAGACACCGGGTGTTGGTAGGATCTTGATATTTGCAGATGATGTGCTGGTGCACAGACAGGAAAGAGACAGGGAAAGTTTGGCTGCAGACTTACAGATGGCAGTAAACAGGGTGGCGGAGTGGTGCAGGGACGCAGGGGCCGTTACAAACGAAGACAAAGCATCGGTTGTGTGGTACTCCCTGGATAACCGAATTGTGAAGGCAGATGTCCCAGGTATTATATTGAATGTATGTCCTCCAAGAAGAGAGAGAGAGAGAGAGTAAACTGAAGTACTTGATCATCACTTTTGGTAGGTGTAAGTCTTTTAAGGACAGGTTCCAAGAGTTTCTTGGGTAAAGAATAGAACAAATGCATCCATACTTCAAGAGCTGAATATTGAAGAGGGTTGGCTATTCATCATCATTAAGTGCCGTGCCGGCTGGCCTAGGCGTTCATGGCTCTCCACAGATCTCGGGCTTTGGTGTTCTGGATCAACTCTGCTGATGATATTCCTCCATGCCACCGTCTCAGTCCGTCCAGCATCATTTCTCTTGGTCTGCCTCTGCCTCTCTTCCCCTTGATCTTTCCAGTTGTCACGATGTTCTCCAATGCCTCTCTTCTCATCACATGACCAAAGAAAGCTGTTTGTCTCTTCCTTATTGTTGTATATAGTGTTCTAGTTTCATTAACCTCTTTCAGGCAATCGTTGTTAGTTACTCTGGCAATCCAAGGAATTCGCAACATTCGTCTTAAAAACCACATCTCTGTTGCTTCTAAATTCTTCCTAATTTGTTCATTTACATTCCAAGATTCGCTGCCATACAGCAAAACTGGTTCTATATAGCATTTTAGTACTCTCTTTCTTACATTCATTGATAGCGACTTATTGCATAAGATACTCTTCATTTTCTGAAATGCTGTCTTTGCCTGCCCTATTCTGCTCTTAATCTCTTTTGTACATCTTCCATCTGATGTTATAAGTGCCCCTAGGTATTTAAAATTATCCACTTGGTTGAGAATTTCCCCTTCTATTTCTATGTCACATTTTGGTGTCCCCATTTTCT
This sequence comes from Cepaea hortensis, assembly GCA_963921405.1. NCBI lineage: Eukaryota > Metazoa > Mollusca > Gastropoda > Stylommatophora > Helicidae > Cepaea > Cepaea hortensis. Next base: position 6,443,109 of record OY992896.1, read on the forward strand.
TTGATATCACCATTGTTACTGTTTTCTTGATATTCAAGGACAGTCCTTTCTGTGCACTCTCTGTTACTAAACTATCGAACAATTGTTGTAGGTCTGTTGCATACCAATACTGTGTCATCTGCATAGCGTATATTGTTTATATTATATCCTCCGATTAGTATTCCTGGCTTCTCTTTGATCTCTCTCATTATTCCTTCGCTATACAGGGAGAAGAGATCGGGTGACAAGACACACCCCTGTCGTACTCCTAGCTTTATCTGTTCGTAACTACCCTCTTTATTTCCCATTGTAATTGCTGCTACTTGGTTCCAGTATATATTCTTTATTATTCTTAAATCTTTCCCATCAATGTTGATATCTTCCAACATTTTAATCAGCTCATCATGTTTTACTTTATCAAATGCCTTAGTATAATCTATGAAGCATAAATATATGTCTCTCTGTTTCTCTATTGATCTTTCTATTAGTGTTCGTAATATATATATTGCATAGTTTGTACCCTTTCCTTCCATAAAACCATACTGTTCTTCACTAATTTCCATTTTTATTTTCTTTCTTGTTCTTCTCATTATAATTCTGAGTAGAAGCTTAGTGACATGGTTTATGAGGTTAATTGTACGAAAATCTTCGCATTCAAGTGCTCCTGGTCTCTTTGGTATTGCTATAAATACAGATTTCAGCATATCGCTCGGTAAATACCCACTGTTGTAAATATCATTCAACATTTTGGTTAATATATCTACCCCAAATTCTCCCAATACTTCTAATTCTTCTACTGTGATTTCATCTGGCCCAGCTGTTTTTCCTTTCTTCATATGTTTCATAGCTTCAGCGACTTCTTCTTTTAGAATAGGTGGGCCTTCTAAGTTACTTTCTTCTGTTAATTCTTCCCTTTCTCCATTATATAATTCTCTTATATACTAATTCCACCTCTTCATTATAGCACCTTCCTCCAATAAAATCTGTCCTGTTTTTGATTTCAAACACCCTGTATTTATTCTTATTTTTCTTCCTGTGAGCTCGCTGATTTGTCTGTGCATACTTTTTTATCTTTAATGGGATTTAATTCAATTTTCTGCATTGCTCGTTTAACCAACTTTCTTTTGCCTTCACACATTTATCTCTTATTTCTTCATTTATCTTAGCATACTCTTGTTTGTCATTTTTATTCTGTTTCCTTTTGTCCATCAGCCTTAAGATTTCTTCATTCATCCATTTTTTCTTAGCTTTTTGGCTTCTCACCGGTAATAATTCTTTGCTAGTTTGATGAATGGAGTCCCTTAACATTTCCCATTGTTCATCTATACTCTGTATTTTAGCTATTGCATTGTACCTATTTTTCACAGTCACTCTTTATTGTTCTTGAATTTCTTTATCTACTTTCAGGACCTCTTTATTAAGTCTCAAGTTTTTAACCATTTTTTCCCCTCTCTTTAATCTTACTTTTATTTGTCCACATAGTGGTACATGATCACTGTTACCGTCAGCACCAGGCATTGTCTTCACATTAATTAATGCATTTCTAAATCTTTTATTAATTAGTATGTAGTCAATTTGGTTGCGTATTTTCATATCAGAGCTTTTCCATGTGTATAGTCGTCTTTTATGGTGTTTAAACCATGTGTTTCCAATTATCATATCATTAATATTTGCCCATACTATTAGTTTCTCTCCTCTTTCATTTCTTGTACCTAAACCGTAATTCCCCACTATATCCTCTATTTTTCCCTTTCCTACTTTTGCATTAAAATCCCCCAGTATTATTTTTATTTCTTGTGATCCAATTTGGGCTATTGCCATTTCAACTTCATCGTAAAAGTTTTGTATATCTTCATCACTACTGTTTGTTGTTGGTGCATATACTTGTATAATATTTATATCTATTGGTTTGCCTTTGATTTTGACCATTATAACTCTATCTGAAATGCACCAGTATCCAGTCATAAATTTGGCTGTATTTTCATCAAATATTATTCCTACACTTTTTTCATGTGTGTCCCCTCCAGAATAAATTATTGTGTGTTTGTCGGTTATAATTTTGCCAGATCCCTTCCATCTCATCTCACTTATGCCTAGTATATTCATTTTCATGTTTTCCATTTCTCTTAGGACATTGTTTAACTTTCCTAGCTCATTTAATGTCCTAACATTCCATGTTCCTACTCTAAATTTATTTAGTTTAGTTATTGTTTTAGTTTTGTTTGTTTTTTTAATGACGATAAAACGAAGAAAATTGATATATTTTGGTCACTTGAAACGTCATGAAAGTTTGGAGAGAACAATAATGGAGGGGCATATGCCTGGGAAGAGAGGAAGAGGAAGGCCAAAGAGAAGATGAGTGCAGGATGTGGTGGATGATCTCCAGATGGGTGTATCGGACGCGGGACATCTTGCTTGTGATCGATAAGTTTTCCGGAAGGTTGTTATGGGAGCGAGGTGCTGCAAAGGATATGCTACTTAATGAATGAATGAATGAATGAATGAATGAATGAATGAATGAATGAAGGCTTTGATGGTGAAGGCGGGTAGGGGACGTAATGCACTGAGCAACCGGGTTAGAGCAGAAGATGCTTTACAGGCTCTTTCAGCAGTTAATACTTTCTGTCATTGAGTATGGTTTGGGGCTGCTGACAGTATCAAAGAGCCAGCTTGAAAGGTTGGAGAGCATACTGAATGGCGCCATGCGTATGATTCTCAGGTCCACAAAGGACACACCAATTATATGGTTGTGGCATATCCTGGCGCTATTCAACAATGGCGGATAAGCATAGGGTCCTTCAAGCCAAATGGTACCTGAGAGTTGCTGAAGATAGGGATCACCCGCTGTATGAAGCCATGGATATAGTCAAGGGTCATTGACTAAGACGAGGCAGGTCCTGGACGGCTCAGGCAGAAATATCTTTACGTTAGTTGTGTGATCTAGAGACCATCAATCGTGACAAAGAGTGGGTTGAAGTACCGGAAGACATGACAGACTGGCAAAATGTAATAGTAATACTGGGTCGTGAGTGCAGAGAATGGACAGCGGGCCGCACTGAGTTTGAGGTGCAACAATTGATCCAGAGTAACACACATTAAGGTGACTAAGTGATCTGTACTGATGGGTCAGTGATGAGAAACAGACGTACTGGTTGGGGTTTCATTGCGGAGGCTAATGGAAGATTCTTTAAAAAAAAGGACTGTCTGGCATATGAGGCTACGACCTCCAGCATGAGAATGGAGGTGGAAGCAGTCAAAGCGGCATTCCGTTGGTTAGAGGAGACCACTGCAGCACACACTGTATTCATTGCAGACTCCAGAAGTATGCTTAGTAATGTGATAGCGCCAAACCGATGCACCTTGGTGTCTACAACAAACCGATGCACCTTAGTTTGGTCTATCAAAGCCGTATGGTCCTGGCCACCACCGGAACTCGGCTTAACAAAGGAATCGGAAGCCAGTTTTGTTTTAGCAGTCCTTTGTGCTGATGAGAGATGCGGGCAGCATGGCCTTCAGTTCAGTGCTGTTCTGTTGTTGTCAGGTGTGGGAACAATTCCCTGAGTTGATCTGGGTCAACTAATGTTGTGATTCTTCTATGTGTAAGGTTACATTGTCACATTCTACAAATATGGTGGTTCCACACTGTATATGTGTCTGTTGCTCTTCATAGTTAGACATGTTTTGCTTGTTGGTTGTTAGTTTGTAATGCTAATCAGATGCTGTAACTTGTACAGTATCATATTAGTGCTGGTACTCTCCAAGCAAACTGGAACATTGTTGGGGTAGTTGTCCAGTGAAGTCCCTATGTTGATGTAACTTAGTGTCTGATGGTGGCAGAGTTCATAATGTTGTGTATTGTTGCATAGGAGTAAAGTGTACTATCAGATGTGGAGCACAGGAGTTCAACCTGTCAATATATGTTTTATATTAGGGAAAAGAGTACGGTGTGTTAGCGAAACAGTTGCCGGTGAGCATAACAGTGGGTAGGGAATTGTTGAGCATTAGACTGAGAATATAGTAAGTAGTGTTTAGTTGTGACAATATCTTGGGTTGAACATTGATAGTGTTCCATGAACTTGTGGTCTATAGGAAATACTGTGTTGTCCTGTGTTACCGGTGACTTGGTACAAATTAATGTATAAAATACTCTGTAAGGTGTGGACAGGGAACTGATTATGGGTTCCTTGGTAAATGTAGCTCTTTTGGTAGGCACGGAAGGTAACCCAATTTGTCAGCACACAGATGTCATTCTGGTGTGTGTTAACTGAATCAGTGTTGAGATGTTGTGATTGCTTGCAGTGTCTGATGTTTGTTAGCCAAATAAGTGTTGAGATGTTGCGTTTGCTTGTGATGTCTGGGGTAAGTGAATGTTGAGCTGTAGGGGAAGGTGGAGCAGATTGAGATTGTTGCATTAGAAGGTGTTTCGTCCTAGCAATATCAAGTGTAATCTCATGACAGCAGTGGCACAACTGAAGGAGACAAAGTGGGTGATCTGATGATGCAACATTGATTATTTTATTTAACAATTAGAGATGCAGTCATCTTGAAGAAGGAGGTAGCAAAGAATGACCATGACAGACAGCAAGGGTTACCTCAGAATAGCAAAATGGATAATTAGATGCGGGGCAGTTATGATCTATGGGTTAATTCAAATGTTATATTGCATGTGCTCATTGCTTCATGTGTTTAATATGTTGTCTTTACCATGATAATCGTAGATTGTGTTTTCCACTGTTACAGGAGCGGCTGACTAGTTAGTGTCAGCAGGCCTGGGTTCTTGGTGGGATAGTAAATTGTGTCACAACTTTTGTTTATGTCGCGTCTTGGGGTTTATGTTGTGTAACCTATGTTTTTGTAGTGTCTTATTGTTGTCTGTGCAGTGTGGCTTGTGTCAAAGTTCTTTATTGTGTCAGTCTAACCAGCCATTGTTTGGAACACCTGTGTTGTGGTACTTGGTGTACCCTGTTGTCTTAAGTGTCCTGATTGGTTAGGGGCCACCCTTGGTTGATGTTTGATATATGCAGTTGTCTGTTGTATCTGTAATTGAACATCCCTTATTGAATGCTTTATTCAATGTGTTTGAACACAAATTGTAACCAAAATTTGTTGTTGTTGATAAATAAAGAGCTGTTTTTGTACTGTCTTTAATTTGTTTGTTTAGTCTCTTTTAGTTTTTACAACCACTATTTCTACCACAATCTAACACCTTAATCCATTGCCTGGGTCTCAAATATGACAGTTATTGTCCAGAGTTGAGGCCCCTGTCTGAGATCTCGTATATCTTCTTATCTAATTACTATCCTCTTTTTTTGTCGGTTGAGGCTGTGTGAGGTTCTCTCTCTTTTCACTATTTTTCTTCTTTGGCCGTAACGAAGTCAGAACTACTCTTTACCTCTTAGCACCGTAGTGAAGGAAGCATCAGCCTTTATGATTGTCTCCCTTTGTCTTTTACCCTCGACTACAGTAAGGTGGAACAAGGAATGTTTCGCGTGGAATAGCTCACTTAGCTTCAGAGGTCACAGATTGTGAGAATTGCATGATTTCCTTTGCAGTGGCCATGCAGGAGTACGGGGGGGGGGGGGATGAACAGGCTGATAGGCTGACAGGGAATGCATCTTTTGGTGATAGATTACCTATGGACAAAGAAGAGGTAGTCGTACACCTGTGGGAGCAGGTGGAGAAGGCTGGAGGAACAGATTGAAAACCCATATGTGGAAAGGATGAAATTGCGGGGGATCGGCAGGGGTTCTGGAAGAATTTCAAAACTGAGGGGAAGACCAGGAGAACTTTCAATCAGAGAGCGGGGGAACGATTAATAGCGTGACTCTTCTCTGGCTGTTGAACGAGGGGACGGAGAGCGTATGGGTATGTCCTGAGTGCAGTAATGTCAGTACGTAGCTCAACTAAACTCAACTATAAAGAGGAGAAGGGAGGAGTATAGGAGGTGCAAAGGAGAGTAAGAGGAGAAGAAAGCGATGCAGATGAAGAGCTGGAGATACGTTAGAGGAGCAGTAGGAGTAAAGTAATGAGAGTAGGGGGAGGGGAAACATCCAGTAGACAGAGTAAAGAATAAGTAAAACGATTTAGAAAAATGGGATGGAATGCAGGAAAGAAAAAAAGACACCCACCAGAAAGCGTAGACGAATTAACAAATAAATGAAGCCAGACAAACACAGAAGCGAGAACCAGAGACAGAACAAGTGGGCGTGCATAAGTTGCTGGTAATGTCCACAAATGGAGGAACCGACATCAGCACACGGAGGCGTCAACCCGGGGCAACACTTGGCACTGGGGGACCACCATTAACTAGGGATTTCCATGGCTCTTAGTTTCTGACCCCCAAGAGGGATGCAGCGTGGTTAGACCCGAGACCAGGGCGAAATCTATTTAATCCTCATTCTATTACCGGGGATTAGGGTCACTCTCAGATGGCGGGCTTCCGGTATGTAGATATGTCCTCGCCTCGGGCGGAGTCGGACAAATGTTGGGGCATTATCAGGATTGTGTGTGTGTGTGTGTGTGTGTGTGTGTGTGTGTACGTGTGTCAGTATGTCTATGAATGTGTGTGTTAGTATGTCTATGTGTGTTATTATGTATGTATGTGTGAGTATGTCCATGTGCGTGTATATCTATGTGTGGTAGTATGTGTGTGTGTGTGAGAATGTCTATGTGTGTGTATGCCAGTAAGTGTGCATGTGAGTATATATGTGTGTGTGTCAGTATGTGTGTGTATTTGTGAGTATATCTGTGTGTGCGTCAGTGTGTGTGTGTCGGTGTGTGTGTATATGTGTGAGCATGTATTCGTAACATTCCATTTCACTATTATTCTTGTACGACTTTTATCTCCCACTAAGATTTAGACACACAACCAAGCCGTTTTGTATTTGCCTATCGCAGGCAGCTCTCTCAATGGCCTCTCCATATTATTCATTTGTCCCTACTTCTCTCCTCCTGATGTCTTATGTCTTCTTCTGTTTCGTTTGACATGTGGACGGAGCTTTCTTGTTTTACAATTATCCGATTGTTTCAGTGCATGTCTTATTTAACGACAGTGTGCGTTCCTCATTTCTTGATTTACAGTCCTGTTTGTGACCCGAGCGGGAATAGCAAACCAATTAACAGATTAATCAACTAACTATCCAGTAAACCAACCAGCCAACCAATAATCCAATCACTTAACTAACCAGCCAATCATTCAACCAATCATCCAATCGCTGAACCAACCAACCAATCATCCAATCGCTCAACCAACCAACCAACCAATCATCCAGTCACTCAACTAACCAACCAACCAATCATCAAATCGCTCAACTAATCAACCAATCATCCAACCGCTAAACCAACCAACCAATCATCTACTCGCTCAACCAACCAATCAATCAATCATCCAATCGCTCAACCATCCAACCAATAATCCTATTGCTTAACCAAGCAACCAGTCATCCATTCGCTCAACCATCCAACCAATAATCCTATCGCTTAACCAAGCAACCAGTCATCCAGTCGCTCAACCATCCAACCAATAATCCTATCGCTTAACCAAGCAACCAGTCATCCATTCGCTCAACCATCCAACCAATAATCCTATCGCTTAACCAAGCAACCAGTCATCGAGTCGCTCAAACAACCAACCATCATCCTGTCACTCAACCATCCAACCAATAATCCTATCGCTTAACCAAGCAACCAGTCATCGAGTCGCTCAAACAACCAACCATCATCCTGTCACTCAACCATCCAACCAATAATCCTATCGCTTAACCAAGCAACCAGTCATCGAGTCGCTCAAACAACCAACCATCATCCTGTCACTCAACCATCCAACCAATAATCCTATCGCTCAACCAATCAGCCAGTCATCCAGTCAATCAACCAATCATTCATAGCATACTTTGATCGCCGAAGAAGCAGAAGAAGCCACTGGTATTTGTTCAGTTCTCTTCACGAGCACCACATTGGCGATTCGGTCATACCATGTTAGTACAACTTTCCTGCAGAGGCATTAATAAATGAACGTTTCTAATTTCATCATCATCATCATCTCAACTTGTTCCTCTTGTCTGTGCGGTGTCGAACTGAAGCATAAACAGCGGGAGAGTGCTCGCTTATGGGCTTCATGTATTGAATTTCCTATGGACAATGTTATTCCCTTTGTCCATCGTTTAAATTGTCGGCCTCTTGTGGTTCCATTTGGTCTCCACATAATTGCTTGTATTAGAATACTGTCAGTCGGTAGCTGAACCTTTTCACGTGTTGTTTTCTTATGAAATCTACGCTGTTAAAACCCCACTTTAGCCCTAATTTCATCATTTCTGATTTGATCTCTTCAAGGTGCGTTCTTCTCAGGAATTTCATTTCTACTGTAATTTGTAGTTTATTATTAAGTTTGGTGCTAAGATTAATTTATTTTCATTTCCAAAAACATTCCTAAAGCTAGAAAAGCGCAACTTGCCTTTTGTATTTTATTAACTTTGCCTGTTCCAAAAATCTTTACTTATACTGCCATCTAATTGCCAGTTCACCGGTTAATGACGTCAGTTGTCCATATTTGCGACTGGATAGAACTCAAACAGAAACAATAAATTCTGAGCCAGTTGATTTGTTTTCTCCCTCCAGTGTGACTTGCATTCATTCTTGGGTTGTGTGACGTTCCGGTTTGTGTCGATGCGGTCGTGGTAGTGTTGATTGGTTGATTGGATTATTGGTTGGTTGGTTGGTTGGTTGGTTGATTGGTTGGTATGTTCGTTGGTTGGTTGGTTAACTGGTTGGTTGGTTGCTATATTGGTTGGTTGGTTAATTGGTTGGTACAATAATTGGCTGATTGGTAGGTTGGTTGGTTGGTTGGTTGGTTGGTTGGTTGGATGGTTGTTTGTTTAGTTGTTTGGTTCAATAATTGACTGATTGGTTGGTTGCTATATTGGTTGGTTGGATAATTGGTTGGTACAATAATTGGTTTAACCAGTGGAGATGTGCTTGGTTTATTCTCATTAGCCTTTCCCTGGACAATGGACAAGCAAGTAGAAAGTCGAATAGAGACCCTAGAGGTGTGGATATACAGAAGTCAGGATAATGGACAAGCAATAAGAAAGTTGAATTGAGGCCCTGGAGATGTGGATATACAGAAGCCTGGACGATGGACAAGCAATTAGAAAATTGAACAGATGCCCTGGAGGTGTGGATATACAGAAGTTTGGACAATGGACAAGCAAGTAGAAAGTTGAACAGATGCCCTTGAGGTGTGGATATATAGAAGTTTGGACAATGGACAAGCAAGTAGAAAGTTGAACAGATGCCCTTGAGGTGTGGATATACAGAAGTTTGGACAATGGACAAGCAAGTAGAAAGTTGAACAGATGCCCTTGAGGTGTGGATATATAGAAGTCTGGACGATGGACAAGCAATTAGAAAGTTGAACAGATGCCCCAGAGGTGTGGATATACAGAATTCAGGATAATGGACAAGCAATTAAAAAGCTGAATGGAGGCCCTGGAGATGTGGATATACAGAAACCTTGTCAATGGACAAGCAATTCAAGTGTATCTGCGTATGTTTAATTATTATCCATGTGATTTCATGCGCGGTACGGTATGAAATGTCGCCCAGTGGAGCCGAACTCATCAAACTTATTTGTCAGTCCATTGACTGTCATTTCTGGAGGTAGTTAGTGATGCTTTTATGACCCAGTTTATAGTCGGTGACAACAATTAAGCTCTTGGAATGCGTGTGTGTACGTTCCGCATGAAGGATTGATCTCATTGTTTTAGTTTATAATGTCTGACGTCTGCTGCTGGAATGCGTGCGTGTAAATTCCGCATGAAGGATTGATCTCATGGTTTTAATTCATTGTTGTATGACGTTTGCTGGCTGGAATGCGTTGGTGTAAATACTGCATGAACGATTGATGTCATGGCGTTAGTTTACGTTGTCTGGCTTCTATAGTATGTACCTGACGATATGAAGAGTAATATTATCATCATCATCACGCGCCATGTCGATAAGTGTGGGCGGTCTTATTTCGTCGTCTTACACGATCACCAATGGCTAGAGGTCTTTCAACATTCTGTTCTAATAGATTTCCTGGGCTCTGTCGGACCTTGAAGCTCGAAAGAGGTAGACTGTTGTAAGAACTCGCTTGAGATCTAACTCTACGGGCGAATATAAATCGATTGACTCTTTTCAAGAAGAGTTTAGAGAAAATCATCTTCTCTTCATCCTGTGCCGTGACGTAACCCGGCGCTTTCTAAATACTCTGTTTACTTGGGGTTTCTTTGGTATCCATTGCCATTATTTTGGGTATAATATACTATTAGGACCAAATCCGACAAGAAACATATGAAAATCGTAAACTGATTAGAGAAATTAGACATAAACACGTCACGTTATGAGAAACAGTAAGTTGGAGAACTAGGTGACAACTGGCAAGATCGAGGGGAAGAGAACAATGGGAGGGCAGATAAGTAAATACCTGGATGACTTGGCCCCGTTGTATGGTCGAGACAAGAACGCTGAGAAGATCCTAGACTCTGGTGATCGAGTGAGATGGCAAAACATGACCGCCCATCCTTACAGGCATGGCACATAATAATGATGATGATGATGATGATGATGATGATGATTATGATGATTATGATGATGATGATGATGATGATGATGATGATGATGATGATGATGATGATGATGATGATGATGATGATGATGATGATGATGATGATGATGATGATGATGATGATGATGATGATGATGATTAGGACTGGTTCTGAAGGGAGAATGAATTTGTATTACTATTTCGATTTTATGTAGGATTACTATCGAAGACCAATGGTTCTGTGTCTTGGATCATTCTGGGAAAACTGTCTTTTGTTAGGAGGAATGGGGTCTCGTTGTGGCAAATCGTTCGTTGATCTTTTCTTTTCGATCTGAAGGAGGTCTTGAGTGGATATTAGTGGACAATAATGGATGATGGTGAACGTCTGGGTATGGCTGGAAGTACTAACTGGGTTCTCCTTTTGTCTATTGCAGGATTTCCCCTTTTTTCTACAACTCGGTTTTTCAAATTCGAGTAAAACGATCAACAAAATTTACTATCAATGTGAGCAGAATGCATGATGGGTCAGCATCCTGGAAAAATTACCACGAAGTGGCTGTGTTGAAGACTGCGTCGTGTGGATGGGAAAGTCAGCCTTTACCTGTTTTCCTGTATATCATCGTGTGGATGGGAAAGTCAGCCGTCGCCTGTTTGCCTGTATATCATCGTGTGGATGGGAAAGTCAGCCGTCGCCTGTTTGCCTGTATATCATCGTGTGGATGGGAAAGTCAGCCTTCAGCTGTTTGCCTGTATAATCATCAGTTCAAGGAAGTGGAGACTTATATAGGGAATCTATTTTCCAGTTACTGCAGAGCTCTAAAACCTACAACCATTCATTTAGAACATTCAACTTAATCCACCTCTTGATGAAGGCATACACATCCAGACACCATCAATTTTAAATCAGACAGATTCTATTTAAGGACCATTTCCATTATAATCTGCACAATTATTCTCACCCTGATCTAGTTAGCCTTTTTTAAAATAGTATCGTTATAATTTAAACATTCTTTATTTGTGAATTCACTGAACGAGTGGGAATTTGTGTCTCAAGTGGTCCATCATAAGCCTGACTATGATCTGGATGTACGTGTCTGTCTAAACTAGCTTCCTATTCCACACTTATCTAATCGATATGCAACATTCCCTTAGGTGTGGGCATTGTGTAATCGTTTGTTTGGGAGTATGACGGATAAAGTAGGACAATTATCTTGTAAGCTATTTCTAGGAAATAATCACATATCCGGGATGGATTAGATCATAGAATATCCCATCTTCCTGTGACAATAAACGCTGCTATTTACTTCTCCGACTTTATTTTGTCCTTTTCCCCTCAGTTCTGCTAGTTGCCACCAAATTCTCCCAGTTATATTTTTTCTCATAACGAAAAAAAAATATTGAATGTCTATGTTTAATTTCTATAATCAGTTTATGGTTTCAATTTGTTTCTTGTAGTACTAGCTCATTTGTTTTTCTGTCTGTCCATGGTACTCATTGCATTTCCTTCAGAAACAAAACCTCCGCTGCCAATATATGTTTTTTCAGCGTGTCTACTCATTATTCACGGCCCACCTCCATACAAAAGAACAGGTTCTATTTAGCACTTAAACATTCTTTTTCTCGCTGCAATTGACATCTTTTTATTGGTCAGTATATTTTTCATATTGCAAAAGGCTACCTTCGCCATGGAGATTTTTGATCTATTCTCTTCAAGGCATCTCCTATGAGATATTATGACTGTCCCGAGATAATTGTACCGATTCGTTTGTTTGCGAATATTTCTATTTAATTGTATATTACGTTTTGGTATCTCCTTCTTCCTAGTAACGACCATAATCTGTATCTTCTTACAATTTAATCCTAACCCTAGTTGTTCACTGTGTGCAACAACCGCATCTACTAAATGTTGCAGATCCTGCTCATTGTCTGCTATCAATACTGTATCATCCACATATGTAATGTTATTCATGTTGCGGCGCCCAATGGTGATTCCTCACATATCTTCTACATTTCTAAAAATAGTTTCACTGTATAGGAATAACGAGATCTGGAGGCATTACAGATCCCTGTCTCAGACCTCTCTTTATAAGCTGATATTTACCTACTACATTATCAATCCTTTTGGCAGCTTGTTGTTTCCAATACATGTTTTTCACACGTCTAAGCGAAATATACCAGCCAATGTATTGTGCAATGTATTGTTTATGTCTTTGATATACAAAATCATAAATCTGACAGAAGGAGCAATACCTCACGTCAGTTCTGATTTCAAATATAACGTTTTTCTTTCACGCTATGAAGAATTCCACATTACATGTCCTCATTTCTTTCTGTTATTATGTTAATCATTAATAATACTGTCCGAAAACGTCCAAATATCAACATCAATACAGGGGTCAGAATGACCGAATAGATCAGAGCGCTCGTTCTTAAACTCACAGAACTGATCATATCTCTCCTACAGTGATCTCACAGAACTGACCATGTCTCTCGTATAGTTATCTCACAGAACTGATCATGTCTCTCCTATAGTGATCTCACAGAACTGACCATGTCTCTCTTGTAGTGGTCTCACGGAACTGATCATGTCTCTCTTGTAGTGATCTCACGGAACTGACCATGCCTCTCCTATAGTGATCTCACAGAACTGACCATGTCTCTCTTGTAGTGGTCTCACAGAACTGACCATATCTCTCTTGAAGTGGTCTCACAGAACTGACCATGTCTCTCTTGTAGTGGTCTCACAGAACTGACCATGTCTCTCTTGTAGTGATCTCACAGAACTGACCATGTCTCTCTTGTAGTGGTCTCACAGAACTGACCATGTCTCTCCTATATTGATCTCACAGAACTGACCATGTCTTTCCTATAGTGATCTCACAGAACTGACCACGTCTCTCTTGTAGTGATCTCACAGAACTGACCATGTCTCTCTTGTAGTGGTCTCACAGAACTGACCATGTCTCTCTTGTAGTGATCTCATAGAACTGACCATGTCTCTCTTGTAGTGATCTCACAGAACTGACCATATCTCTCTTGTAGTGATCTCACAGAACTGACCATATCTCTCTTGTAGTGGTCTCACAGAACTGACCATGTCTCTCCTATAGTGATCTCACAGAACTGACCATGTCTTTCCTATAGTGATCTCACAGAACTGACCACGTCTCTCTTGTAGTGATCTCACAGAACTGACCATGCCTCTCTTGTAGTGGTCTCACAGAACTGACCATGTCTCTCTTGTAGTGATCTCACAGAACTGACCATGTCTCTCTTGTAGTGATCTCACAGAACTGACCATATCTCTCTTGTAGTGGTCTCACAGAACTGACCATGTCTCTCTTGTAGTGATCTCACAGAACTGACCACGTCTCTCTTGTAGTGATCTCACAGAACTGACCACGTCTTTCTTGTAGTGATCTCACAGAACTGACCATGTCTCTCTTGTATTGATCTCACAGAACTGACCATGTCTCTCTTGTAGTGATCTCACAGAACTGACCATGTCTCTCTTGTAGTTATCTCACAGAACTGACCATGTCTCTCTTGTAGTGATCTCACAGAACTGACCATGTCTCTCTTGTAATGATCTCACAGAACTGACCATGTCTCTCTTGTAATGATCTCACTGAACTATGGGAAGAAAGGAGTAAACACCAGTTTCACACTTCCGGTGACATGATATTTTCTTTACTCAAAAGGTTTGAACGCTACGTACATGGGATTTGGGAGTTTAACAAGCTCAAGGATCTACCAAACGACCAACCAGGAAATCTCTACAATGTATCAGACAATTAACGCAATGCTTCTAAAACTTATAAGTCTCATGTCATTTCACAATCTTAAACGTCATCCAAGAAATGTTGGAACGGTGTGATATATGGTTGTAAAGTCAATAGTTAAATTGTACGCAGCTTATTGGGTAGACCCGGTAGCTTATTGGGCAGACCCGGTAGCATATTGGGCAGACCTGGTAGCGTATTCGGCAGAACCGGTTGCTTATTGGGCAGACCCGGTAGCGTACTCTGCAGACCTGGTAGCCTATTCTGCAGATCCGGTAGCGTATTCGGCAGACCCAGTAGCATATTCGGCAGACCCAGTAGCATATTCGGCAGACCCGGTAGCATATTCGACAGACCCGGTGGCGTATTGGGCAAACGCGGTAGTATATTCGACAGACCCGGTGGCGTATTGGGCAAACGCGGTAGCATATTCGACAGACCCGATGGCGTATTGGGCAAACGCGGTAGCATATTCGACAGACCCGGCAGCATATTCGGCAGACCTGATAACATATTCAGCAGACCCGGTAGCGTATTCGGCAGACCCGGTAGCATATTCGACAGACCCGGTGGCGTATTGGGCAAACGCGGTAGTATATTCGACAGAACCGGTAGCGTATTGGGCAAACGCGGTAGTATATTCGACAGAACCGGTAGCGTATTGGGCAAACGTGGTAGCATACTGGACAGATCCCGTAGCATATTCGGCAGACCCGGTAGCGTAGTGGCTAGACGCTCATGTCGGCTCGGTGGTCCTGGGTTCCATCTGTACCGGGACGGATTCGAACATCACCTGGGCTCCCAGCTGGACCCAGCCTACAATAGCTACCAGGAAGTAAAGGCGGGGGTCTGATACTAACCTCATTACCCACCAGGTGCCCACTGATCTATAAATAAAATCTATAAACAATATGGGTCTAGCACCATATGCTCAATGCTAATTAAGACGTGATAAAGGATCCTTTATTTGCTTGCTTTCTATTTTAATGATCTAAGAATCCCTTTAAGGAGACATGGGAAACCACCAGGTGTCCGATTATCAGACTTTGAGAATCCCTTTAAGGAGACATGGGAAACTACCAGGTGTCCGTTTATCAGACTTTGAGAATCCCTTTAAGGAGACATGGGAAACTACCAGGTGTCCAAGTATTAGACTTTGAGAATCCCTTTAAGGAGACATGGGAAACTACCAGGTGTCCTAGTGTCAGATATTGAGAATCCCTTTAAGGAGACATGTGACATTACCAGGTGTCCAAGTTACAGACTTTGAGAATCCCTTTAAGGAGGGATGGCCAACCACCAGGTATCCGGGTATCATAATTTGAGAATCACTGCGTGACAGCTTTCACATTTCTATGGAATCCTGCACTCTCATCTTCGACATAAAGTATGGCGGGTGACAAGTGCACAGGAAACGTAACAAAGAGCTGAAGCCTATTATCCGAACATCGCGTGCACGTAACTGTATGAATAATTTATCATTTATGAAGAAGATATTCATTAAATTATCAACAATGACAATGGGAATAATTTTAGGTATAGAATTGAAATGTGGGGTGTTAGTTGTGCGTGAGCAGTCATATAAAATATGCTCGCTGTTTACAGTCCCAATAATTTTGCATTTATAGCGATCTAAGGTGTGTGTCATTGTGGATGCTGCTGCTGTGAATAGTTGGTCCGTGTGGAGCAGTGTGCTAATATTTTAGCAATGAGAGTAGCAGCCACGGAACATTCATGTCATATTGTTATTTGATAACCGTTGAGACGGTCTTAGTGTGGCTTTGTTATCTAGCGACAAAATCATTGCTGCCAATAGTTCTCCTCCGCCTCCTCCTTCTCTTCTTCTTCTTCTTCTTCTTCTTCTTCTTCTTCTTCTTCTTCTTCTTCTTCTTCTTCTTCTTCTTCTTCTTCTTCTTCTTCTTCTTCTTCTTCTTCTTCTTCTTCTCTTCCTCCCCCTCCTCCTCCTCCTCCTCCTCCTTCTTCTTCTTCTTCTTCTTCTTCTTCTTCTTCTTCTTCTTCTTCTTCTTCTTCTTCTTCTTCTTCTTCTTCTTCTTCTTCTTCTTCGTTTTCTTCTTCTTCTTTAATTCGATATTTAATTATTGTTTCTATCCCTACTAGGTACACGTTTTGTGCGATGTTTTCAGAAGACGACTTGGCGTCCTGCACAAGGAAATCGAGCCAGATGGTGTAACACCTGTTGCAATTAATTTCATCATTAACATTTTAGTCTTTAAGTCGTTCTTAGGTTAATAGGTAAGAAAAATATTTAAGACAAAATAGTAATTCTTCCGAAATTACACACTGCGGACACTAGTAAATCTTTCTAAATAGAGATGAGCGAGTTAAAGTGCTAACTTAGAACAAATGGGTTAATGTAGCGATTTAAGGGAGATAAGAACGCACAGGACCCATGCCACAATTGACTTGGAGAAATGGAGATCAGCGCAGTGAATGATGACTCGGTGAAACAAGATGTGATTTGTGTTGATGTTGGCCGGTGTTTATCTATTTTCTCTAGGAGAATATGTCAGGCTGGCTGGGTCGAAAGCTGAATTCTGATTCACGAACATGAGAATTACTGTTTTCTCAGAAAATGTCCGTGCCTCGCCCGCCATGTTTTTCTCCCACTTCAATATGGATGTTTGCGCTTGTCAGGGGAAGATACTCTCGCAGACAGAATATGAGTTCTGTCCCTTAGATAAATCTTTCTGATGTCCAAACGTTTGAAGAGTTAGTTGCTTTAATATTATTTCTCACAATCTAGGCCAGTAGGGCATGGGGGAAGGAATACGAAGTGATAGTACTTAACAAATACCACGATACGGTCACATAAGATATGGCTAACTCTCTTTTACTCAGCCTTTTTTCAATGGTAAAGAGGACTCTAGCGGCCATTGTTACTAGTGGAGGCCTCCCTATTGTAGCACGTGAACTAACAGAAGCTCATAATTTATCTGTGACAGATGTTTGATTGCTTTGTAATGGATCGTTTTAGTTGCACCCAGTTGAGGCTGGGTAGCGCAGTAGCTAGACATTCGACTGCCGGTCCGGTGGTCAAGAATTCGGGTCCTGAGTTGGACGGAGTTGAATGTTTAAAATTGAACTGGGATTCCAGATTAACCCACCCTACACAGGTAATTGTAAATGTCTTTGGAAGTAAATTCGGCCGGCGTCTTAAAGTCTTAACAGTCTTAAAAGTCTTAGAAGTCGAGAGGATCGACTTAACTGCCGCGGGTTTTATCCCATATGGCTCGGTCTCATTCTGCAGGGCGACCTGCAGAAAGCATCACACAAAGCACAAATTCCGTAGCTCCGGCGAAGACCTCCAGGAGTCTCCGAGAAAAATGCACTCGTGAACCGGAAGTAGCCCGGAATCGAACCCACAACCTTCGGAGCGCGAAGCAGACAGCTTGACCACTTCTCCATGAGACTAACCACGTCATTTCACTCACCGAGTGCCAGTCGGTCTTTAACCGATCCAGCGCCAAACAAACAGCAGCTTTGGACTTGAACATTTGAAGTAAGGGAGTGTCACAGTTATGACGTAAAAGTTGTTTATATGATAGCAGACATGTATTATATATCAAATTAAAGGATGTTGTATGAGAAATTCTATTGTATATCAACCCACGGCAGATACGAGAACCCGACTTACACGATTAATCAGCCAATGGCACTTAATCAGTTACATATAAGGGTCTAGCCCGATATACCCAATGCGAGTTCAGGGGTGCAAGAGTGTCTTTTACTTCCTGTTCCTCTTCACCTGCATAAGTGGTTCCCATACACCTGATACTACGTTCAGTGGACTGGACTGATTTTTGCGTGTGGATCAGCTTTCCATATTACCCGTGTCTGTCGCCATCAGATGAACCCACTCCGACTTCAGAGGTACTTGTAATTTACGTTTCCAAGTCATGGACGAAAAGTCAACATTTGAAGCATTCAATAATGCTAACAGAAAGACACACATAATAATGATAACGTAAGTAAGCACACAATAGCAATAACAGAAATAAGCAGAGAATATTGATAACAAAAGGGACATATATGAATGATAACAGAAGGGACACAGTAATGATAACAGAAAGAAGCATATAATAATGATAACAGAAATACGCACCTTATAATGATAACAGGAAAATAGGGCACAGTAAAGACAGAAATATTTAATATTTGCACCCATAAAGTCACTCCGCAACAAAGACAACACGGATAGGCCAAGCATGATTTACACGCCAACAAAACCATATCCCAGACTTAATGACCAGATTAAATACGACTATAAAACAGTTCCGGGATGCGGACATCAGCACGGGCGGACATAATCAACGATACAGGCAGTGAAATAGCCGTCCAGCTTGACGTCACGATGTCCAGACTGCTCAATGGAGGACACGACATATTTACTTCACTGCTGCCCAAAGTTGGGCTTCACAATACGGCAGTGGCAAATTGTGGGTCCATCTCTTTTTTATTCTTCTTTTCTGGCTTTTTATTTTAAATTTTCCGGAGTCTTTCTTATTCTTTTCTTAAGTCTGATTTCATTTTTTTTCGTTCTCTCGCTTTGAACTCTAGTGTAGTCCATACGCATGCTACTACTACTCCTTCTTGTCCTCCTCATTCTCCTCTTCCTCTCTTCCTGCTCCCCCATGTTCTTATTCTCCTCCCCCCCCCCCCACTCCTCCTTCATTTACTTCTTGTTTTGTTCGCTAGCTTACAACTCCAGCGTAGTCCATACGCATGTTATACTACTTCTAATACATTGGACTGACTTTTGCATGTGGATTAGCTTTCCCTATTGCCAGTGTCCTTCACCATCAGGCAAACCCACTCCGACTTCTGAGGTACTTGAAATTTACGTCCGCAAATCAAGGACGAGAAGTCAACAATTTAGTCCAATTGACTGGTGTAGGGGTTGAACCCGCTACCTCGGCATCAGCACACCGGAAGTTTAAGAACACGCGCTATAATCCACTCGGCTGTACAGACCCTGTATCTCCATTCATGATTGTTTTTCTTTTTCTTTTTCTTTTTCTTTCATGGGTATTTTTGCTGTTTGTTGGGTTTTGTTTTAGCTGTGTATGTCTTAGTTAGTTGATGTCCTTACAGGACGTCGCAATCAACCCCAAGCCCTATTCTTCTCTTCCTTCTTCTTTTCCTCACCCACATCCTCCTCCTTCTCCTTCTTCTTCTTCTTCTTCTCATCCTCCCCATCATCCTTCTTCTTCTTCTCCCTCCTCCTCCTTCTCATCCTCCTCCTCATTCTTCTTCTTCTTCTTCTTCTTCTTCTTCTTCTTCTTCTTCTTCTTCTTCTTCTTCTTCTTTGTGGCGATCTTACATTCTAGTATTCATTTATATCTTTAACACACCAAAGACAGTGACCCTCCTCCCCTCTCCCGCCTTCCTCTTTCCATTATCCCATCTCCCCAACCACACACTCATCGTCAGCCAAGCCAACAATAACTTCCGCCACAAAGCCTACATTCTCAAAACCGATAACAACTGCACCATGCAATTGGGGGGAGGGGGAGGGGAAGTAGCAAATAAATTTGACTTCCCTTTGTTGTTATCCCTACAAGGGAATGAACTCTCACCCATTCCAAATCAAATACTGGAACCGTCGCGACGAGCCTGGAAGGAACGGAGAAATTAATAATTGAGAAATCAATACACTAGCGGAGAAGGTTCATTGAGAGTCGGCCGTCTTACAATAGATAGATGTCGAACTTAATACAGTGAATAATCTCAGAGATATATACACGAAGAAAGTGTTCGGTGGAGCCAGTGGGTTGAAGAGGTTATTCAGTGGGGCAAGTGGGTTTAGACCAGATTTGTGACAATGTTTAAGTTTCTTGTATTTCTCCGCGTGTCTGTCTGGCTTTCTGAAATAGCCATACTTTCTGCGGGTGTATGTAGTTCCGTGTTAGTGTTGGTAAATGTAATACTGCATATCTTGCTATATTTTTGTTTCGTGTATAGACAGATATATAAAAAACAGATTTGTATATCTATCTATCTATCTATCTATCTATCTATCTATCTATCTATCTATCTATCTATCTATCTATCTATCTATCTATCTATCTATCTATCTATCTATCTATCTATCTATCTATCTATCTAATCTATCTATCTATCTATCTATCTATCTATCTATCTATCTATCTATCTACCTACCTACCTATCTATCTATCTATCTATCTATCTGTCTGTCTGTCTGTCTGTCTGTCTGTCTGTCTGTCTGTCTGTCTGTCTATCTGTCTGTCTGTCTGTCTGTCTGTCTGTCTGTCTGTCTGTCTGTCTGTTTACATTCCTATCTGCCTGCCTACCTACCTGCCTGCTTGTCTATGTATTTGCTGTCTACACCCCCCCCCCCACCCACCCATCTTTCAATCAATCAACTCACGTCTGTATTCACAATCAAATCCTGTTGTTTATACCCCCCCCCCTCACACACACACACACACACACACACACACACACACACACACCCAACAACAATGTTTATTGGCTCACTCTGGCGTCACACCACAAGGGCCAACATCAAAAACAGCGATCAAGTTATTAGGGACAGCAGTTCGGTCCCTCGGTCGATTGAAGGAATTATGTGCACCCCAAAAAGTTGATAATTCTGTCTTGACCCGGCTCCGGGTGTAGCACTTAATCCACAGATTATGTTAATCTCACGTTATTGAAAGAATGTCGAGGTTTTATGTCTCTCGTCTTGTGATGTATTTTTCCTCTTGTTCCTTTGTCCTAATGCTGTTGTCGCGAAGCGTTGTAGAGAGGAGGAAGATGCCATTCTCTGTGTTCGCTTGTCTTGTTTCGTGAACTAACCTCATTTTTGATTTCTTCAATATCTTTTTAACTCCATCCTTCCAACTCTTCCTGAGTCGACGCCGTATATCCTTATGTTCTCACGTAGCCCAGTGTTTCCCAACGTGGGGCCTACGCCCCACAAGGGGAGGGGGGGGGGCAATTCGATTGTTAAGGGGGGCAATTCGAAAATGGACTGGTCCAGAGTTTAAGTTAACTGTATGGCGACTCTCAGTCACTACTGGAGCTGGGGAAACGTCCAGTATAAGTAACTGCTTAAACAATATATAATGACACAAAGTAGTGCAGCTTTACATAACAGAGTTACGACACATACAGAACGTTGCGGCGGTTAGCCTTCATCAGCAAACAAACACATTCACAAACACAACATACAGTCAAGGAGAACTCCTGTGACTACATTAGAAGGTGATGACAGGACGAGAGGAACAAATGCATGGGAAAATGGAAGCAATGAAGAGGAAACGAGAATTGACAAAATTTTAATTGAAAAGAATGTTAGTCGAAGAAAATGTTTAATAGAAAAACTGTTTATAGAGAAAAAAAACTGTATACTCACCTCACGTACGGACCTGTGAATGTTTACGGAAATCTCAGGTGTATTTTTATAACGGTGCTGGATGTTACGGTACAGTGAGCACATAGAAAGAAGGGGGCGGGGTAGGAGGCGTGTAAAATTGACCACGACCCCATTGTGTTATTGGTCTGGGTGGACTGGTGTGTAGGAACACGCGTACTTACATAGACACACTTCAACTGACAAAATGCTAGTGTATGTGGACATGCAAGAAGAGAGAGAGGGAGAGAGAGAGAGAGAGAGAGAGAGAGGAGAGCGAGAGAGAGAGACAGACAGAGAGAGACAGAGAGAGACAGAGAGAGGAAAAGTGCCTGTCTCTGTCTCTCTCTGTCTCTCTCTGTCTGTCTCTCTCTCTCGCTCTCCTCTCTCTCTCTCTCTCTCTCTCTCTCTCTCTCTCTCTCTCTCTCTCCCTCTCTCTCTTCTTGCATGTCCACATACACTAGCATTTTGTCAGTTGAAGTGTGTCTATGTAAGTACGCGTGTTCCTACACACCAGTCCACCCAGACCAATAACACAATGGGGTCGTGGTCAATTTTACACGCCTCCTACCCCGCCCCCTTCTTTCTATGTGCTCACTGTACCGTAACATCCAGCACCGTTATAAAAATACACCTGAGATTTCCGTAAACATTCACAGGTCCGTACGTGAGGTGAGTATACAGTTTTTTTTCTCTATAAACAGTTTTTCTATTAAACATTTTCTTCGACTAACATTCTTTTCAATTAAAATTTTGTCAATTCTCGTTTCCTCTTCATTGCTTCCATTTTCCCATGCATTTGTTCCTCTCGTCCTGTCATCACCTTCTAATGTAGTCACAGGAGTTCTCCTTGACTGTATGTTGTGTTTGTGAATGTGTTTGTTTGCTGATGAAGGCTAACCGCCGCAACGTTCTGTATGTGTCGTAACTCTGTTATGTAAAGCTGCACTACTTTGTGTCATTATATATTGTTTAAACTTTCACAGCTTTACCGCAGTTCCACCAAATTTTAAGTATAAGTAACTGCTGTCCGCCATGTTAATAGCCGTGATTTCATTGTTAGACGTTAAGAGTTGAACTAGTGGTTATACTGGGCCGGCACTAAGCATTTCGCGCTATTTGTTCTGAATGGCGCGAAATGCTTATTGCCGGGATCTCAGTTTCTGCAGTGTTTAGCAGTAACGCTCAGCATTCACCGTTGGTGTTAATTTGAATTAAGCGTCCATTAAATTGTTGTAAAAGCCTCGTTGTTTTTAAAAATATATATACATTGTATAACTATAAATTATATGTAATTGGTATGTAAATTCAACTGGTAATTTGTATTATTTTCTTTTTCTTCTTCTTTCGTTCGCGTGAAATATATCTATAACTGCAATGTTGTCTCTTGTATGAATCTAACAGTAT
Source organism: Cepaea hortensis (assembly GCA_963921405.1). Lineage (NCBI taxonomy): Eukaryota > Metazoa > Mollusca > Gastropoda > Stylommatophora > Helicidae > Cepaea > Cepaea hortensis. The sequence continues at coordinate 6,466,258 of OY992896.1, forward strand.
TTTTTAGTTCACTCAGTGGTACATTGAGTTTATCTTCCACTGTTGTCTCTCTAGGCCAGAAGGATCGCCTGGATATGTTGTAGTTTTGGCAGTCCTGGGGATTGTGCTCTGCTATCTGCGACGCCAAACCACATGTGCACATGGCTGAGTCACCAATCTTGAATTTTGTATGCATGTGGTTGCCTAATCTATTGTGTCCTGTTCTGAGACGCGGAATAATGACCTGTTCTGGTCTGTCCATAACGTGATAGTCGTCTTGAGTAGGGTTTTTCGGCATTCTGACTGATTTCGTCATTATTTTCTTTTTGTGGTATGTAATGGGCACATCAGGTTGTTCTTCTTTTGCTCCTTCCTTAGCCAATCGATCAGTTCTGTCGTTTCCGGGTACTTCACAGTGAGATGGTATCCACTGTATGGTGACCTTATGCTGACTGCTAAGTTCAGAAAGTAGTGTCCTTAGAACTGGCAATTTCCCAGACAGGAGCGCCTCGAGTACTGATTTTGCATCTGTCAATATCACTAAAGGTTGTGTACCATCGCTGGTATTTTTTAATTTCTCTGTTGCTAACTTGATTGCCTCAAATTCAGCATCATAGTTATGGCAGTACTTTCCTGTTGGAACTCTGGTCGTGTCCCTAGTACTATTTAGGTATTCTATGTACACTCCCGCTCCTCTATTTCGAACAGCATTTTGTGCTGACCCATCTGTACAGATTCGGATCCAGAGATCCTGTATTAACTTCAGTTTTAGAAGCATCATTTTCCAGAAAAATTTGTCAAATGAAAAGGTTTTTTTTTTTTTTTTGTTTTTTTTTGTTTTTTTTTGTTTTGCGGTGAGATAAATGTTGCATTACATATTTAAATATGCATTTTTAGTCTACGTTTACTCCAGTTCATATTATTTTTTCATAGTTTTTAATTGATTTTATATTTATTTATTTCAGCCCAAAGTGAAATGAGTGGTGCAAGCAAGAAAAAAGTTCGACAGTATTCGCAGGAATATTTAAAATTTGGTTTCATACCCGCTGTCCACGATGAACGGTCACCTTTTTGTCTTTTATACCAACAATACTTGACCAACGAATCAATGAAACGAGGTCTTCTTGAAGCACATTTGAAGGCGAAACATAATGCTCATATTAATTCAGATTTGAATTACTTTCAAACTTTAAAGAAAAATTTTGAAAAAAGAGTAAAATTAAAGTCTCTATTTACTGCTCATAATGCAACTATCAATCGTTCTCTCGAGGCTAGTTATCAAATTTTTTACTCATCGCTAAATCTGGGAAAAGTCATACTATAGGGGAGAGTTTAATCAAACCATCAATATCAGCATTTCTTAAAACGGTTCTGGAAAAAGATGACAAAGACGTTAAAGCTATCCCACTAAGTATCAATACTGTTATCAGAAGAATAGACGAAATGAGTGAGGATATTGAAATACAACTTGTTTAAAAGCTAAAAACAAGAAAATTCTCTGTGCAAATGGATGAATTAACTTTGAGCGACAGTGAGGCCGTACTTATAACTTACGTAAGATATATTGATAAAGGTGATTTTGCTGAAGAAATGTTGTCCTGTAAATCATTAGAAAGCATCACTACCTCCAAAGATATATATAGTAAGCTAAAAAAAAAAATTACTTAGATGTCAATAATATGCCAATGAAATATATAACATCTTGTGCTGCAGATGGTACTCATAATATGATGTGGAAGAAAAATGGTTGCTTAAAATTGATGAACGGTGAGTATCCAGAAATGCTTCTTGTGCATTGTGTTATTCACAGGGAAAACCTGGTAGCTAAAAATATTTTGCTTGTTCTAAATGAAGTACTAAATTTGGTTATAAAGTGTATCATTGCCAAATGTGAACGTCTCTTCACGTTATTTTGTGATGAACAAAATGAGGACCATGTGAGACTTATACTTCACGCTGAAGTAAGATGGCTCTCGAAAGGGAACGGCTTGACAAGATTTATGGAACTATTTGATACACTTAGTGACTTTTTAAGCGACAAACCTTAAATGAAAAACCTGTTAACGGTCGATGGTAAGGTATTTGTTAGTTATTTAGCCGATATCTTTGAAAAACTAAACATATTAAATAAACAACTTCCAGGAACAAATAAAACTCTTGTCGACGCAAAAGCGAAGATATTTGGTTTCATTACCTTTATTGAATTATGTCAGACATATATTTACAACAAAAATTTGAAAAGTTTTATTGGCTCCAAAAGTGTGAAGTGACGGATACCGCTATATATGTTATTGTCGATCATCTGAAAATTTTATCGGCTGATTTCAAAGAACGATTTTCTTATTTGAAACGAATTGATTTCCCAACTTGGATGATGCAGCCAATGTTAGTGGATTTGTCTGATATTTCAAATATGCAGTATCAAGAAGAATTCGCAGAAATGCAAAATGATGAGTCAATTAAAACTGTATTTAATATAAAAGGAGAGATGGCATGGCTTTGTGAGAAAACTGAAATCAAATATCCAAATGCAACCAAATGTGAAAGAGAACTTTGTTACCGTTTCCATCTTCATATTTAGCTGAATGCGGATTTAGTGCCATAAATGATTTGCTGCTAACAAAACAGAAATTGGCTGGATATAACAAAACAGGGAGACTTGAGACTGAAGTTAACTAAATTGGAACCTGACATAAAATCTCTTTACAGCAAGCATCTAGCACGAAGGATCTCACTAAATTTAAATAACAAATAATTACTAATAATTAAAATAATATAGAAAAATCTTTCATTAAAATTATTTTGTACTTGAATTTCAGTTCTCCATTATATGTTTTGAAAATTTACTTACTGTGTATGGTTGCTCAATAATTTCCTAGTGATTTTTGAATATTAAGAATTATGTATATGTTGGGGGGGGGGAGGGGGGGGGGGAATAAGAATTTTAGAAAGGCATAGTTGGGGCATAGCACAAAAAAGGTTGGGAAACACTGGTCTAGGCGCTGGTTGATCTTGTTCGATTCTAGCTAAGTGTCCGAACCAATTAATTCTTTGGTGTTCTTTCAAGTTCAGTAATCGGTGTTATCCCAACACTTGTTCTTAGTTTCTCATTTGTCTATCTATTTTTCTTTCATCTGTGTTTCTTATGCGTCCCATCTCACATGGTGTCATTTTACGCCTGTATGCTTCTATGGCCTCCCTCCCTGGCAAAGAGGTTAAGGACGCTGTTCGTAATCCCGTATAACCACATTCGAAACACAGCTGTGCGAGATTTGGCAGCAGATCACGTCGCGCTAGGATCTTACGTAATGGTATGTGAGCCAGTTGTTCAGAAAGCAATGGCAAACTACTGAACGTAAAACTTGCCAAGACATCCACAGCAGCCGAAAAATGCTGGTGTTGACTACAGTGTCCTGTAAATAGGATAAGCAACAACAACAAAATGAAAATGCAGCGTAGAGGCGAATGAAGCGATTTTTCAACTTCTTTCCTTTTGTGTGTGGCTGTATTTAATATAACATACAACACCAACAATAATATAATGAGCAGTGATAACAACAAATACAAACCAACATCAACAATAGCAACAATAACAACAATGATGATCTCGTACATTTCATTATCAATGTCTACCTCACAATTCTCTCACACATCCCATTATCAATATCTACCACACAACCTTTCACACACGCTCCACTATCAATATTTACCACAGAACCCCCTCTGCCGTGCCACTATTTACGAGTAAACAAATAAACACACATAGTATTATTTGGCGCTCACAGAAGAAGAAGAAGGAAATAGAGATTAGAAGACGCACTAGACAACATAAAATTTGAAGGATATAATAGTTACCTACCGGGATCGAACCTGTCGCCTCCAAATGACGACGGCGCCTCGCTGCAGGACAAGTGTACTTCGACGCACGGGACGCAGAGGTGTTTCCAAGGCACCAGGGCCGGGTTATATACTGGCCAAGACCTATTGACGCGTCCTCGTCGAGCGTCCTGGGCAACAGGTTCCTTCGGGGTCCTGGCTGAAGTCAATAGGATCGCCGATTCCTCCGAAGTCGGAGAGTGTCTGCCTGTACGGCGAGGAACCACCAGTCTGCGCACCAATAAGCCAGACATGGGACAACGGATACTCACGCAAACCTCAGGTCCTGTATGACATCACACTGATGTTGGACAACGGGATGCCTTCATCCGACATACATGGCTTTGCGTTGGAGCTCAAGCCAACGAACACAAGCAAGCAAGCAGTACTTCGACGCACGACCAACTAGACACTTTCTTATTTCTTATTTCACTATTTACGAGGGACGTTCAGAAAGTAATGCACCACATCGTTCTTCTCAGGAGCCGTTTATTAAAAAAGCATGGCATTTATACACAATATATATGGATATGTCATGCACACATCTGTGTTATTCAACATAATCTCCACCAACCTGGACGGCTTTATGCCAGGGTGAAACAAGTGCCTGTATTCCCTGCCCGTACCCGATTTGATCTTGATAATGTAACCATTTCCTCGCTGTATGAATCACTCCTTCATTATCTTCATATCTTGTCCCACAGAGTGCATCTTTAAGTGGATCAAATAGATTAAAATCAGAGGGTGCCAAATAAGGATTATAAAGTGGAAACGGTAGTACAGTCCAACCGAATTTGGTGATTGTTTCCCGTGTTGCCAGACTTGTGTGAGGGCGCGCGTTGTCGTGAAGGAGAAGCAGGTATTTTTGATTCTTATGCGGCCGAAATCTGCGAACATCTTGATTGCGTTATTTCAATGTCTTACTGTAAGCTTGCGAATTGATTGTCTCTCATTTTAGCGTAACACCCACAAGGATTAGACTTTGATTGTTCGAAAAGAAAGTGATAAACACTTTTCCAGC
>OY992896.1:6476133-6491133 GCA_963921405.1 Cepaea hortensis
GTTTGTTCTTTAGTACTGGTGCCATTTGTCAAATGAGTTGATTTGCCTTATTGCACCTATTTTCGATCTCATCTTCTGATTTGCCATTTGATGACATTATACTTCCTAGGTACTTGAAACTCTTTACTTGTTTCAAGGGATGTTCGTTTAGGTGAATTGTTGTAGTACGTTCTTCTTTAGTTATTGTCATTACCTTTGTTTTACTTGTGCTAATTTTCATGTTAAGTTCCCTACACATTTCGTTTAGACTATTCATGTGGTCTTGTAATTCAGCTTCTGATTTTGCTATTAGTGCTTGGTCGTACGCAAACAGGAGTTCTCTAATGGTTAGATTTGCAATGGTTCTTGTGATGCGATGTTCTTGTGGTCTCTATTTGGCTGGTGTCTTTACATATGTTATCTATACATGTTATGAACAAGAGAGAGGACAGGACACAACCTTGTCGTACTCCAGATCTTATGGTGAAGGGTTCTGAGTGTCCTCCAGTTGCTCTCACTATGCATTCACTGTTATTGTATAAGCTTCATACTGCTCGTAGAAAAACTAAGAGAACCAATTTGTTTATAAAAATACGGGGCTAGTACCAAATAGTCTTTACGCTTAAAGACGTATAAAACATATCCTTTACTGTTACTCATCATCGTCATGTGCCCCGCCGACTGGCGCAGGCGTTGATGTCTTTTCACAGATCATGGTCACTGGTGATTTGGAACAACTCTGCGGATAATAGTACTCCACGGAATCCGCTCATTCTACCCAGCATCATTTCTTTTTGTCTGCCTCTGCCTCTTTTTCCACTGATCTTCCCAGTTGCCACGATGTTCTCAAATGCCTCTTTTCTGATTACATGACCAAAGAATTGTGTTTGTCTCTTTCTACTGTTACCCCTAGATGCAGCAAAAGCTATGTTTGGCAGAGGATGGGAAATATAACAACTGGATGGGAGTGAAAGAGTTAAAATAAGGACTCACGTTGGCAAATCCAAGAACCTCAGAATCAGTGTCTGAACCAGAAGGTCAGAATGGTCGAATGGGTAAGAACGTGTGTTCTTAAACATGCAGTGTCCTGAATCCGAGGTAAGCGGTTCAACCCCTACACCAGACAGCTGGACTAAAATGTTGACCTGTCGCCCTTGACTTCGGGACGTATATTACAAGTACCTCTGAAGTTGGAGTGGGTTCGCCTGATGGAGAGAGACACTGTTAATAGGGGAAAGCTAATCCACATGCAAAATTCAGTCCATCGTTACTATAAATAGTATGTATGGACTACGCTTCAGTTCAAAGCGAGTGAGCGCCAAAAAATATCAGAACCAATTCTTTCTCAGTGCAGGGGACAGATTGTCATAAATCAGAGAAGGAACGGCAGCAGGATATTACAATAACAAATAACAACGGTTAGTTATGTATGTTTTTTTTTTTTTTTTTTATATCCTTTACAGGACATCGCTGTCAACACCAGCATTTTACCGTTGTGGTCGATTTCTTGGCAAGATTACGCTCAGAAGTTTGTCATTGCTTTCTGAGCGGCCGGCTCACTTATCCAGTAAGTTAACAACGCGGCGAGAACCGCTTTCAGTTCTCGCGCGCTGTGTTACCTTACGTGGATAAACGGGATTACGGAGAAAATCGTTTAACACCTAGGCCAGGGAGAACGGCTAGGTATGTGTAGTTCTTGCGAAAAGGGGACAGATAATAAACACAGACAGAGTGTGCATACCTTAAACGAACTCCACAAACTTAAACTTCAATCTCAGGGTGCTTGTAGGTCTGTATGTATATTATCTCTCCACCGCCTTCTTGGTCTACCTCGGGGTCTACGGTCATTTATATCCTGAGTGTAAGCGAGTTTTGTTTCCCTATTATCTTCCATTCTTTCTATATGCCCCAGCCATTGTAGTCTATTAGCCTTCATGATACCAGTGATTAGCGGGGACTTAAACAGATCATAAATGTCTTTGTTACTTCTTCTTTTCCACTCTCCACTTTGTGTATCCCTAATGGGTCCAAAGATGCGTCTTAAAATTTTGTTCTCAAAAGTTTGTAACAAGGCTTCGTCTCCTTTCGTTGTACTCCAGGTTTCAGAGCCATACAGCACAACTGGTCTGATCATTAACATTAATAAAATGGTTATTTCATGTTTTTCTTTAGAAATGTTTGTGTTGTTTCTGATGAAAATTAGTCTAATCGAAACATCGTTAATGTATCAGCATCATCAAGTGCCATGCCAACTGGCGTAGCTCCACATATCTCGGCCTGCCTCTGATATATGACTATTCATGAAATCTTGGGAAGATAATGTGGTGGTTTCTCCTTGACTTCCACATCCACATGGGGGTCTTTTACCTCTGCCTTCGACAGTCATTTCCGACTGTAAGGACAAGTGAGTGCCCTGCTCTGCTCAGCTGCAGAGTTGTCCACTTATCCCGATGCCCAGAGCTGTGTTAGCCACACCGTGGTGGTCTCCCATCCTCTACCGCGGGGAGGTGCATTTGGGAATTTCCCTTCCTAAAGTTCTGGTCTATGTTGGCCAAAACTCTCCAGTACTTTCAGAGGACTGTCATAGTAAACTTATTTTTATTTTATTACTTGAGGGGGAGGGCTGGGGGAGGAGGAGGAGAAATAGGTGGGGTGGGGGGATTTTCTGTCAGCTGGACAGAAACAGTTCAAATAGCTACCACAAAGAAGTAACACATACACTTCATTATCGATCTCTCTCCTTGACGCTTGCATTGAATTACAGATGGATTGGAGTAGATATTTCTCAACCTAATGAATACCCACCGAGTACATTAGTGACTTCGCTAAGGAATCAAGTTAGAGATCTATCTATCTATCTATCTATCTATCTATCTATCTATCTATCTATCTATCTATCTATCTATCTGTCTATCTATCTATCTATCTATCTATCTATCTATCTATCTATCTATCTATCTATCTCTATCTATCTATCTGTCTGTCTGTCTGTCTGTCTGTCTGTCTGTCTGTCTGTCTGTCTGTATGTCTGTCTGTCTGTCTGTTTGTCCGCCTGTCTGTCTGTTTAATATCTATCTTTATCTACATAATATATATCCATATCTACCCTCCATCCATCTATGCATTAGCCGGCCGGCCGTCCGTTCGTCCATCCATCCATATATATGCCAACCAATACATCCAGCCATCCAGCCAGCCATCCTTCCATCAATCCATCCATCCATCCATAAATCTATCTTCCAAACAATCCGTCCGTGCATCCATCCATCCGCCAACCAATCCATCCGCCAAACAATCCATCCATCCATCCGCCAACCAATCCATCAATCCATCCATCCACCAACCAATCCATCCATCCATCCATCCATCCATCCATCCATCCATCCATCTGTCCACCCACATAACCAACTATCTGTCGATAGATCCCAGCAAATAGTGATCTCCAATTTCTGTAGCCAAAGAACCCCACACCCCCCCCCCCCCTTTCCCCCGTCCCCTTTCCCCTTTTGTGCTTTCCTCCAATAACATTCAGAACATCCCAGCAGAATACGGTTAAGTCTGCAGTAACATTTCAAACACACAATGGACACCACTGCACATAGAAAGATTGTGTACATAGATGTCCCCCGATCGTGAATATTTGCACGACGATCGAATCTATACACACAACTCTGTAAACACTCATATATTTGGCGAGGATACTTGTAAGTTCAACATATTCGCTGTTGACACGATGTTTGTTCTTCCATTACAGATTCAATGGGAGCAGGGATGCACCAGAAAACGAGATGTTGAAATGCTACATCAAGTGGACTGTCTGGTTAATTGTGTGTTTGTCTATATTTCCATTTACTTGTCCTGTATCTCTATTTATTTGTCTATTTATTGTTTACTCTGTCTACTTATTTACTTGTCTGCTATCTGTTTGTCTGTCTGCCTATTTATTTACTTGTATTTCTGTGTACTTTTCGGCTATTTAATTGTTTGTAATATCTGTGTGTCTTTCTATTAACTTGTCTGTCTGTCTGCCTACATAGCTCTTTGTATTATACATACAGTCGCAAAACCCGTTAAAAAAAAACAGCTACAAAGACAATAATAATGGTAAATTATCTCGAACGACAACTAGCCAGAAAAAAAAAAACATTCCCATATGTGACGCACGTTACACCCACCTTGGGTATTTATGATGCCCATGTTAAATAAACATTACCTCAACGAGTCATGTATTATTGATTATTTTTCATGCGTTTTAATGCTTATTGTTCTTTTGTTGTTAAAGAATTGCTTCATAAGAGATGTTGAATGAAAGAATGTATGAGAGGAAATAGAGAAGAAGGGCAGAATGTCAGACGGGCCTGCGTGCCCAATTCTTAACCCTTTGAAAATAAAGATCTTCGTTCATTCGTGCGTTCGTTCGTTCGTTCTATGTACTAATATGTCTGCCTGTCTGTCTATTTATTTCTCTGTCTGTATGTCTGTCTGCTATTTACTTATCTTTCTAATTACCTATCTCCCTATTTACTTCTCTGTCTGTATGTCTGTCTGCTATTTACTTATCTGTCTAATTACCTATTTCTATAAGTAAGTACCTATAGATACTTTGTACCAATATGTCTATATATCTGTCTATCTCTGTAAGTCTGTCTGTCCATTCACCAGTCTGTGCCCAGTACATTGTAATCTCCAAGTTCTGTAGCGGGAAAAAAAAACCCACAAACTGCCCATCCAGCAACAACATACAGACAATCTCAGCAGAATACGATTAGTTAGTTAGTTAGTTAGTTAGTTAGTTAGTTAGATGGTTGATTGGTTGGTTGCATGGTTGGTTGGATGGATGGTTGGTTGGTTGGTTGTTTAGTTAGTTAGTTAGTTAGATAGTTAGTTAGTTAGTTAGTTAGTTAGTTAGTTAGTTAGTTAGTTAGTTAGATAGTTGATTGGTTGGTTGGTTGGTTGGATGGATGGTTGGTTGGTTGGTTAGTTAGTTAGTTAGTTAGTTAGATAGTTAGTTAGTTAGTTAGTTAGATAGTTAGTTAGTTAGTTAGTTAGTTAGTTAGTTAGTTAGTTAGTTAGTTAGTTAGTTAGTTAGATGGTTGATTGGTTGGTTGGTTGGTTGGTTGGTTGGATGGTTGGTTGGTTGGTTAGTTAGTTAGTTAGTTAGTTAGTTAGTTAGTTAGATAGTTAGTTAGTTAGTTAGTTAGTTAGTTAGTTAGTTAGTTAGTTAGATGGTTGATTGGTTGATTGGTTGGTTGGATGGATGTTGGTTGGTTGGATGGTTGGTTGGTTGGTTGGATGGTTGGTTGGATGGTTGGATGGTTGGTTGGTTAGTTAGTTAGTTAGTTAGTTAGTTAGTTAGATGGTTGATTGGTTGGATGGTTGGTTGGTTGGATGGTTGGTTGGTTGGTTGATTAGTTAGTTAGTTAGTTAGTTAGTTAGTTAGTTAGATAGTTAGTTAGTTAGTTAGTTAGTTAGTTAGATAGTTAGTTAGTTAGTTAGTTAGTTAGTTAGTTAGTTAGTTAGTTAGTTAGTTAGTTAGTTAGTTAGATGGTTGATTGGTTCGTTGGTTGGTTGGATGGTTGGTTGGTTGGTTGGTTGGTTAGTTAGTTAGTTAGTTAGTTAGTTAGATGGTTGATTGGTTCGTTGGTTGGTTGGATGGTTGGTTGGTTGGTTGGTTGGTTGGTTAGTTAGTTAGTTAGTTAGTTAGTTAGTTAGTTAGTTAGTTAGTTAGTTAGTTATATGGTTGATTGGTTGGTTGGTTGATTGGTTGGTTGGTTGGATGGTTGGTTGGATGGATGGTTGGTTGGTTGGTTGGTTGGTTGGATGGTTGGTTGGTTGGATGGATGGATGGTTGGTTGGTTGGTTGATTGGTTGGTTGGATGGTTGGTTGGATGGATGGTTGGTTGGTTGGTTGGTTAGTTAGTTAGTTAGTTAGTTAGTTAGTTAGTTAGTTAGTTAGTTAGTTAGTTAGATGGTTGATTGGTTGGTTGGTTGGTTGGATGGTTGGTTGGTTGGTTGGTTGATTGGTTGGTTGGTTGGTTGGATGGTTGGTTGGATGGATGGTTGGTTGGTTGGTTGGTTGGTTGATTGGTTGGTTGGTTGGATGGTTGGTTGGATGGATGGTTGGTTGGTTGATTAGTTAGTTAGGTAGTTAGTTAGTTAGTTAGTTAGTTAGTTAGTTAGTTAGTTAGTTAGTTAGTTAGTTAGTCGACAGATCATCCTCATTGCACATCGAACCATTCAGTCCATAAATGCTCGGATCCGCTTCTCAGCAAATCCCGCAGCGTGTAGCGGCTAACGACACCGGTTCTATGCTGGTCTATCAATCAGAATACGATTAAGTCTGCAGTAACATTTCAAACACAGAAATATTGTGTACATAGATATCCCCTGATCGCGGCTATTTGCACGATGATAAAATCTATACACACAACTCTACAAACACTCGTATATTTGGCGAGGATATTTTAAGTTCCACATATTCGCTGTTGACACGATGTTTGTGCTTCGAATACAGAAACAGTGGGGGGCAGGGATTCACCGAAAGAAGCGGGGTCGAAATGCTACATCAAGTGGTCACATGGAAGCGTAGTGCTAGACGCTAGCCAGCTAGTCCCGTGGTCAAGGGTTAGATTCGCATTAGGGAGAATTGTACATCCTAAATCAGTCCTGGGCGTCTAGTACCATCCAGCATGACATGGATACCAAAATTATCTTTGCGCGGTAAAAGCCACAGACAGGACACTGACCCCACCCGTGCTTACAGGAATATAAAGACATGTATGTCTCACACCACATGTCCCATGCGCCATAAGGCCAGTACAAAGGTTATTTATTATTTTACTTATCACCATATACCCAATACGTTAATTGTCTGAAAAGGTCTCCTTTACTTGGTACTTTATTTAAATGTCTGTGACCTTGGGTTAGTGAACGCAGTTTTGCACTTCCGGGTTTGAAGTCAGTTGTGGGCCATTGCGTTGATTTTCGAAATGGTATGAACATAAGCTGTTCGAAACAACGGCATACTATTGAATATAATGGGAGTAAGGAAGAATATAAGGGAGTCTCCGTGGCGAAGTGGTCAAGCCGTTTCACTCGGGCTCCGAAGGTTGTGGTTTCGATTCCGGGCCGCGTCCTTCTGTTCAAGAGTGAAAAATTTTTGGAGACTCCTGTGGGCCGTCGCTAGAGTTACGGAGTTCTTGCTTTGTGCGACGCTTTCCGCGCTGCGGAGAGAGACCCAGCCATATCGGATAAAACCCGGTGCAATGAATTCGACCCTGTCGACTTTTAAGCGACTTTTTATTGATATAATGTTGTCTAGAAAATGACATGCTGTTAATAAATACTGGTGTTGACTGTGACGTCCTGTGAAGGCCATGAAACTGAATGTATATAACGTGGCACCGCCAAAGGCTTCTGGAGGAGCGCAACTGGGAGGGTACAAGCCTTATTCTAGTGCGAAGAAATGCAACCTGAAGACTAAATGTTAAGGCAGGCAGGCCAGGCCCTAAGACTTGGTCGGCATCTGGTCTAGGATCGAAGCTCCGACAGGGGGACAGTTAGAGTATAGGCAGGCCGAGAGAGAGAGAGAGAGAGAGAGAGAGAGAGAGAGAGAGAGAGAGAGAGAGAGAGAGAGAGAGAGAGAGAGAGAGAGAGAGAGAGAGAAATCAAATCAAATCAAATCAAATCAAATCAACTTTATTTTAAAAGGGTCACAAATTGGGCACGCAGGCCCGTCTTACATTCGGCCCTTCCAATCACTCGTTTTTCGTTCATCAAGAGCATTATACATTTACATAGGAAGAAAGATAAACATTGTGAAATGAATGTTGTAAACATCCATCCATCCATCATGTGCCATGCCGGTAAGCGTGGGCGGTCATGTTCTGCCATCTCACTCGATCACCAGAGTCGTGGATCAGCTCTGTGTTTCTGTCTCGACCATGCCACAAGGCCAAGCCATCCAGGTACTTGCTTCTAGGTCTTCCCCTTGGTCTGTTCCCCTCGATCTTACCAGTTGTCACCAAATTCTCCAATCCATTTCTTCTCATAACATGCCCAAAAATTTTTGACTGTCTACGTCTAATTTCTCTAATCAATTTACGATCTTCATTTGTTTCTTGAAGGACTTGTTCATTGGTCTTTCTGGCTGTCCATGGTATTCTTTGCATTTTCCTCAGAAACCACATCTCTACAGCCATCAGATGTTTTTCAGCCTGACTGCTCATTGTCCACGCTTCACATCCATACAAAAGTACAGGTTCAATGTAGCATCTCAACACTCTTTTTCTCGTTTCAATTGTCATCTTTTTATTGGTCAATATGTTTTTCATCTTGCTAAAGGCTACTTTTGCCATGGCGATTCTTGTTCTAATCTCTTCAAGGCATCTCCCATCAGATGTTATTACTGTTCCGAGATAATTGTACCTGCTCACTTGTTGAAGAATATTCCCATTTACTTGTATATTACATTGTGGTATTTCGTCCTTCCTAGTGACGACCATAATCTGTGTCTTTTTACAATTTAATTCTAACCCTAGTTGTTCACTGTGTGTAACAATCGCATCTACTAAATTTTGCAGGTCCTGTTCATTGTCTCCAATCAAGACTGTATCATCTGCATATCTAATGTTATTGATGCATCGTCCCCCAATGTTGATTCCTTCCATATCTTCAATATTTCTGAAAATACTTTCACTGTACAGGGAAAACAGATCTGGAGACATTACACATCCCTGTCTCACACCCCTTTTAATAGGCTGATATTGGCTTACTTCATGATCAACTCTTATGGCAGCTTGTTGTTTCCAATATATGTTTTTTACAAGTCTAAGATCTTTCCCATCAATTTGTAGATCTTCAAGCATCCTTATCATGTTGACATGTCTCACTTTATCAAAAGCCTTTGTGTAGTCAATAAAGCAAAGGTGTAGATCTTTGTTTACTTCTATAGAACGTTCGATTATGTTTCTCAGTATATACACAGCATTTACTGTACCCTTGCCTTCCACAAACCCACATCGTTCTTCTCCTATTTCAGGTTGTATTTTCCTCCTAACTCTTTGCATGATAATTCTTAGCAAAATCTTCGTGATGTGACTCATTATACTAATTGTTCGATGTTGATCACATTCCAAGGCTCCTGATTTCTTTGGGATTGCAATAAATACAGAATTACATAACTCCTGAGGTATATTTCCAGTATCATATATGTGGCAAGATGTTGTAAACATAATCAAGACAAATTACCATGTTATGAGGCTCATTTCCCACCTACCCATACATCACCCCACCCACACACACAACCCCACCTACCCATACATACACATACATACCCCACCAGCCAACCCATCCCCCTCCCGCACATCCCCCACCCAAACACACTGCCCTCACCTGTTTCCCCAACCAAAACACACTCGCCACCCACAAACACCCCCCCCCCCTCCCCCACCCACCAACCCACACATCACACGCCCACCCACATAAACATCCTAACCCACACATCCTCTCCCCACCCACAACTCCAACCACACATCCCCCAGCCACAACTCTATCGACCACATATTCCTCACCCACGCACACACATCCCCACCAACCCACACATCGCATCCCCAAACCATACACACATCCCCACCAACTGACATCTCCCTACCCCGACACACACACACACACACACATCTCCCTAACCACCTATACATCCCCAATCCACTCACACACACACCCCACCACCCACACATGCCCTAACCCAATCCCCCACTACACACGTCCCCCACCCGCACATCACATACATCCTCTACCACACAGAGAGAGAGAGAGAGAGAGAGAGAGAGAGAGAGAGAGAGAGAGAGAGAGACCATGCTGAGTGACACATGGTCTCTACAGTTAAGCCCTGGCTTTGTGCTATAGAGAGGTATAACTTCACCCGTGGCCCCCGCCTTGGGTTGCAGCTATTATACCTTTTGTAAAGCACCATGTAAGAAACTATCGCATGTCAAGACGGCAAGGTGCCAGTTAGGCAAGAGACGGTACTAGAGACTAAATCAGGTAGACTATACAGAATGATCAATAAAGAAAATAAAACAGATGAAAACCTCATATGATACGTTCTAATGATGTTCACGTATAGTTTAAAAGAAATAACAACTACACAGCCTTGTAATTTATCTGGAGCCACCAACCATAAAACCATTAATATGCACATGATAAAAAGCGTACGGTTGAAAAAAAGGGCAACAACTGTTCCTTGTCAGATATGTCAAGGGAAATAATTTCATTTTTTACCTTCATATTTGTGAATTATGAAACCCAAATTATTAGCAGCCATCAAAAAAGACGTCTTGTAATTAAAGTTTCTCTAACACACTCTTTTATCTGCAACGTAGTTTTCTCCCTACTTTTCCAGTCCTTAAAATATTAGTAGCAGAACCAAAAAGTTATCTGTCAAGTCACGTGGGCTGTTCATTATCAGAAGCAATGAATTCTAATTAAATATGGCGTGAAGAATCCTGTTATTCCTCTTTTCTCTTGTTTTTCTAAGGTGTTTTATCTGTTTGTTGGTGGGCTGGCGCTGTTTTCCGTCTGGTTTACACGCAAGTCTTGATATAATAAAAACTTCATAGGCACGCGATTCGGCCACATATTTCCACCTAGTCTGCGAGCCTGGTCTGGGGCACATTACTTGCTGTAGCGGGGCAAATTACAATCACCAGTAGCAGCATCATCGTCGTCAATGTGAATTTCACAGTTTCACCTTCAAAACCCTGCCGTACAGTTTGTAAGTGCAAAAAGTAGTTCATAAAGCAAGGGAAGCGCCGTGGTAGTGTGGTCTTCTGGTAGTGTGGTAGCATGGTGGTGTGGTAGTGTGATAGTATGGTAGTGTGGTAGTGTGGTGGTGTGGTAGTGTGGTGGTGTGGTAGTGTGGTGGTGTAACAGTGTGTAGTGTGGTGGTGTGGTAGTGTGGTGGTGTAACAGTGTGTAGTGTGGTGGTGTAACAGTGTGGTAGTGTGGTGGTGTGGTAGTGTGGTGGTGTGGTAGTGTGGTGGTGTGGTAGTGTGGTGGTGTAACAGTGTGTAGTGTGGTGGTGTGGTAGTGTGGTGGTGTGGTAGTGTGGTGGTGTGGTGGTGTGGTAGTGTGGTAGTGTGGTAGTGTGGTGGTGTGGTAGTGTGGTGGTGTAACAGTGTGTAGTGTGGTGGTGTGGTAGTGTGGTGGTGTAACAGTGTGGTAGTGTGGTGGTGTGGTAGTGTGGTGGTGTAAAAGTGTGGTAGTGTGGTGGTGTAACAGTGTGGTAGTGTGGTGGTGTAACAGTGTGGTAGTGTGGTGGTGTAACAGTGTGGTAGTGTGGTGGTGTAACAGTGTGGTAGTGTGGTGGTGTAACAGTGTGGTAGTGTGGTGGTGTAAAAGTGTGGTAGTGTGGTGGTGTAACAGTGTGGTAGTGTGGTGGTGTATCAGTGTGGTAGTGTGGTGGTGTAAAAGTGTGGTAGTGTGGTGGTGTGGTGGTGTAAAAGTGTGGTAGTGTGGTAGTGTGGTGGTGTAAAAGTGTGGTAGTGTGGTAGTGTGGTGGTGTAAAAGTGTGGTAGTGTGGTGGTGTAAAAGTGTGGTAGTGTGGTGGTGTAACAGTGTGGTAGTGTGGTGGTGTAACAGTGTGGTAGTGTGGTGGTGTAACAGTGTGGTAGTGTGGTGGTGTAACAGTGTGGTAGTGTGGTTGTGTATTATTGTGGTAGTGTGGTAGTGTGGTTGTGTACCAGTGTAACAGTGTGGCGGTGTGATATCTCGCTGGTCCACCCTGTCGGTGACCACATGTTCAAATCCATATCGAGTTGGAGATTTATTTTGATTGATGGGGGTCAGCGTGACAGAATGGATAAGAGCGCTAGCTCTTAAGCTTCCGAGGTCGCGGGTTAAACCCCTACACCGGTCAAGTTTGACTAAAATGTTGACTTCTCGCCCTTGACTTGGGGACGTAAATTACAAGAACCTCAGAAGTTGGAGTGGATTTGCCTGATGGCGAGGGACACTAATAATAATGAAGTTAATCGGACCCATATAGATGCGAGCAAATGTACCGAGAAATAAAGGCGACAGGGGAACACACCACATATCAAGTCCTGGTTAGCCTAATAGATGATGGGGCTCGCACCATTTATCCAATACGTTTCCAATCGTGTAGTCGAGCCCTTGCTTGGCTGACTGATTGATTGATTTATAATGATTGATTGACTTATTGACTGACTGATTGTCTGACTGACTTAATAATTGATTGACTAGCTAACTGACTGATTAATTGACTGATTAATTTATTGACAAACAAACTGACTGACTAATTGACAGATTACTTGATTAACTGACCGATTGATTACTGATTGACTGAGCGATTGACTAACTGATTGACTGACTGATTGACTGATAAAGTGATTGACTAAATAACTGACTGACTGACTGACTGACTCACTGATTGAATATCTCATTTATTTACTTGCCTATTTACTTACCTGCCCATTCACCTACCTACTTACTTCCCTCTTCGCTGGCTGCTGAGGATGGGGACGGAGCGCTTATGGGAATGCCCCGAATGTTGTGATGTCGGTGCTTAAATCAATCAAACCTACCTACTTACTTACTTCCCTTACTACTTACTTATTTACCTATCTACTAACTTACTTGCTTACTTACCTGCATACTTGCATACCTACTAACTTGCTAGCTATTACCTACCTAACTGTGTTGTGTTGCTTGTCCATCAAGAATGATGATGACCATTCATTTCATCCAGTGGGGTTGAAAGTATGGAGCCGTGGGTTCTAAGATGGCTGATAAGGCCTATTTTGGCTCGAAATGTTCTTTAACAATGTGGACAAAGAATGCTTGACGTTCCAGCAGGAGGATCTACTGCAGTGGTTTTTCTGTTCTGTCTTTTCTTCACAGCTCTTGCAGTCCTGGTTGCCTCACAAGTGACTGAACCCTAGCGTAATGATGCACGCCACGAATTTCGGTCTCTGGCTGCAGTCTCCCAGGTGTCATGATGAATTCCAAAAGCATTCAGTGAGATTTTCAGAGTGTCTTTAAAGCGTTTCCTCTGGCAGCCTTGGGAGCGTTTACCACAACGCAATTCGCCGTAAAAAAAAAATTCGTTTAGGGAGCCTGTGATCTGGCATGCGAGTCAAGTGACCAGCCCAGCGAATCTGATTCTTCATTAGTAGTGTGTGGATACTGGGCATGGACGCTCTTTCTAGGACTTCAGTGTCTGGAATCTTGTCTTGCCATTTAATCTTCAATAGCTTCCTAAGGCAGACTGTGTGGAAGTGGTTTAATTTCCTAGCGTGTCGCTGATAAACAGTCCAGGTTTCACAAGCATAAAGCAGTGTGGATAATACAACTGCTTTGTAGACTTTCAGCTTGTTTGCAGGCTTATTCCATTTCTGTCTCATACATTCTTGTACAGTCTGCCAAAGGCCGCGCTGGCCTTGGAGATTTTTGCATTCACTTCATCATCAATTGTGGCAGCTTGTGACACAGTGCTGCCAAGATAGGTGAATTTGTCCACAACACTTAGTCTATGATCATTCACTTTGATATTCGGCACAGTGTGATTATTCCCTGGAGCTGGCTGGTACATAACTACAGTCTTCTCCAAATTGATATTGAGCCCAAAGTTGGCACAGGCATGTGAGAAAGCTGAAACATTATGTTGCATGTTCGCCTCTGAGTTGGCGTTTTTTCATCAGCAAACAGGAGCTCTCTGACGGTGTCGCTGTTAATTTTGGTTTTAGCTTTCAGCCTCCTGAGATTGAATAACTTTCCATCCATACGGTAGTTGATGTCTATTCCAATGTCGTTGTTCTCGAAGGCATTCGTCAACATAGCTGAAAACATGAGGCTGAACAGTGTTGGTGTCAGGACACATCCTTGCTTCACTCCGTTGGTGACAGGAAAGGGCTCAGACAGTTCACCATTTTCCCGTACTCACCTACCTACTTAAGCAAGTTGTATTGTCTTCTTAACTCTGTGCACGCTGATTCTCATCAAAATCTTCGCGATGTGGCTCTTTATGATAATTGTTCGATTTTGATCACATTCCAAGGCTTCTGATTTCTTCGTGATTGTTATAAATATAGATTGACAATATTCAGGAGGTACATCTCCAGTATCGTATATTGTATTTGCCATAGACCAGTTTATATAGGCCTGGATCATGGCATGAGTTTGTGACAAGTGCGGTCTACATGAGGAGACCGTGTGAAGTGCCCTCCTACGGCATTGGTCACAAAAGCGTGGAAAGCAGTCAGGACGTTTTGTGCGAGGACAAAACGTCACCTTGATCAGTTGGACTAGAGCTACGGTCAGTGTCGGACCTAGTTCTAAGTTGATTAGAATGGCCACATAATGAGCCCCTACTTTTGTAATTAGAGTGTGTTAAATTGTAGTCTCTGAATATTGTATTTATGTGAAATGTAGTGAACATGATAATGTAATTCGTACCGTATTCGGAGACAATAAGAAGTATAAAACCAAAACAGGTGTTGAGTTATTCCGGACATGTTGAGTCTGTTCTATATTCCTAGTGGTTGTGAATAGTACAGTGAAAGAACGTGAATCTAACTTAAGGCAATGATAGACATGAGTCCAGCGAGAAAGAACACAGAATCGCCAACCAGAAAAGTACTGGCACAGTAACGTAACCACAGCAGCAACGAATGTAGTAGTATCGGCGACGGAACCACAGGTGCTTATTGCAGTATTCAGCTGTCTGATAACACATAACTCTGGGGTATGCACCTGGCGAGACGATGCGAAATTTGCCAGGCAATAAATACTAGAACTTATTGTTTGTGGCTTCTGTGCTTAAAGTCACATATGTCGGTAGAATCGTGCAATGATTGCAGAGGTTAGGTCAACGAAAACCAGGCAACCAGGTTAATTTTCTTAACTTGGCTTAAAGTCGCTTAAAAGTCGATAATGGATACTGTTAAAACAGTGTCAAAATGCAAGAGCATCACTTTCATTGCACCGGGTGTATCCCATCTA
>OY992896.1:6496133-6566133 GCA_963921405.1 Cepaea hortensis
GTAAGTCACAAATGGCTGTAGAAAAATAACTACATAAGATAACAACTTGAAACCAGTTTATTTGTATACATATATTGTCCCTTTATTTCTCAACATAATTTCCACCAACACTGATGCACTTATCCCATCGTTTTATCAGTCCTCCCAAACCGGCTGCATATAACTGCGTGATTTGTTTTCATTTACTGGCCATCCCACAGAACTGAGTGACTTACTTATTGACTTGCCCTCGTAAATTTTTCTACCCAGCTATGAACCGCATTACGGGACAAACATTTGTCAGCATAAACATTGACAACCCACCATGGCGGGAGACATTTCGCGAATGAATGTGAAGTGAACACATGGTTTAGAAAAAATATTAATATTGGAGTTCTACACTATCTCTATCTATAATGGGTGTTGAAGATGAGGACTGAACGCTGATGGGAAATCCCTTAGTGCAGTGATGTCGGTTCTTGACACAACTAAACTCTTCTCCGCACGGCGGTCTGGCGATCAGCTTCGCACAAAGCAAGAACTCAGTAGCTCCAGCGACGAGCCCCGGGAGTCTCCGAAATAATTGCGCTCCTGAACAAAATGACGGACTTTCAAATCTGCCACCAAAGACAGATATCATCATCATCAAGTGCCGTGCCAGCTGGCGTAGGCGTTCATGACTCTCCACGGATCTCGGTCCTTGGTTTTCTGGATCAACTCTGCTGATGATATCCCTCACGCCACTGTCACAATCCATCCAGCATCATTTCTCTTGGTCTCCTCTGCCTCTCTTCCCCTCGATCTTTCCAGTTGTCACGATGTTCTTCTCGTCACATAACCAAAGAAAGCTGTTTGTCTCTTTCTTATTGTTGTATATAGTGTTCTAGTTTCATTAGCCTCTTTCATGCAATCATCGTTAGTTACTCTGACAGTCCAAGCAATTCGCAACATTCGTCTTAGGAACCACATCTCTGTTGCTTCCAAGTTCTTCCTAATTTGTTAAGACAGATATACATTTTAAACATAAAGTAGAGGACCCATTTCTACTATTGAGGCGTATGGATATATGGTGCTAAGTCCCTATGTGTATACATAATTCGTCAACTAACGGGAGAAGTGGCCAGTATCGCGCAGGCTGACTCTAGTTCCCAGGACATGTTATGGATACAGCTGTATAACTCTGCTGACTTCCTTCTATATATTAATATCTGACTGTTTGCACACCTTTGGCCAAACATTTCTTATCTGGCGCTTTTACAGTTGCATGGGACTCAACTTTTGTAGAAAAAGAGCGCCTTTCAAAACCGAATTGACCCAACTTTTATTCTTTCTAGACAACGAAGGAGTTGTGTTTTAATATTATTTTATAATGTTATGCTTTTTTTCTTTAGATCTGTTTGTGTTGTCCCGTCCACGATGAAGATATATATATATTAAAACATCGTGCGCTGTGTCCTATAATACTTGTAGTTATTTTATTATTATTATTATTATTATTATTATTATTATTATTATTATTATTATATGATCAAGGCAGTTCCAAAGGCAGTTCCAAATTCTGACTACATTTATATGCTCAGTGATTTCAATGCTCGTGTGGGCAAGGACTCGAGTTTATGGCCAGTGTGCCTTGGAAAATACAACATCGGTCGCATGAATGATAATGGGCAAAGGCTGCTGGAGCATTGCACTAGAAACGACCTATGTATTTCAAACTCCTTTTTTAAAACAAAGGGGATGCATAAGGTCACATGGAAACATCCAAGATCCGGCCATTGGCATCAGCTGGACTTTATCATCACACGGAGACAACATCTGAACCATACATCATTAACTCGAAGTTACCACAGTGCTGACTGTGATACAGATCATTCTTTGGTTGTTGCAAGGGTTAGACTGAGACCAAAGAGAATCTACACAGCTAAACACAAATCTAGCCCCAGGGTTAATATTATTAACACTCACGATCCTGAAAAGTGCTTTCAGTTTCAACAGCAACTTGCAGACGCTTTCACTGATAGACCAGAAAATTGTACAGTAAATGAAAAGTGGAGTCAAATTAAGGAAACTCTTTATAAAACTGCCGTAGGGGTTTACGGAACTGTGGGTCATGAGAGGCAGGACTGGTTTGCGGCAAACAGCGAGTCTCTGCAGCCCTTGATTGATAAGAAGAAGAAAGCTCTCTTAAGAAACAAGGAAAAACCAACGCGTAACACTCTGAGTGAGCTAAGGCAAGCTAGGAAGGATGTGCAAAAGGCTGCCAGGCAGTGTGCAAATGATTATTGGATCAAGTTAAGTGAGACCAATCAAATCGCAAGTGATAAGGGAAACATAAGAAGCATGTATGAAGGAATAAAGAAAGCCTGTAGTCCAGTGATCAAAAGAAGTGCACAATTGAAAACCTTGACTGGAGAAATCATCACTGATAAGAAACAGCAGATGGACAGATGGGTAGAGCACTATTTGGAGCTTTACTCAAGTGAGACCAAACTAGCGGATGATGCCCTCAACGCCATAGAGGCTCTACCAACTCTTGACCACCTGGACACACTTCCCACTATAACAGAAGTTAAGTGTGCTATAAATGAACTTGCATCTGGCAAGGCTCCAGGTAAGGATGGGATTCCAATAGAGGTTATCAGGAGTGGGCACGACACACTCACTCTACAGATCCACCAGCTAATAGAGCTATACTGGCGAGAAGGACAAGTCCCACAGGATTTCAAAGATTCAAGCATCATAACACTGTACAAGAACAAGGTCGATCGGAGCGACTGCAACAACTATAGGGGTATCTCACTTCTGTGTATTGTTGGAAAAGTATTTGCCAGAATTGTTCTGCGCAGACTTCAAGTCCTAGGAGATCAAGTCTACCCCGAATCACAGTGTGGCTTTCGACAGAACCGGTCTACCACTGATATGATATTCTCATTACGACAAATGCAAGAAAAATGCCATGAACAGAATCAACCACTGTTTATTGCCTTTATCGACCTCACAAAGGCATTTGATTTGGACAGTCGTGAGGGTCTGTTCAAGGCACTAAAGAAGATTGGCTGCCCAGCAACTCTTCTGTCCATTGTGGAATCGTTCCACACAGGCATGAAGGGTATAATCAAGTTAGTTAGTTAGTTAGTTAGTCGTAGTTCCAACTTCACAGCAACTGGTTGTCCCCATTATGCTCCGTTACTGTGCCAGTGAATATCACACACAACGCTCCCCACTGCCGAAGGTGAAAAGTGGAAAAGACAGGAGTCTCGACAAACAACAGTCCGCACAGATACACTGTGCATAATGCCGCCGCCAGAATGTCAACACAATAGTCCCCCACGAAACCCAGAGTTCATCTCTGATGGAATCGGCTGTCATTTTCCTATCTGTATGTTTCCTAGATGTTCACCCACACAGTCCACGAAATACAGTTCATTGTCGATGGTAGTGGCAGTCAACCAGAAGCCCAGCAGCCACACATTTCTGCATAAGGCAACTCTGGGACATAGCCATCTGCCATCGCTCCGAACATGCAGTCACGTTCCAAAAAACCTCGGGCAGATTCAAAAGCATTTCACACGAAACTCACAGCTCACAGTGTCGCGCCACGCACTCACTCAGTAGCAGGGCGACGGAACCATCAAGCCTCCTTTGTCGCCTCTTACGACATGCGTGGTAGGCTACAGTGTTGCTATTCTTTGCTTCCCTTATGGGCCCCGGCAACACACGGGGTATAATCAAGTTTGATGGTGCAACTTCTGAAGAATTTGAAATCAAGAGTGGAGTTAAGCAAGGTTATGTACTAGCTCCCACTCTCTTTGGAATATACTTTTCACTTCTACTGAAATATACCTTTCGTGATCAGGATGGTGATATATACATTCACTCACGCTCAGATGGCGGCCTTTACAATGCTCAGAGATTGAAGGCCAAGACCAAAATTAAGAGGGTACTGATCAGAGAGTTGCTTTTTGCAGATGATGCTGCAGTTACGACCCACTCTGAGGAAGAATTGCAATGTCTACTATATGCATTCTCCAATGCTTGTTCTGAATTTGGTTTAACAATTAGCAAAAAGAAGACACAGGTTATGTCACAAGGTGCACATGGGGTACCATCAATCTTTATTGACGACGCCGAACTAGAGATGGTAGACCATTTTACATATCTAGGATCAGTGGTAAATAGCAAATTATCCCTAGATCAGGAAATCAACATCCGGATTGGTAAGGCAACAACAACAATGAATAGGTTAAGAAAAAGAGTCTGGGAGAACAGGAAGCTTACTGCAAAAACAAAAGCCCTTGTCTATCAAGCCTGTGTCCTTAGTACTCTTCTTTATGGCAGTGAAACCTGGACAACTTACTCACACCAAGAGAAACGTTTCAACAGCTTTCATATGCGGTGTCTGCGAAGAATTCTTGGTATTAAGTGGCAAGACAACATCACAAATACTGAAGTATTGGAAAGATCAGGTTGTGTGACAGTTTATTCCATGCTCAGTCTTCGTAGACTTAGATGGATAGGACATCTTAGGAGGATGGATGATGGTAGAATACCAAAGGACATCTTTTTTGGTGAATTACAGATAGGTAAGAGATCTCAGGGTCGGCCTCTACTACGATACAAAGATGTGTGTAAGCGGGACCTGATTGATACAGGCATTGATAATGCACATTGGGAGCAAGTCGCCGCTGAACGTGTTGGATGGAGGGCAAAGATCAGAAATGGAATAAAGACAAAGGAGAAAATTATTGCAGATAAGTCACACACTGAACGTTTGAGACGTAAGATGGTGCATGATGGTGGAAATGACCACGTGTTCACATGCACCCACTGTGAAGGACATTTACAGCGGAAATTGGCCTTATCAGTCACATTCGCTACCGCCATAGGTAAAAGTTATTATGCCTTTTTAAAGCACAAACTATCGTCTGTCAAGACGGCAAGGTGCCAATGAATGATGAATGATGAATGATATATATATATATATATATATATATATATATATATATATATATATATATATATATATATATATATATATATATATATATATATATATATATATATATATATATATATATATATATATATATATATAGTGTCCCAGTCGAACGAAATGGCTACGAAAACTGTCTGTATCTAACACATAGAGTGTAGACAAAAGTGAAAAAAAACGTCTCAATAACACGAAATGGAACGCACGGCTAGCGAATCCATTGCGTGGTCCGAAGTCAAAAGCAAAAGCTTACCGAGTGGCTGTCGCCCGCAGTCTGACCGTTCCTGGTGTGTGCTTGAGCGACCAGTGGCAAGCGAGATGCCCAACACATGGGCAGCCATGAGCAGGACGTTGCAACTCCTTGGGTGAACCCAGTCTCAGAGCAATATGTGCCGGCTCTGCAATTATGGAAGCCTCCTTGGATAGCCTTGGATAGGCCCATGGTCTGCACCTGCCTTCCCTTGAGGGTTAACCGTGATGTCGATGATCGTTCTATCTTGACCAGCTGAGATGTAGGCGACATCACAACAATAAGTCTAACGTGCCTCGAAACCCGAGGAAGCTAACCTCATTAAAAAATGCCTGCTGAAGTCGGAAGGCCGTCCTACGGGTGGCAAACTAAAAATTGGCACTACGCATTTACGTCCGAGTGTAATGTCTCGTCCGAATGTCTCTCGTGCTAGGAACAGCTCTGACTACCTAGTTTCCGAATGCCGCTCTTGTTCGGAACAGCTCTGACTAGGTAGTTTTCCGAATGTCTGTCGTGCCTGGAACAGCTCTGACGGGCGCAACGACAAGCACATGTCCGAAAACTCGCTGAGTGGATACCGTCTGCAGACTTCTCTGGTTTGTGCGGGAACGGCACGGGGCGAACAAAATACCCAATATATTGAAGTGAGGAATCAAAGCAGCCATGAGCAGGACGTGACGATTCCCTCGGTGAGCCCAGCACCAGAGCGTTATGTGTCGGCTCTGCAATTATGGAAGCCACCCATGATGGCGGAAAATGCTATGGACTGTCCCTGCCTTCATTTGAGGGAGGACCGTGCAGTCTTCGACTGTTCCAACTTGACCAGCTGGGAGGTGGACAGTACCACAAAAGTGAGAGTCTCCCAGGAATGTTAACCTGGTCAAAAATGCACGCTAAAAGTCGGATGTGTTGGCCTAAGGGTTTCGACCCAAGGGTGCCTAACCAGACACACCGCAATCACATCTGAAAAAACACTCCGGATGAACGCAAAGAAGAAAGAAGAAGAAGAAGATTGATTTATTGATACCATTGTATGAAACCCAACATAAGACGGCCTGCTTCCAAATCGCCTGCAGCTGTGTTTCGAGTGCGGTATGTCGGATTACTAACTGCGAACGTAACCCCATTCGCCACAGCGCCACAACATTATGAGGTTTGCTAAATTGTGCGCCTGGGGCCTGGAATGAAATCTGTATAACTAGGTCATTAGTTCATTGCTTGTCGTCCAGGTTCCGGTTTCTGCATGGACCTGTCTCTATTACTGTCAGCTGGAGAAGGTCGTGAACTCCCGGGTGACATGCGCGGTGATTGGAAGCGAGTCCCTCATGTCGTATCCTGTTTCCCTAACAGTGTCTATTGTTTGAATTGTTCCAACTCGCTGACATGGCGCTTCGCTTTGCAGTGGTAGACATGCTGATCCCAGGGTACCAACAAGGTTCATGGGGACTCTGTAGAGTTCATGGTTGTGCTGAAAATTATTATTATTATTATTATTTTATGTATTATTATTATTATTATTATTATTATTATTATTATTTTCTGTTTTTCGCTTGTCATGCTGCTTGCGATAACGTCTCGGGAGGGAAGACCAGGAGAACTTTTCATAAGATAGCTAGTTTTAGTTTACTCTACTCTACTCTACTCTACTCTACTCTACTCTACTCTACTCTACTCTACTCTACTCTACTCTGCTCTGCTCTGCTCTGCTCTACTCTACTCTACTCTGCTCTGCTCTACTTTTCTCTAATCTACTCGGCTCAACTAAAGTCAACTCAACTCTACTCAACTCAACTCAACTCTACTCAACTCAACTTTACTAAGGGCAGACAGCCTGCGGTTATCTAGAACAGTTTTTGTCCGATTCATGATATAGACTGTGAATAGACTGTGACTATATAGCATGTGAAATTACAATAAGAAAAGGAAAGCAACAACCTTTTTGTCCTATGGCAGTGAAATATTGAAGATATGGAAGGAATCAACATTGAGGGACGATGCATCAATAACATTAGATATGCAGATGATACAGTCTTGAGTGCAGACAATGAACAGGATCTGCAACATTTAGTAGATGCGGTTGTTACACACAGTGAACAACGAGGGTTAGAATTAAATTGTAAAAAGACACAGATTATGGTCCTCACTAGGAAGAACGAAATCCCACAATGTAATATACAAGTAAAAGGGAATATTCTTCAAGAAGTGAATAGGTACAATTATCTCGGAACAGTAATAACATCTGATGGGAGATGCCTTGAAGAGATTAGAACAAGAATCGCCATGGCAAAAGTAGCCTTTAGCAAGATGAAAAACATACTGACCAATAAAAAGATGTCAATTGAAACGAGAAAAAGAGTGTTGAGGGGATATATAGAGCCTGTACTTTTATATGGATGTGAAGCTTGGACAATGAGCAGTCAAGCTGAAAAACATCTGATGGCTGCAGAAATGTGGTTTCTGAGGAAAATGCAAAGAATACCATGGACAGCCAGAAAGACCAATGAACAAGTCCTTCAAGAAACAAATGAAGATCGTAAACTGATTAGAGATATTAGACGCAGACAGTCAAAACTTTTTTGGCATGTTATGAGAAGAAATGAATTGGAGAAATTGGTGACAACTGGTAAGATCGAAGGGAACAGACCAAGAGGAAGACCTAGAAGCAAATACCTGGATGGCTTGGCCTCGTGGCATGGTCGAGACAGAAACACGGAACTGATCCACGACTCTGGTGATCGAGTGAGATGGCAAAACATGACCCCCCACGCTTACCGGCATGGCACATGATGGATGGAGTGAATCAGGCGTCATGCCTTTTCGCATAAGAGCGAAAACAATTGAAGGCTCCCTTGTGCACGATAAGCAAGTAAAAGGACAGACCATATAGGCCGTAGCCGTGGCGGTATTTCAAAATTCGAGAACTTACCCACACAAACTAGACGCGGTGTGATAGTGGTTAGTGCGCTTGTCTGTGGAGGCAGAGGTTTGGGTTCAATTCCCAGCAGAGGCTTCTTGGTTCTACCAGTGGGGCGTTGGCGTCACAAGAATAGCTAAATGGCAATTTTCAGAATTTGATGGGAATTATCTGGGAATTTCTAGAATTTGGTGGGAATTATCTGGGAATTTCCAGAATTTGATGGGAATCGTCTGGGAATTTCCAGAATGTGATGAAAATTGTCTGGGAAGAAACAACATGGAAGGGAACTGGTCACTACACATTAGATATCTAGGTTCTTAACAAGTGTTTTAATGACAAGATGATCGACCTCATTGCATCGAGTTTCATCCCATATGACTCGGTCGCTTTCCGCAGGCGAAAGCGTCACACAGAGCACAAACTCCGTAGCTCCAGTGACAACCCCGAGGAGTCTCCGAGAAAATGGGACCGAATGACGTAGACCGGAATCAAACCCAAACCTTCGGAGTGTTAGGCAGGTGATGTAACCATTTGGCCACGGAGCACCCCACAGTTATTGGTATCAAATACACGAAAGCTAACAACTCATCCCCCACAGGTCTGGGTATCACATACACGAAAGATAACAACTCATCCCCCACAGGTCTGGGTATCAAATACACGAAAGCTAACAATCTTATCCCCCACAGGTCTATGTATCAAATACACGAAAGATAACAACTCATCCCCCACAGGTCTGGGTATCAAATACACGAAAGCTAACAACTCATCCCCTACAGGTCGGGTATCAAATACACGAAAGATAACAACTCATCGCCCACAGGTCTGGGTATCAAATACACGAAAGCTAACAACTCATCCCCCACAAGTCTGGGTATCAAATACACGAAAGATAACAACTCATCGCCCACAGGTCTGGGTATCAAATACACGAAAGATAACAACTCAACGCCCACAGGTCTGGGTATCAAATACACGAAAGATAACAACTCATCCCCCACAGGTCTGGGTATCAAATACACGAAAGATAACAACTCATCCCCCACAGGTCTGGGTATCAAATACACGAAAGATAACAACTCATCCCCCACAGGTCTGGGTATCAAATACACGAAAGATAACAACTCATCGCCTACAGGTCGGGTATCAAATACACGAAAGCTAACAACTCATCCCCCAAAAGCGGCATCGGCTTTGGACGGTCAAAGAAAACCAGAATATCCAGTATGTGTGAATATCGAAAACACACATCTGGATCCTGGATCATGGCCAATGCTAAAGTGTTTGTGAAATGGAAACAAATAGGTATAATAAACTCCTGCGAGAAAACGTACTAAACATCAACAAACGTTGCACATACCTTACAAGGAGATCCACGTGTCGCGAAATACAGGTAAATCCGAAATCAGAAGCACTCAATAAATATAAAAAAATGAATAATAAAATTAGATAAAATACACACGAACGCGTACAATACTACACACAGACGTTTCGCTTCTTAGAATCTTTGTCAATGACAACACAGATAGCTAACAACGAGGTACGGTAAACAAGGACAAAACACAAACACACGACCTATCACTTAGCCATGTGAGGCAGGAAAACTAAAGTGTTTGTGCATTGTGTCTGTATTCTCCTTGTGTAATATATTTGAGGATCACGGGAGATTGAACAGCTACGTGGTTGTAATCTGTCCAGAAGATCGTGGGTAGATATAGAGGCTATGAGGTTGGAATTTGTCTGCAGGATCGTGGGTAGATAGAGAGGCTGTGTGGTTGGAATATGTTTTGAGGATCATGGGTAGATATAGAGGCTATGTGATTGGAATATATCTGGAGGATCGTGGGTGGATAGAGAGGTTGTGTGATTGGAATATGTCTGGAGGATCGTGGGTGGATAGAGAGGTTATGTGGTCTTACATTCGGCCCTTCCAATCACTCATCTTCCGTTCATCAATAGTGCAAGATACATTCACATAGGAAAAAAACATTGTCAAATGAATGTTGTAAACATAAACAATGCATATTACCATGTTATGAGACAAATCCCCACCCACCACACATCCCCTATCCACAAACACACACACCCCCAGGCACAGATACATTCCCCCCACCAATCCACCCATCTCCCACCCACACACATCCACCCACACACACACATTCCCTACCCACCCACACACCCCAGGCACACATACACGGCTTAGAGTAGTCTCCTAATAGAGGAACGAAGAAGCGGTGCTCTAACCTCATATTGCAGCTCTATAGTGTCTGAAATTCCCTCTATACGTCATCAAAAATAACCTTCTAGTAAAGAAAAAACATTGTCCGTTAAAGAAAACGTGTTTGTCGAAACGTGAATTATTGCTAAAATATGCACTCTTGCATATGTCCCCCATGTGACGCTGCTAAAAATAGCATCATTGTTGACCTGGTTCACGCCTTCTTTACCAATTCTTAGTGAATCCTATTTTATCCCTTTGCTCCTCCTCACTTTAAAACTTGCAAAGCAAAATATTTTGCCATGTAAATTTTGCCAAAAAACGTATCCTTGCCTTCTTAGGAATCAGACAAAACTGACTTAGATATGCAAATTTCAGGGATGGAACTTCAGCATGCTAGGAATGCAAATATCTACAAGACATTAAGTTCAGATGGAGGACAGTTTCTAAGAATGAAGAACTCAAAGACTGGATGAGACAGCGCTTGGAGAGCTTAGCCCGTGGTTCGGGATGTTAAGTGCCAGTTCATCTCAAACAGCCGGAGTTTGAACATGTTATTCTGTTCTTTGACAGTCGAAGTTTAAACACGATGTTTCGTTTTTTAACAGTCGTAGTTTGATCACGTTTTTATGTTCTTTGACAGCCAGCCACAGTTTGAACAAGTTTTTCTGTTCTTTGTTAGCCAACCACAGTTTATCCCCCTTTTTCTGTTCTTAGACAGCTGCAGTTTGTACACGCTGTTCTGTTCTTTGACAGTCGAAGTTTTTACACGCTGTTCTGTTCTTTGACAGCTGCAGTTTTTACACGCTGTTCTGTTCTTTGGCAGCAAAGTTTGAACACGTTTTTCTAATCTTTGACAGCCTCATTTTGTACACACTGTTCTGTTCTTTAACAGCCGCAGATTGTACACATTGTTCTGTTGTTTGTTTTCTTTCTTTCTTTTTATTTTGGCAGCCGCAGTTTGAACACCTTATTCTGTTCTTTGACAGCCGCAGTTTGAACACCTCATTCTGTTCTTTGACAGCCGCAGTTTTAACACCTCATTCTGTTCTTTGACAACCGCAGTTTGAACACCTCATTCTGTTCTTTGACAGCCGCAGTTTGAACACCTCATTCTGTTCTTTGACAGCCGCAGTTTGAACACCTCATTCTGTTCTTTGACAGCCGCAGTTTGAACACCTCATTCTGTTCTTTGACAGCCGCAGTTTGAACACCTCATTCTGTTCTTTGACAACCGCAGTTTGAACACCTCATTCTGTTCTTTGACAGCCGCAGTTTGAACACCTTATTCTGTTCTTTGACAGCAATAGTTCATACGAAGAGGCTCGCCCATTCTATAAATACATATCATTAAGCACATAGAGGATCCGTATATAACAAACACATAGATTTCCTCGCTACATACAGGCAGACATATATACGAATGGAAATGTTATTATAAAGTGCATGGACGCAAATTGACAAGTGAAAAGCTTATTTTTGGATACAAACTGGCTCTTAAGCAATATTTCATGTAGGAGTCGTGAGAATAGAGCATTTATGCATGCGCAATAGCGATTACAAAATGGCTATCCCACTATCAACTCGCACCTTTGAGAGGCAACGTTATGTTGCTTACCAACCATCCATGCCATTAACCAAGCAACCAACCAACTACCCAGACGCGTAGACTGAAACATGGATGCACACATAGACATGCTCCCATACGTGTGTATATATAGACATCTTTTCAATGTGTATGCTTGAGTTTCTTCTGGTGCATGTATGTGTGTGAATGTGTGTGTTTGCGTGTTATTTTGTGTTCTTCTGAGTATGTGAGCTTGCGTGTGTGTGCTTGTGTGTGTTTTTTAAT
This sequence comes from Cepaea hortensis, assembly GCA_963921405.1. NCBI lineage: Eukaryota > Metazoa > Mollusca > Gastropoda > Stylommatophora > Helicidae > Cepaea > Cepaea hortensis. The sequence goes on from OY992896.1 coordinate 6,508,343, forward strand.
GTGTTTGTCTTGTCTGTGTGGTTGACTGTGTGTTTGTTTAATCGATGTGAGTGTGATTAAGGTATATGTACTTGTGTGGACCTATAACTCCCACCCCCTTCCCCACCATTGATAAGGATTTAAAGACATAACCACCGGACCACCAGCCTAGCAAACTAGCCACTGCACCACAGAATCTCCCACATACCAAGCGGATCAGTACAATAACAAATTAACGCGTACTGAGTCAGTCGGAATGCAATCTGTCACAACTATGCCAATTTGTCATTCAATAGTTTTAGATACCTAAAAAACCACAAGGCCGGTGAAATTTTACACCGAACATATTTCACCCTCCCTTCATTCCCCAGAGAATCAGTCTTGTAATTAATTTTTTGTTTCTTCTACTGCTTCTTTTGGTTCCAAATTGCGGTGTTCAGTTTTGTTTCTCGTTTCCCTGCTGCGTCGGATTGAAGATGAAATGTGATGCATTCTATGTGCTTTTCGGGTTTTAGAAAGAGGAATTAGGTAGCTGGTGCCATTATTGTGTGTCTGTGGGGGGTGTTTAGTTACACGGGAAAGCCGTAGATGATATATGGGGGGGAGGGGGGGGGGGTGTTTAGTTACATGGGAAAACCGTAGATGATATATGGGGGGGGGGGGGTGTTTAGTTACATGGGAAAACCGTAGATGATATATGGGGGGGGGGGGGGTGTTTAGTTACACGGGAAAACCGTAGATGATATATGGGGGGGGGGGGGTGTTTAGTTACATGGGAAAACGTAGATGATATATGGGGGGGGGGGGTGTTTAGTTACATGGGAAAACCGTAGATGATATATGGGGGGGGGGGGTGTTTAGTTACATGGGAAAACCGTAGATGATATATGGGGGGGGGGGGTGTTTAGTTACATGGGAAAACCGTAGATGATATATGGGGGGGGGGGTGTTTAGTTACATGGGAAAACCGTAGATGATATATGGGGGGGGGGGTGTTTAGTTACATGGGAAAACCGTAGATGATATATGGGGGGGGGGGTGTTTAGTTACATGGGAAAACCGTAGATGATATATGGGGGGGGGGGGTGTTTAGTTACATGGGAAAACCGTAGATGATATATGGGGGGGGGGGGTGTTTAGTTACATGGGAAAACCGTAGATGATATATGGGGGGGGGGGGGGGTGTTTAGTTAAATGGGAAAACCGTAGATGATATATGGGGGGGGGGGTGTTTAGTTACATGGGAAAACCGTAGATGATATATGGGGGGGGGGTGTTTAGTTACATGGGAAAACCGTAGATGATATATGGGGGGGGGGGGTGTTTAGTTACATGGGAAAACCGTAGATGATATATGGGGGGGGGGTGTTTAGTTACATGGGAAAACCGTAGATGATATATGGGGGGGGGTGTTTAGTTACATGGGAAAACCGTAGATGATATATGTGGGGGGGTGTTTAGTTACATGGGAAAACCGTAGATGATATATGGGGGGGGGGGGGGTGTTTAGTTACATGGGAAAACCGTAGATGATATATGGGGGGGGGGTGTTTAGTTACATGGGAAAACCGTAGATGATATATGGGGGGGGGGGTGTTTAGTTACATGGGAAAACCGTAGATGATATATGGGGGGGGGGGTGTTTAGTTACATGGGAAAACCGTAGATGATATATGGGGGGGGGGGTGTTTAGTTACATGGGAAAACCGTAGATGATATATGGGGGGGGGGGTGTTTAGTTACATGGGAAAACCGTAGATGATATATGGGGGGGGGGGGGTGTTTAGTTACATGGGAAAACCGTAGATGATATATGGGGGGGGTGTTTAGTTACATGGGAAAACCGTAGATGATATATGGGGGGGGGGTGTTTAGTTACATGGGAAAACCGTAGATGATATATGGGGGGGGGGGTGTTTAGTTACATGGGAAAACCGTAGATGATATATGGGGGGGGGGTGTTTAGTTACATGGGAAAACCGTAGATGATATATGGGGGGGGGGGTGTTTAGTTACATGGGAAAACGTAGATGATATATGGGGGGGGGGTGTTTAGTTACATGGGAAAACCGTAGATGATATATGGGGGGGGGGGGTGTTTAGTTACATGGGAAAACCGTAGATGATATATGGGGGGGGGGGGTGTTTAGTTACATGGGAAAACCGTAGATGATATATGGGGGGGGGGGTGTTTAGTTACATGGGAAAACCGTAGATGATATATGGGGGGGGGGGTGTTTAGTTACATGGGAAAACCGTAGATGATATATGGGGGGGGGGGGTGTTTAGTTACATGGGAAAACCGTAGATGATATATGGGGGGGGGGTGTTTAGTTACATGGGAAAACCGTAGATGATATATGGGGGGGGGGGTGTTTAGTTACATGGGAAAACCGTAGATGATATATGGGGGGGGGGGGGTGTTTAGTTACATGGGAAAACCGTAGATGATATATGGGGGGGGGGGTGTTTAGTTACATGGGAAAACCGTAGATGATATATGGGGGGGGGGGGTGTTTAGTTACATGGGAAAACCGTAGATGATATATGGGGGGGGGGTGTTTAGTTACATGGGAAAACCGTAGATGATATATGGGGGGGGGGGTGTTTAGTTACATGGGAAAACCGTAGATGATATATGGGGGGGGGGGGTGTTTAGTTACATGGGAAAACCGTAGATGATATATGGGGGGGGGGGGTGTTTAGTTACATGGGAAAACCGTAGATGATATATGGGGGGGGGGGTGTTTAGTTACATGGGAAAACCGTAGATGATATATGGGGGGGGGGGGTGTTTAGTTACATGGGAAAACCGTAGATGATATATGGGGGGGGGGGTGTTTAGTTACATGGGAAAACCGTAGATGATATATGGGGGGGGGGTGTTTAGTTACATGGGAAAACCGTAGATGATATATGGGGGGGGGGGTGTTTAGTTACATGGGAAAACCGTAGATGATATATGGGGGGGGGGGGTGTTTAGTTACATGGGAAAACCGTAGATGATATATGGGGGGGGGGGGTGTTTAGTTACATGGGAAAACCGTAGATGATATATGGGGGGGGGGTGTTTAGTTACATGGGAAAACCGTAGATGATATATGGGGGGGGGGGTGTTTAGTTACATGGGAAAACCGTAGATGATATATGGGGGGGGGGGGTGTTTAGTTACATGGGAAAGCCGTAGATGCGATATGTGGGGGTGTTTAGTTACACGGGAAAACCGTAGATGCGATATGTGGGGGTGTTTAGTTACACGGGAAAACCGTAGATGATATATGGGGGGGGGGGGGTGTTTAGTTACACGGGAAAACCGTAGATGATATATGGGGGGGGGGGGTGTTTAGTTACACGGGAAAACCGTAGATGATATATGGGGGGGGGGGGTGTTTAGTTACACGGGAAAACCGTAGATGATATATGGGGGGGGGGGTGTTTAGTTACACGGGAAAACCGTAGATGATATATGGGGGGGGGGGGTGTTTAGTTACACGGGAAAACCGTAGATGATATATGGGGGGGGGGGTGTTTAGTTACACGGGAAAACCGTAGATGATATATGGGGGGGGGGTGTTTAGTTACACGGGAAAACCGTAGATGCGATATGTGGGGGTGTTTAGTTACACGGGAAAACCGTAGATGATATATGGGGGGGGGGGGGGTGTTTAGTTACATGGGAAAACCGTAGATGCGATATGTGGGGGGGGGGGTGTTTAGTTACATGGGAAAACCGTAGATGCGATATGTGGGGGTGTTTAGTTACACGGGAAAACCGTAGATGATATATGGGGGGGGGGGGTGTTTAGTTACATGGGAAAACCGTAGATGCGATATGTGGGGGGGGGGGGGGGTGTTTAGTTACATGGGAAAACCGTAGATGATATATGGGGGGGGGTGTTTAGTTACATGGGAAAACCGTAGATGCGATATGTGGGGGGGGGGGGTGTTTAGTTACATGGGAAAACCGTAGATGATATGTGTGGGGGAAGTGCTGCAGTGCTGCGAGAGCAGGTGGCTGGTGTAGCGGGAAGATTGGAAGACTCTTAGTGAGTTAGTTTGTCACTCAGTAATTTAATAATTCAGCCAGCCAGTCAATCAGTTAGTCAGCCAGTCAATTAGCTAGTTAGATAGCTAGCTAGCTACTTGGTGAGTGAGTGAGTGAGTGCGTGCGTGCGTGCGTGAGTGAGTGAGTGAGTGAGTGAGTGAGTGGGTGGGTGGGTGGGTGGGTGAGTGAGTGAGTGAGTGAGTGAGTGAGTGAGTGAGTGAGTGAGTGAGTGAGTGAAAGAGTGAGTGAGTGAGTCAGTCAGTCAGTCAGTCAGTCAGACAATCAGTCAGTCAGTCAGTCAGTCAGTCAGTCAGTCAGTCAGTTAGTTAGTTAGTTAGTTAGTTAGTTAGTTAGTTAGTTAGTTAGTTGTTATTTAGTCAGTCAGTCAGTCAGTCAATCAGGGTATATGGTGCCTAACCCACATGTTTATAGACCCACTGACTCTCCCGGATATCTAGTGCTCAACCCATATGTTTATAAACCCACTAACGCCCCAGGATATATGATGCTCAACCCATATGTTTATAGACCCACTGACGTGCTAGGATATATTGTGCTCAACCCATATGTTTATAGACCCACTGACGTGCTAGGATATATTGTGCTCAACCCATATGTTTATAGACCCACTGACGTGCTAGGATATATTGTGCTCAACCCATATGTTTATAGACCCACTGACGCTCCAGGGTATAATTTGCTCAACCCATATGTTTATAGACCCACTAACGCCCCAGGAAATATGATGCTCAACCCATATGTTTATAGACCCACTGATGCGCTAGGATATATTGTGCTCAACCCATATATTTATAGACCCACTGACGCCCCAGGATATATGATGCTCAACCCATATGTTTATAGACCCACTGACGCGCTAGGATATATTGTGCTCAACCCATACGTTTATAGACCCACTGACGCCCCAGGATATATTGTGCTCAACCCATATGTTATAGAACCACTGACGCCCCAGGATGTTGTTGTTTGTCCATCAAGAATGATGATGACCATTCATTTCATCCAGTGGTGTTGAAGGTGTGGAGCCGTGGGTTCTAAGATGGCTGATAAGGCCTATTTTGGCTCGAAATGTTCTTTGACAATGTGGGCAAAGAATGCTTGACGTCTCTGGAGGAGGATTTCCTGCAGTGGTTTTTCTGTCCTGCCTTTTCTTCACAGCTCTTGCAGTCCTGGTTGCCTCACATATGACTGCACCTTTGCGCAATGATGCACGCCACGAATTTCGGTCTCTGGCTGCAGCCTCCCAGGTGTCATGATGAATTCCAAAAGCATTCAGTGAAATTTTCAGAGTGTCTTTAAAACGTATCCTCTGGCCACCTTGGGAGCGTTTACCACAACGCAGTTCGCTGTAGAAAATTCGTTTAGGGAGCCTGTGATCTGGCATGCGGGTCAAGTGACCAGCCCAGCGAATCTGATTCTTCATCAGTAGAGTGTGGATACTGGGCATGGATGCTCTTTCTAGGACTTCAGTGTTTGGAATCTTGTCTTGCCATTTAATCTTCAGTAGCTTCCTTAGGCAGACTGTGTGGAAGTGGTTTAATTTCCTAGCGTGTCGCTGATAAACAGTCCAGGTTTCACAAGCATATAGCAGTGTGGATAATACAACTGCTTTGTAGACTTTTAGCCTTGTTTGCAGGCTTATTCCAGTTCTGTCCCATACATTCTTGTACAGTCTGCCAAAGGCTGCACTGGCCTTGGAGATTCTTGCATTCACTTCGTCATCGATTGTGGCAGCTTGTGACACAGTGCTGCCAAGATAGGTGAATTTGTCCACAACACTTAGTCTATGATCATTCACTTTGATATTCGGCACAGTGTGATTATTCCCTGGAGCTGGCTGGTACATAACTACAGTCTTCTCCAAGTTGATATTGAGCCCAAATTTGGCACAGGCATGTGAGAAGGCTGAAACATTATGTTGCATGTCCGCCTCTGAGTTGGCGTATAGAGCGCAATCATCAGCAAACAGGAGCTCCCTGGCGGTGCCGCTGTCAATTTTGGTTTTAGCTTTCAGCCTTCTGAGATTGACTAACTTTCCATCCATACGGTAGTTGATGTCTATTCCAATGTCGTCGTTCTCGAAGGCATTCATCAGCATGGCTGAAAACATGAGGCTGAACAGTGTTGGTGCCAGGACACATCCTTCCTTCACTCCATTGGTGACAGGAAAGGGTTCAGACAGTTCACCATTTTCCTGTACTCTTGCCTGCATGCCGTCATGAAATAGCCGCACTATTTGGACAAACTTTCGTGGACAGCCATATTTTGCCATAATCTTCCACAATCCATCTCTGCTGACTGTATAAAGGATATATTGGATCCCCAGGATATATTGTGCACAACCCATATGTTTATATAACCACTGACGCTCCAGGGTATCTGATGCACAACCCATATGTTTATAGAACCACTGACGCTCCAGGGTATCTGATGCACAACCCACATGTTTATAGACCAACTGACGCCCCAGGAGTCATGTGGTAATTAGCACACAGGTCGCATTTACTTCTTAAACCATTTTCTTGTAGGCAGTTTTGGCTGGGTCGACCCTGAAGCCAGGTCAATGCTAACAACCCGCCTGGGTAGAGATTCAAACTCATGACAACCGGGTCGACAGGCTAGCGTCTAGCCACCACGCCACCCCAGTTCCCCTCTTTCTGTACATGTGGTCTCAGTTTACATGTTCATATCCCTGAAGGATTGTGTGTACTTTGAGGCTCGACCACCTAGACGCACGTGAGAAGATAATACCTGTTATAGCGTTTACTGATCTGGATTTATGATACAATCAAAACAGCTAGCTATGTGTGACTCCTGCGAACAAGTAAGAGATATCAAACACAAACAGACAGACAGACAAACAGACAGATGTTGCTGAATGGTCTCTAGGTAGGGTGTCCGCCTCGAGTGCTGGAGGTCCCGGGTTCAAGCCCCGGCGAGGGCCGGGATTTTTTTCTCGTGGACTTCTAATACTCAGGCTTTAGTTAGGAGTAGAACGGAGCACGTATGTGTTACACCCGTGTGCCGCAATGTTGATCAGTCGTAAAAACTAAACTAAACTGAAAACTGAAACACAGACAACACAGTGGACATACCTTACAACGAACGAAAATACGGCTAACGGAAATCAAAATGTGTTAAATAACAATGACAATCATGATTTTTTATTTGTAGAGTACTTTAATAAAGCAGATGGAAGATGTATTAAGGAAGGTTAATGTAGACTAGTCCAAGTAAAGGCGCCATTTCATATGAAGAAGAATAGTTTCTGCAATTTATCTTTGTCAGTCAAGATTAGGAAACAAGTTATTAAGAGCTACATTGGGCCAATACTGATGTACGGAAGCGAATCATGGTCAGTTAGCAGTCAAGTGAGGAATTACATGAAATCTAGTGATATGGTTTTAATCTTTGTCAGTCAAGATTAGGAAACAAGTTATTAAGAGCTATATTGAGCCTATACTGATGTACGGAAGCGAATCATGGTCAGTTAGCAGTCAAGTGAGGAATTACATGAAATCTAGTGATATGGTTTAAATCTTTGTCAGTCAAGATTAGGAAACAAGTTATTAAGAGCTATATTGAGCCAATACTGATGAACGGAAGCGAATCATGGTCAGTTAGCAGGCAAGTGAGTAATTACATGAAATCTAGTGATATGGTTTTAATATAAGAATCATGTGAACACTGTAGATGGATATAAAAAGTAATGAAGATATTTTGTAAGAAGTTAACCCACAAACAGATCTGGTTACTCGAATCTGAAGAAGACACTCCTCATGCTTTGGCCATGTCAGGAGAAAGGACAAGCTGAATTAACTCCTCACAACAGGAAAATTGCAGGGGAAGTGAAACAGGGAAGACCAAGAGAGAAGTTGCTGGGCAGTTTGATATTGCGTGGAGGAATATCAGTATTACAAATGATTGGCAGTAAAGGGGTCAGAAAGCTGTAGAAAGACATGATCACCAAGGCCACACGGCATGGACTATACAGATAAATGTTATAGTAAAACCATGCTTGCTTGCTTGCTTGTGTTCGTTGGCTTGAGCTCCAATGCGAAGTCCTGTATGTCGGATGAAGGCATCCTGTTGTCCAACATCAGTGTGATGTCATACAGGACCTAAGGTTTGCATGAGTATCCGTTGTCCCATGTCTGGCTTATTGGTATGCAGACTGGTGGTTCCTCGCCGTACAGGCAGACACTCTCCGACTTCGGAGGAATCGGCGATCCTACTGACTTTAGACAGGACCCCGAAGGGACCTGTTGCCCAGGACGCTCGACGAGGACGCGCCAATAGGTCTTGGCCAGTATATAACCCGGCCATGGTGCCTTGGAAACACCTCTGCGTCCCTAGTAAAGTCATAATTTGTTGGAGACGAAATGCCACTGAAAATTCCCCCAAAAAGTATGATATTACACACACACACACGAATAATACCGAGAATAATAAACATAATAAACTAATAAATGCTCTAAAAATCTGAGCGGACAGAACAAATTATACGGAATATCAATTTCATCTGTCGCACATAACAGCGACAAATTATGATGATTATCTGCCCAGGAGAGCTTCAAATTTCGCTGGTAGGGGATTGCTCCGCATATCTTTCTGGACAAGGCCAGCCGCCTGGACCGAGGGTCAAACGCACAAACCTGACGCCATTTTAGAAGGTGATACAACGTTGACTGATGTTAATTGATATCGGTGAGCGACGTCTCATGCGTTAGTCAGTTTTGTAATAGTCGTCGAATAAGCTGCAATACAGTTTGTTAATCTACAGTAAATGTTGAATACATATTAACGTTGATTAGTATTTTCTGTAAGTACATAATCAAACCAGCGAGAGTTCTTTGGTAAAGTCACATTAAACAAAGGCTAAAATGTTGGTGATGTATGTAAAGCTATTGAATAGGCGTTCATTGATTGAATAATTCATGTAAAGTTAAATAACCCATAGTAGTTAATAATTCGTGTATTGTTAACTAACCCATCAGAGTTAATAATTCATGAAGAGTTAACTGACGCATCAGAGTTAATAATTCATGTACAGCTGACGAATGCATAGGAATTAATGAATAATGTACGGTTAATTAACCCATCGAAGTTAATAATTCATGTACACTTAACCAGCTCCTTGGTGAAAAGGTTACGGACACAGTTCGTAATCCCGCACACCCGCGTTCGAAACATAGTTGCATGCGATTTGGCAGCAGACCGTCTTGCGTTAGTTTTTTCTGAAAATGGTATTGGTGCCGGTCGTTCAGAAAGCAATGGCAAACTACTGAACGTAAACTTGCCAAGAAATCACGAACAGCCAAAAATGTTGGGGGTTGACAGTGACGTCCTGTAAAGAAAATGCAACTAACTTTTTTTTAAACAGTTAACTAACGCATCGGAGTTAATGAGACGTAAGCGGTTAACTAAAGCATCAGTGTTAATAATTCATGCACAATTAACTAACTCATCTGAGTTTATGAATAATGACCAGTTAACTAACGCATCATAGTTAATTTTTCATTTACAGTTGACTAACTCATGGAAGTTGATGATTCATGTACAATTATAGTGCATTCACGTTTGTTTTCTCAATATAAACATCCATATCTCAGTAACCAACTGAAGGGAAATTATGAGATTTAGTATATAACCTTATCATGATGTCCACCCAACAAAAACATTTTGTTCTTGAGATTTTACAGCAGATATCAAAGTTTGTTTATATGCTATATATAATTTACGGGTCTGAGATGAAATTCATAATTTTAAATGTGTTACAGTGTAGCCAGACGATCAGCGCTCAATGTTGAATATTTTACGTTTTTCACGGGATTGGCTGTATGCCAACTCCTCGCGTTGTTTAAACTAGGACTGTTCAGAGTTGTCTCAAAATGTGGGTTATTTCATGAAACCTGATTAATATGTTGTTGTTTTTTAAATCTCACCACTTATCGCTAACATTGAAATGTGTGAATATTTTTCAATGGGATTGAATGCGAAATTGTGTGTACACTTCAATGAATCGCTATGAAGTGGTACACATATTTTTGTCAAGAAGCTGATCGCAGGAAACTGTTTTATACTATTGCGAATTCCGAAAAAAGAACAGTGCATGCATTGGGTTTGAGGTAGACAGCTTTGACAAAGATGTCATATGGCGAGCTATTATAAAAACGCTTTAAAAAGTCGCTTAAAATTCGACAGGGTCGACTTCATTGCACCGGGTTCTATCCCATATAGCTCGGTCTCTTTCCGCGGCGCGGAAAGCATCGCACAAAGCACGAACTCTGCAGATCTAATGATGACCCATAGAAGTCTCCGAAAAACTTAACTCGTGAACTGACGGATGCGGCCCAGAATCGAACCCACAACCTTTGGAGCCCGAGTCAAAAGGCTTGACTACTTCGCCATGGAGACTCCTAAAATTATAAACATTTTGGATTTTATATCCAGGATTATCCAGCATTATAAAAATGCTGGATGCCAAAGAAACAGTGACTGTAAGAAAACTTAGGGTTTGGTTGAGAAAGAACAATAACATAGACTATAGAGCTATCCAAAACTACTTTGTGGAAAATTATAAGGACATTATCTTCACTTTTTGAAAGTACAAGGGCAGTAGAAATAATCTTTGCGAGCAACCGCATTTAGGAGCAATGAGAAGCAGATACCTACGTGAAATAAGGGAAATGCGCAAAGAAAATTATGGCATAGTATGTTTGGATGAAATGTGGATCAATGCGCACCACACAAGTGATAAGGAATGGCAATCAGTGTATGGACAGATAAAGCGATATGTGCCCAGTAGTATAGGACAGCATTTGGTCATGGCCCATGCTGGTAATACGCATAATGGCTTACAACAGAATGTTGGGCTCGTGTTCGTATCAAAGCATACAGACAATAGGGATTATCATAATAAGATGAATGGTAATGTATTTAGAGATTGGCTCGAGAATACTGTGCTTCCATTCCTAGATAGACCGTCGTGTCCAATTATGGACAATGCATGATATCAATGTTGTTGCCCAAGAGATAAAATACCTACATCATCGAGCACAAAGGGAGCAATAAAGATATGACTCCGAATGGAAAACATACCATTTCCAGAAACGCATTTCTAGCTAGAATTGTTGTCCCTTGTAAAACAGACGCCAAAAAGCAAGAAATATCAAATCGACAAGTTGATAGAAGAGCATCGTCATGGGTGCTTGAGACTTCCGCCGTACCATTCTCATTTTAACCTATAGAACTTGTGTGGGCTAAACTTAAAGGACAGGTGGCAGCTGACAATACTATATTCAAATTGTCTGACGTCAAGATACTAATCCAGTCCGCGCTATTAAATATTGATAAAAGTTACTGGAAAAATGTGAGGACCATGTGTTGAAAGAGGCAGAGGATTATTGGAGAAAGGATGTATTGAATTTTATGCAACCGAGAGCAGTCATCAACCAACTGGAATCGTCCGACACAGATTAAGGTCTGAGCAGATCGCAGACCTTAATCCACGTGCACACTAACTGGGATATTTTGCTACAAATATTCAGAAGAATTGCAGGCCCTAAACATTACAGCATCATCATAAACAATACAACTTGTTAATGGCAACAGTTTGTATTCCACAGTTATGAATTTTAAATACCGTGAGCCCTCAACGGTGACAAACAACTGACATTGAAAAAACAAAAAGCTCTAGACGCATCGAATACCAACCGAAGAGTAATATTGTGGTGGGAACTGACATATTGTGAGATAACAAGAAACGTGAGAAGAAACACGTTGTCAAATGAGGGGACAACACACGAACATACGAATCATTCTATAAACTTCAATGAAAAGAGGACCAACATCTTGACCGTTAAGAAGGAAGCCCACTACAGAGACATTCACAGCTATATTCGTCGTGCAAAACATGTAATCATGTTCCGTCTCAGCAGAGCAGACAATGCACCCACTCCCATACGAATCTGGATACGCCTGTAAAACAAGTTTGTTAGCGAGAAATCACTAGTTTTTCATCAAAACATCAAAGACATGTCGCCGCTTTTCATGATTTAAGTTGCTTTTGGACCTATCAAAGACATATTCCTAGGATGGGAGTAAATATAAGACGGAAGGAAAATTGTCATAATGATGCAACAGACAGTTTTCAAAATAATTGATCGTGAATGACGGCATTCATTTCTGGACATACTATAGCTAACGCAACGCAGTTAGAAAGTCACGTACAGTTAATTAACGCATCGGAGTTTATGAGTCATGTTCAGCTTTGCTATAAACACTTACTGAGTTAAAGAGTCATGTAACGTTCCTCTATGAAGGCTGCCCGAGTTGTCGAGTAATGTAAAGTTAACGCTTGTTGTAAAGTGTGGTCATAAGTCATGTAAAGCCACTCAACAACATCTGGCTTAATCCATTGCTACAATATATCGAAACATTCTCTATTACTCTATTCCAACCGTTGCTATGTAAACAGAGGGTCTTCGTGTTAAATGTTAGACTTTCGTGGAGATAACGCTCTTCACATTTGAACAATATCAGCGACCATGTACTTAATATTTCAGCTAAAGTATCATTTATTTATTCACTTCATGTGATATAACTCAGCAGAATGCGCTGACGAGAGACAGCCAATTATGCTAGGCAAGAAAGCGTGATATACTTTGTTTATGGCGTCTGTGATGATATCTTCCATGGTTAACGAGGCATGAAAAGTTAACCCGCCTACGGTACTATCTGCATGAGAACTCGGTAGCTACTTAAGGAGGGGACGGAGTACTTTTGAGAAAGTCCCGATTGCTGGAATGTTGATCCTTGATTAGAAATTTCATGTTTCGAAAAGTTACTCAATAAAACGCGTGGAGTTAGGTGTTTTTATTTATTTTATTTTTTTTTTCAATCGGAGCATATTTTTTATAGGAAGTTGCCACCAACCCTAGGTTGATTCTTCTAGGTAACGACAACAACAGCAGTAACAAGAATAATAAAAACGGCAACAGAAACAAGAATAATAACAGCTATAATAATAACAATAAACATTTCAGCAACAACATCAACAACAACAGCAGTAACAACGATAACAACATCAACAACAACGATAATCACAGGAACAACATCAATAACGAAAGTAACAGCAACAATAACAACAGCAATAATAACATTAACAGTCATAGCAATATCAGTGAAAACAACAATAACAACAGCAACAACAATAACAGCTGTAAAAACAACAATAACAACAGCAATAGCAGCAGCAACAACAACAACAACAAAACGATAACAACATGATAACACGATATAAGGGGACATCTGACCTTCCCTGGCTTTTAACTCCCGCTGTCTACTAGAATCTGACCACGCAACAACAATAACAACAAAATCAATAACAGCAACAACTATAATAACAAAATGACATCACGATACAAGCAGACAACTTACCCTGAGGCAGCTCTGAAATCCCGCTCTCTACCAGAATCTGACCACCCAAAAAAAGCTGTATCACAGTTACAAGTCTCCGGTCATTTCTTATCTCTTTCTGTTGATGTCGACGATTGTTGCCACTGTTGTCATATGGTTATCACATGAGGAAACGGAAAACACAAGAAACCCCTTGAAACCAGCATTGCCTCTGGCGGAGCACTGAAGCACACATGTTTTTCAATTCATCAGCTGTTTTATTTGGAGCTGTCAGTTGAAATCTGGTAAGACTGTGGCATGAGATTTTTCTGTTAACTATTGTGTCCTGTGATGGTTACCGATATCCTCTTCTGTAGGTGTGAATCACTACCTGCAAATATATACATCTTATGAAAATACTAGTTTAGAGGAATGCCGAGTAGCAAGGATACCCGTCACACGCTTTAGAAATCGCAAGTTCAAAACGATATAAAATAACATGAAGTAATGCAGTTTTACAGAACACAATTACAAAAGCTTAGGGCGTTGCGTCGACCAGCCTTCATAAGCAAACCAAAACACAAAACACAACATATAAACACTGGTAAGACACTACACTGACAACATTAAGGCATAATAACCGAAAGAGAAGAATGGAAAAGATTTTTTTTTTTTTATGAGACAACTAGCTGACCCGGCCCGGCTTCGCCCAGGCCCTGGCGGGGATCTATCTATCTGTCTATCTGTCTGTCTGTCTGTCTGCTTGTCTGTCTGCTTGTCTGTCTGCTTGTCTGTCTGTCTGTCTGACCCGGGCCGGCTTCTCCCAGCTCCTGGTGGGGAGCATCTCATTTAATTCATATAAGTAGTCATATAAGATCCCGTTCCCGTTCCCGACTATCTGTCTGTCTGTCCATCTGTCTGTCTGTCTGTCTGACCCGGCCCGGCTTCACCAAGTCCCTGGTGGGGAGCATCTCATTTAATTCATATAAGTAGTCATATAAGCTCCCGTCCCCGACTATCTATGTGTCTGTATATCTGTCTGTCTGTCTGTCTGTCTGTCTGTCTGTCTGTCTGTCTGTCTGTCTGTCTGACCCGGACCGGCTTCGCCCAGACCCTGATGGGGAGCATCTCATTTAATTCATATAAGTAGTCATATAAGTTCCCGTTCCCGACTGTCTGTTTGTCTGTCTGACCCGGCCCGGCTTCGCCCAGTCCCTGGCGGGGATCTGTCTGTCTGTCTGTCTGTCTGTATGTCTGTCTATCTGTCTGTCTGACCCGGCCCGGCTTCACACAGTCCCTGGTGGGGAGCATCTCATTTAATTCATATAAGTAGTCATATAAGTTCCCGTTCCCGACTGTCTGTCTGTCTGTCTGTCTGACTGTCTGTCTGTCTGTCCGTCCGTCTGTCTGTCTGACCCGGCCCGGCTTCGCCCAGACCCTGGCGGGGATCTGTCTGTCTGTCTGTCTATCTATGTATCTATGTATCTATGTATCTATCTATCAATCTATCTATCTATCTATCTATCTATCTATCTATCTATCTATCTATCTATCTATCTATCTATCTATCTATCTATGTATGTATGTATGTATGTATGTATGTATGTATCGATCTATCTATCTATCTATCTATCTATCTATCTATCTATCTATCTATCTATCTATCTATCTATCTATCTATCTATCTATCTATCTATCTATCTATCTATCTATCTATCTATCTATCTATCTATCTATATCTATCTATCTATCTATGTATCAATCAATCTATCTATCTATCTATGTTCGGCCCGTTCCCGTAAAAAACACAGATCTATCTATAGCCAGGGGACTTAACTTAAGATAAAACAATGCTACTAAAAGTTATGTCCCTTGTTTTATATTTTCTTATGTTCAGTAATGTAATTACAAAATTAAATTTTAGTAAGGTAATAGCTGATAGCTGATAGCTGATAGATAAAACTATGACAGTTGGTTGCACTGGAATGAGAAGAAGAGGTGTAGAAAATTTCATCTCAATCGGATGGACCGTTCGCGAACGCATAAAGAACGGACCCACATACATCCATACATACACACATCGCCTTTTATATATATAGATGCAAAACGAATTGACAAATAGGCTACTTATCTTAGAATCCCTGGCTGTGACACTAACATGAATCTTGGGGCTGATACTCTGATACAGACAGCCGTGAGAGTCTGTGGTGTAATAGGAGTGGGGTAGGGGATCACACCAACGTGTGGAGAGGAATCTATGGGGGTGGGCTGGGGGCAAATAGAACATTTGGGCTGCACATAGCGTCACAAATGGACCAGAAAGTTGTCTGTATGTCTCTACATAACATAACATAACATTCATTCATTCATTCATTCATTCATTCATTCATTCATTCATTCATTCAGTATCATGTCATTTGCTGAATCTGGCTCCCATAACAACCTTCATGAAAACTTCTCCGTTGTAAGCAATGTGTCCGGGTTCGATACACCCATCTGGAGATCATCTGCCATATCCTGCACCCATCTTCTCTTTGGCCTTCCTCTTCCTCTCTTCCGGGACATATACCCCTCCATGATTGTTGTCTCCAAACTTTCATGACGATTCAAGTGACCAAAGTATTTCAATTTTCTTTGTTTTATGGTCTTAAGTAGTCAGACTTCAATATTTAGATTTTGTCGTATTGGTGCACTTGTATTTTTCTGTATCCAAGATCTTCTTGGAACTCTCTATAATGTTTATATTCAAAGGCATTTATGCGCTGTTCAGCTTGTTTAGTAAGTGTCAAGGTCTCACATAACATTACACAATATAATATAACATGGACGAAATAGTGGAACAACTAAATCTCACAGAAAAGAGAATTAGAGACAGGTTCAATCAATCAATCAATCAATCATGTGCCATGCCGGAAAGCGTGGGCGGTCATGATTCGCCATTTCACTCGATCACCAGAGTCGTGGATCAGCTCAGTGTTCCTGTCTCGTCCATGCCATGTGGCCAAGCCATCCAGGTATTTTCCTCTCGGTCTTCCTCTTGGTCTGTTCCCCTCGATCTTGCCAGCTGTCACCAAGTTCTCCAGTCCATTTCTTCTCATAACATGTCCAAAAAATTTTGACTGTCTACGTCTAATTTCTCTAATCAATCTACGATTTTCATTTGTCTCTTGTAGTACTTGGTCATTGGTTTTTCTATCTGTCCATGGTATTCTTTGCATTTTCCTCAGAAACCACATTTCTGCAGCCATCAGATGTTTTTCAGCTTGACTGCACATTGTCCAAGTTTCACATCCATACAAAAGAACAGGTTAATATGGTTAAAACATGGGAGATTAGTATGGGGACGATATGGAAGATTAATATAGGGAGGACGTGGAAGATTAACATAAGGAAGATGCAAGAACTTAGTATGGTGAAGATATGGAAGATTAGTATGGGGAAGGCAGAACCGGGTTCGAATCCTCGGTAAGTTGTGGGATTTTTTTCTGTGGGGGGCAAAAAGAAAATCCTAACCTGCACAGTTCGCGGCGACTGCACTAGCCAGGCGGCCTTAATTTCTCAAGCTCAAAGACCGCTCTGTCATACACCGCAAGGTACTATATTGGCAGTAAATGACAGTTTGACAGTTTAACAGGGAATGAAACCATCCAGTGTCACTCATCGGCCATTGGGACATGATTGGAACTATTGCTCCCCACAATACTTAACGGCAAAACTAGAAGATTATGGTATTGATAGTAGTGGTGGGGATGATGATTATGATGATTATGATGATAGTGATGAATTAATGTTGTCAGAAAGGATAATATACAACACAGAACGGTTATAAATCCTTTTCAATGAACCAATTATAGGAAACGGATGTTTAAGAACATGAAAACAAAAACACTTCTTCGTCTTCTTCTTATAGCCCATGCCGTGTGGCGTTGGTGAACATGTCTATCCACAACCTTCTGTCTCGTGTACTGATAATCTTCTTATAGTCCATGCCGTTTGGTGTTGGTGATCATGTCTGTCCACAGCCTTCTGTCTCGTGTACCGCCAATCTTCTTATAGTCCATGCCGTATGGTGTTTGTGATCATGTCTGTCCACAGCCTTCTGTCTCGTGTACCGCCAATCTTCTTATAGTCCATGCCGTGTGACGTTGGTGATCATGTCTGTCCACAGCCTTCTGTCTCGTGTACCGTCAATCTTCTTATAGTCCATGCCGTGTGGCGTTTGTGATCATGTCTGTCCACAGCCTTCTGTCTCGTGTACTGCCAATCTTCTTATAGTCCATGCCGTATGGTGTTTGTGATCATGTCTGTCCACAGCCTTCTGTCTCGTGTACTGCCAATTTTCTTATAGTCCATGCCGTGTGGTGTTGGTGATCATGTCTGTGCACAGCCTTCTGTCTCGTGTACTGCCAATCTTCTTATAGTCCATGCCGTATGGTGTTTGTGATCATGTCTGTCCACAGCCTTCTGTCTCGTGTACTGCCAATCTTCTTATAGTCCATGCCGTGTGGTGTTGGTGATCATGTCTATCCACGGTGCTCTGTCTCGTGTACTGTCAATCTTCTTATAGTCCATGCCGTGTGGCGTTGGTGATCATGTCTGTTCACGGCCTTCTGTCTTCTGTGCTTCCAATTATTTCTGACACCGACATTCCTCTATGCTATGATGCCAAGCTGTCAAGCATCTTCTCTCCTTGTCTCCTCCTGCCTCTCTTCCCCTTTAACTTCCCGCTGTGACGACTGATGCGAGTAACGAGGTTTATCTTTGTTAATCAACTTCTTCTAAAATATCTTCATTGCTCTGTCTATCTATCCACGGCGTTCTTATCATTTATCTATAAAAACATCTCGCAACTTCCACACAATTCCTCACTTGTCTGCTAAACATCCATAGTTTCCATCCGCACATCCAGATTGTCTTAATATAACTCTTACGAACTCTTTTCATCACGTTCATTGACAAAGATAAATTGTAGAGAATATTCTACCTCTTGAGCTATGCTGAATTTATTAATTTTTTTTTCCACATCCCTTACAGGACGTTGCAGTCAACATCATCATTTTTCAGCTGCTTTTAATGTACTAGGCAAGATTACGCTCATTAGTTTGCCATTGCTTTCTGAGCGACCGGCTCACATACCTCGTAAGTTACCAACGCGGCGAGAACCGCTACCGATTCTCGCGCAAGTTACGTTACTCACGAGAATATACGCGCTTACGGAGAAAGACGTTAACGCCTAGGCCAGGGAGCCCGGCCTGAATTTAAAATTATCTTACAATCTAACTTCGGAATCCCAAGTGAACACGAGTGCTCCTTGTCCACATTTTACTGTAATATATTCCCGCTCTTCATTCGATATATGGCATTCAATGTGGAAACAACAGATGTAGGGAAGAACAACTTTCAGAATTTTACTCAGACAATCTTGCAACTTTCAGAGATTAAACAAGTATTTGCTTGAAATATCCATTACAGTCTGGTCTGACGAATATATGACACAGCCAAGATATTAATGTGGTAATTACAACCAATACATTGTTGTCAACTCTTAACTGACATCAATGGTGTTTTAATACAACCGGCTCTTATTATTATTATTATTATTATTATTATTATTATTATTATTATTATTATTATTATTATTATTATTGGCACCTTGCCGTCTTAACAGACGATATGAATAAAATTTGGTAGAACTGCGGTACACCTGTGAAAATGTAAACAATATAAAATGATACAAAGTAGTGCAGCTTTACATAACAGAATTACGACACATACAGGACGTTGCAGCGATTAGCCTTCATCGGCAAACAAACACATTCACAAAACACAACAAATAGTCAAGGAGATCTCCTGTGACTACATTAAAACGTGACGACAGGACGAGAAGAATAAAAAGATGAAAAAATGAAAGCAATGAAGAGAAAATGAAAACTGGAAAAAATGGTCATACTTACCTCAGAATTCCGAGCTGTGTATATCCGCACAGCTATACACAACTCGGAATTCTGAGGTAAGTATGAACAATTTTTGGTACTTGAAAACAAAGTTTTAAGACGCATCTTTGGACTCATTAGGGATGCACAAATTGGAGAGTGGAAAAGAAGAAGTAACGAAGGTATTTATGATCTGTTTAAGTCCCCACTAATCACTGGTATCATGAAGGCTAATAGACTACAATGGCTGGGGCATATAGAAAGAATGGAAGACAATAGGGAAACAAAACTCGCTTACACTCAGGAAATAAATTGACCGTAGACCCCGAGGTAGACCAAGAAGACGGTGGAGAGATAATATATATATATAGACCTACAAGCACTTGGAATCAACGACTGGCAAGAGAAGGTCAACCAGAGAGACGAATGGAGATGGATTGTATCTGCAGCAAAGAACCTCAATGGCTCGGAACGCTGAAGAAGAAAAAAAAATTATATATATATATATATATAGTAGGAGCGTTTATTTGAAATCCGTTCGTGCCGCACCACGGCTTGTCAAGCGCATATTGTTGCAACAGAAAAAAACCATCGCCAAAATTGATGCAGCAGTACAGATGAACTGTTGTCGAAGCATGCGGTCGTTAGCGAAAGAATGTAATGTGTCAATTGGAACAATTCAAAAGGTCGTTTGTAAGAAACTGCAACATCGGAAGGTGTGTTCACAGTGGGTACCACGGATGTTGACCGACTACCAAACAGAGGAACGCATGGGATGGTGTTTGAACCACTTGCTGCGTTACAGAGTGGAGGGTGATGCATTTCTCTTCCGCAAAGTGGCAGGCGATGAATCATGGTGTCACCACTTTGAGCCGAGCAGCAAAGGAGAGAGCATGCAATGGAAGATGCTGGATCACCAAAAGCCAAAATAAATGCAAATTACAGGTTTCCACTGGTAAGGTTATGCTGATAACATTTTTTGACCATGAAGGGCTACTGTTGACCGACTTTAAAGAACATGGTGTCAACATCAACTCTACCCACTATTAGACCCAACACTAGACAAGCTGCTAAAAACCATCAAGAATAAACGACCCGACATGCTTTCTCGCGGTGTGATTTTGTCGCACGATAATGCTCGTCCGCAAGTCGCAAAGATTGTGCAGGAAGCATTAGCAAGGAAAAAGTGGGAAATTCTGCAACATCCAGCCTATAGACCTCATTTGTCACCATGTGATTTTCTGATTTGCTCGGACCTCTAAAAACAGCACTCAAGGGGCAACGATTTCACACAGATGCAAACGTAATGAACGCAATAAAAACTTGGTTCAGTGAGCAACCACAATCCTTTATTGCGGACTCATTCGCCACCTACCTAAGCAATGGGATGCTTGCCTGAATGCCTACGGCGACTTCTTCTGACCAACACATGGTGCATAATTAATTCAAACTGAATGCTTTGTTTAATTCTACCACACCTGTTAATGTTTCTTTCATGCTTTAGTAATAAAGCCACTGGAACGGGTTTCAAATGAAAATCCCTTTTATATATATATATATATATATATATATATATATATATATATATATATATATATATATATATATACTAGCTGACCGGCCCGGCTTCGCCCGGGCCCTGGCGGGGATTTATCTATCTGTCTGTCTGTCTGTCTGCTTGTCTGTCTGTCTGTCAGTCTGTCTGACCCGGCCCGGCTTCACCCATTCCCTGGTGGGGAGCATCTCATTTAATTCATATAAGTAGTCAAAAAAGCTCCCGTTCCCGACTATCTGTCTGTCTTTCTGTCTGTCTGTCTGTCTGTCTGTCTGTCTGACCTATCTATCTATCTGATCTATCTATCTGATCTATATATCTATCTATCTGATCTATCTATCTATCTATCTAATCTATCTATCTATCTATCTATCTATCTATCTATCTATCTATCTATCTATCTATCTTATCTATCTATCTATCTATCTATCTATCTATCTATCTATCTATGTTCGGCCCGTTCCCGTTAAAAATATAGATAGAATAGAAGAAGAGATAGAGCGATAGTAGAAAATATGATTGGAAGAGATCTATCTAAAGTAAACTTACCAAGATATCACGAACAGCCAATAAATGGTGTGCGGTGGGTTGACTGCAAACGATATGCAACTAACTTTCTATCACAACAAAATTACCTTTTTTTTAAACGGATGAAAATCTTTCGCAGGCCCGTCCTACATTCTGCCCTTCTTCTCTATTTCCTTTCATACATTCTTTCATTCAACATCTCTTTTGAAGCAATTCTTTGACAACGGTCATCAGAAATACCCAACGTGGGTGTAACGCGCCGTACATATGAGAATGTTTAAAAAAAAAACTAATGTGCTGTTGAAGCAAAATAAAAAGATGAGTTAGAAAATTTTCACTATTTAAATAGATGCATTATTTTTATGAAAACTATGAAAACGCCTTAACGATTATATCATTATTTATTATAACTTATATGCCTTTAAATAACTATAGACAAACAGTTTATAAATCTTTAAAAGCGATGCAACAATCTATATATAGAGTAATAGGAATGTTACTAAAAGTTATGCCCCTTGAAATAACTTTTCTTATGTTATGTCCCCTTGCTGTATTGAAATGATAATGTAAATTTAATTATTGAATATTCAAAGTAAATACTATTTTAGTTAGTAAAATACTATGACAGTCGGTTGCACAGGAATGAAAAGAAGACGTGTAGAATATTTCATCTCAGTCGGATGGAGCGATATCGAACGCAGCCAATACATCTCCACATACCCACCCACAAACACACATAAATTCTGTTTTATATATATAGATAATCTCATCATGTTCCTCTTGTACCTTTCGGTGTCGAGGTGAAGTATAAACAGCGGAAGAGTGCCCGTTTATGAGCTTCATGTATCGAGATTCCCATGGACTTTGTTATTCTCCTTTGTCCATCTTTTACGTGGTCGGCCTCTTCCTCTGCTCTCCTCTGGTCTGTACACACACACAAACACACACACACACACACACACACACACACACACACACACACACACACATATATATATATATATATATATATATATATATATATATATATATATATATATATATATATATATAGTGAACGCAGCTTTAAAATTCCCCGACATACTGGATCTGTAATACGTTGCTTTAGTACCTTGCGGTGTATGACAGGTGTCTTGAGCCTGAGGAATTAAGGCCACCTGGCTAGTGCAGTCACCGCGAACTACGTAGGTTTGGGTCTTCTTTTTTCCCCCCGTCAGAAAACAAATTCACACCTTACCGAGGATTCGAACTATCCTTACCGAGGATTCGAACTATCTTTACCGAGGATTCGAACTATCTTTACCAAGGATTCGAACTATCCTTACCGAGGATTCGAACTATCCTTACCGAGGATTCGAACTATCCTTACCGAGGATTCGAACTATCCTTACCGAGGATACGAACTATCCTTACCGAGGATTCGAACTATCCTTACCGAGGATTCGAACTATCCTTACCGAGTAATCGAACTATCCGTACCGTGGATAGAAAACATGCCTAGCAAATCACAAACAGCCAATATATTACGGGACTGAATGCATCGTCCAGAAAAGGACACATGTGAGTTACAGAAGCCTTGTCCGTGTCATGAGGTCACAGATGTGAGTTATAGAAGCCTTGTTCACGTCATGAGGTCACAGATGTGAGTTATAGAAGCCTTGTCCACGTCATGAGGTCACAGATGTGAGATATAGAAGCCTTTTCCGTGTCATGAGGTCACAGATGTGAGTTATAGAAGCCTTGTCCACGTCATGAGGTCACAGATGTGAGTTATAAAAGCCTTGTCCACGTCATGAGGTCACAGATGTGAGATATAGAAGCCTTGTCTACGTCATGAGGTCACAGATGTGATATATAGAAGCCTTGTCCACGTCAAGAGGTCACAGATGTGAGTTATAAAAGCCATGTCCACGTCATGAGGTCACAGATGTGAGATATGGAAGCCTTGTCCACGTCATGAGGTCACAGATGTGAGTTATAGAAGCCTTGTCCACGTCATGAGGTCACAGATGTGAGTTATAGAAGCCTTGTCCACGTCATGAGGTCACAGATGTGAGTTATAGAAGCCTTGTTCACGTCATAAGTTCACAGATGTGAGTTATAGAAGCCTTGTCCATGTCATAAGGTCACAGATGTGAGTTATAGAAGCCTTGTCCACGTCATAAGTTCACAGATGTGAGTTATAGAAGCCTTGTGCACGTCATGAGGTCACAGATGTGAGTTATAAAAGCCTTGTCCACGTCATGAGGTCACAGATGTGAGATATAGAAGCCTTGTCCACGTCATGCGGTCACAGATGTGAGATATAGAAGCCTTGTCCACGTCATGAGATCACAGATGTGAGTTATAAAAGCCTTGTCCACGTCATGAGGTCACAGATGTGAGATATAGAAGCCTTGTCCACGTCATGAGGTCACAGATGTGATATATAGAAGCCTTGTCCACGTCAAGAGGTCACAGATGTGAGTTATAGAAGCCTTGTCCACGTCATGAGGTCACAGATGTGAGTTATAGAAGCCTTGTTCACGTCATAAGTTCACAGATGTGAGTTATAGAAGCCTTGTCCATGTCATAAGGTCACAGATGTGAGTTATAGAAGCCTTGTCCACGTCATAAGTTCACAGATGTGAGTTATAGAAGCCTTGTCCACGTCATGAGTTCACAGATGTGAGATATAGAAGCCTTGTCCACGTCATGAGGTCACAGATATGAGTTATAGAAGCCTTGTCCACGTCATAAGTTCACAGATGTGAGTTATAGAAGCCTTGTCTACGTCATAAGGTCACATATGTGAGTTATAGACGCCTTGTCCACGTCATGAGGTCACAGATGTGAGTTATAAAAGCCTTGTCCACGTCATGAGGTCACAGATGTGAGATATAGAAGCCCTGTCCACGTCATGAGGTCACAGATGTGAGATATAGAAGCCTTGTCCACGTCATGAGGTCACAGATGTGAGTTATAAAAGCCTTGTCCACGTCATGAGGTCACAGATGTGAGATATAGAAGCCTTGTCCACGTCATGAGGTCACAGATGTGATATATAGAAGCCCTGTCCACGTCAAGAGGTCACAGATGTGAGTTATAAAAGCCATGTCCACGTCATGAGGTCACAGATGTGAGTTATAAAAGCCTTGTCCACGTCATGAGGTCACAGATGTGAGATATAGAAGCCTTGTCCACGTCATGAGGTCACAGATGTGATATATAGAAGCCTTGTCCACGTCAAGAGGTCACAGATGTGAGTTATAGAAGCCTTGTCCACGTCATGAGGTCACAGATGTGAGTTATAGAAGCCTTGTTCACGTCATAAGTTCACAGATGTGAGTTATAGAAGCCTTGTCCATGTCATAAGGTCACAGATGTGAGTTATAGAAGCCTTGTCCACGTCATGAGTTCACAGATGTGAGATATAGAAGCCTTGTCCACGTCATGAGGTCACAGATATGAGTTATAGAAGCCTTGTCCACGTCATAAGTTCACAGATGTGAGTTATAGAAGCCTTGTCCACGTCATAAGGTCACATATGTGAGTTATAGACGCCTTGTCCACGTCATGAGGTCACAGATGTGAGTTATAAAAGCCTTGTCCACGTCATGAGGTCACAGATGTGAGATATAGAAGCCCTGTCCACGTCATGAGGTCACAGATGTGAGATATAGAAGCCTTGTCCACGTCATGAGGTCACAGATGTGAGTTATAAAAGCCTTGTCCACGTCATGAGGTCACAGATGTGAGATATAGAAGCCTTGTCCACGTCATGAGGTCACAGATGTGATATATAGAAGCCTTGTCCACGTCAAGAGGTCACAGATGTGAGTTATAAAAGCCATGTCCACGTCATGAGGCCACAGATGTGAGTTATAGAAGCCTTGTCCACGTCATGAGGTCACAGATGTGAGTTATAGAAGCCTTGTCCACGTCATGAGGTCACAGATGTGAGTTATAGAAGCCTTGTCCACGTCATGAGGTCACAGATGTGAGTTATAGAAGCCTTGTTCCCGTCATAAGTTCACAGATGTGAGTTATAGAAGCCTTGTCCATGTCATAAGGTCACAGATGTGAGTTATAGAAGCCTTGTCCACGTCATAAGTTCACAGATGTGAGTTATAGAAGCCTTGTCCACGTCATGAGTTCACAGATGTGAGATATAGAAGCCTTGTCCACGTCATGAGGTCACAGATATGAGTTATAGAAGCCTTGTCCACGTCATAAGTTCACAGATGTGAGTTATAGAAGCCTTGTCCACGTCATAAGGTCACATATGTGAGTTATAGACGCCTTGTCCACGTCATGAGGTCACAGATGTGAGTTATAGAAGCCTTGTCCACGTCATGAGGTCACAGATGTGAGATATAAAAGCCTTGTCCATGTCATGAGGTCACAGATGTGAGTTATAGAAGCCTTGTCCACGTCATGATGTGTGTTGGTTACATGGTGCTAAAACCCACAAGTGTAGAGACCAAGCGGCACTCGAGCACTGAGATGGTCAATATCACGTTGACCGCTTTTCCTTCCCTGAACATTTCATAGCAGCCATTTAAGACTGGGTGGACATGGCACCCATTTAAGACTGGGTGGAACTGGCACGGATTTAAAACTGGGTGGACCTGGCACCGATTTAAAACTGGGTGACCTGGCACCGATTTAAGTCTTGGTCGACCTTGTACCGATTTAAGACAGGGTCGACCTGGCACCGATTTAAGACTGGGTGGACCTGGCACCGATTTAAGACTGGCTGGACCTGGCACCGATTTAAAACTGGGTGGACCTGGTACCGATTTAAGTCTGGGTCGACCTTGTACCCTTTTAAGACTGGTTGGCCTGGAACCGATTTAAGACTGGGTGGACCTGGCACACTTTTAAGACTCGGTGGACCTGGCACCCTTTTAAGACTGGGTGGACCTGGCACAGATTTAAGACTGGGTGGACCTGGCACCCATTTAAGACTGGGTGGACCTGGCACAGATTTAAGACTGGGTGGACCTGGCACCCTTTTAAGACTGGGTACACCTGGCACCCTTTTAAGACTGGGTGGACCTGACACCCTTTTAAGACTGGATGGACCTGGCACCGATTTAAGACTGGGTGGCCTGGCACCGATTTAAGACTGGGTGGACCTGGCACCCTTTTAAGACTGGGTGGACCTGGCACCGATTTAAGACTTCGTGGACCTGGCACCGATTTAAGACTGGGTCGACCTGGCACCCTTTTAAGACTGGATCGACCTTGCACCCTTTTAAGACTGGGTGGACCTGGCACCCTTTTAAGACTGGGTGGACCTGACACAGATTTAAGACTGGGTGGACCTGGCACCGATTTAAGACTGGGTCGACCTGGCACCGATTTAAGACTGGTGGACCTGGCACCCTTTTAAGACTGGTTGGCCTGGCACCGATTTAAGACTGGGTCGACCTGGCACCGATTTAAGGCTGGGTCGACATGGCAGCCCAGTTAATTTTTAAAGCCTGCTCCACACCAAAGGGGATTTGAACACATAATCAGCGGGCCGGCATTATCGTTGTTGTTACATATCCTTTACAGGATGTAGCAGTCAACCCCAGCATTTTTTTTTCGTGATTCCTGGTCAAGTTTACGTTCAGTACTTTGCCATTGCTTTCTGAACGACCGACATCCATACCATTTAATAAATAAAAACAACATTCGGCGGTCTGCTGCCAAATCGCCCACAGCTATCCGTAAGTTCCTTCACCACGGAACCTGCGGCACGATAGTATACAAATATAGTTGATGTTTGTTCATCAAGTGTGATGACGATGACCATTCTTTTCATCCAGTCAGGCTTGAAAGTTTGGAACCGTTAGTTAAAAGATGGCTGGTAAGGCCTATTTTGGCTTGAAATGTTATTTGACAATGTGGCTAAAGAATGCTTGACGTTACAGGAGGAGGATCTCCTGCTGTATTTTTGACCACTCTTATTATTTTTTTCACACTTCTTGCAGTCCTGTGTGCTTCAAAAGTTACTACACCCTTGCATAATGATCTACGCCATGAATTTCGGTCTTTGGCAGCAGTCTCCCATATGTCAAGATGGATTCGAAAAGGACTGAGCGATATGCATACATAATTACATAATTACATAATAGTCTATACACAAACCTACATCAAGTCTACGAAGTGTAATTTAAAACTTACATAGGGAAACTAGATCGATTTTATTTCAAATGTGCATGTTCTTTGCAGGGCGTTGCAAACCGGCCCGTGTTAATTTTTTTAGACAATTTTACTTTCAGTTATTTGGTAATGCTTTCTGCAACTATAAGTCAATTGTTTAAGTCCATCATAATGGCGGTCCTAGAGGGGCAACCGCCTAACTCGCTATCAGCTTAGCGGGAGTTTAAGAGCTTGTATTTTCGGACACATCGACGTCATGGCGATATACACGAAACAATTATATAACATCCTCAAAGTAATTATACAAAATACACGAAAGAATTATATAAAATACACGAAACAATTATATAAAATACACGAAACAATTATATAAAATATACGAAACAATTATATAACATACACTTATGGTCACAGTGATTTCCGTTCAATGCCGAATTTTCTAAATTATATAAATTTTATCACTTGAATAATTGAAAAAGTATAACGATTAATAAACTGTTACGTTGCATGGATGCGGGTCGAGCAGATAGTCCTGTGTCTGGAGATATGCGACAGCGCGAAAGAAGGCGGACCAAAACTGGTGACAGGTCCAAGCCTTTCGCATGGGCAGATATCAAGGAGGAAACGTGGCCGTGAGATTGAGTGGGTATCTGGGTCTTTGGGAAGCTCACGAGCGGGAGGGAGAATCTGGCAGAGGTTTCATAGCTCACGGGAGCGCGAGCAGATGGGAGGGTGGGAGGGCGGGGTGTGGACAGTCCGGTGTTGTGTGGGAGGGGGGGGGGAGGGTTGTTGAGAAGACCAAGAGTAAAGAGGAGGAGAGACAGGAGTGAGAGGGAGGGGTAGATAAAGAGTGAGAGAGACAGGAGAAAGAGCGAGGGAAAGAGGGAGACAAAGAGAGAGGGAGAAAGAGATAGCAAGAGAAAATGAAAAGAGAGTGAGTGAGGGGTGAGGGGTAAGTGAAAGAGAGGGCCACAAAAAGAAAGAAGAGAGTGAGAGAGAGGGGGGAAAAGAGAAAGCGAGAGAGAAAGCGAAAAGAGAGAGCAAGAGAGAGAAAACATATGAAAGAGTGTGAGAAGCAGAAAGAGGGGAGGAGAGAGAGAGAGAGAGAGAGAGAGAGAGAGAGAGAGAGAGAGAGAGAGAGAGAGAGAGAGAGAGAGAGAGAGAGAGGGTGAATTAGACACAAATTAAAGAGGGAGAAAGGTAAATCTAGAAAACCATACAACTTGAAATCTGCAGATATATAAACATCCACTATTATTAACATTAACTCCTTCAATTTGTGACACTTACTACTGTAACTCATTCAGTCTCTGACGATTACCACTTTAATGCCTTTAGTTTGTTACAGTTAGTAATTAAACTCATCCAATCCCTGACAGTTATGACTTAAAACTTCAATTATATTACAATTAGTATTTTAACTCTACAATTATCTCAAATTTATTACTTTAACTCGTTGAGTTATCTTAAAGTTATTGCTTTAACTCGTTCAGTTATCTTATATTTATAACTTTAACTCGTTCAGCTATCTTGATGTTACTAAAACTCGTTTAGTTATCTTAAACTTATTACTTTATTATTTGATGATTGATTGATTGATTGATTTAGGAACTCCTTCAGTTATCTTATATTTATTACTTTAACTCGTTCACTTACCTTATATTTATTACTTTAACTCCATTAATTATATTATATTTATTATTTTAACTCCTTTAATTATCTTCTATTTATTATTTTAACTCCTTTAATTATCTTATATGTATTACTTTTACTCCCTTAACTATCTTATATTTCTTAGTTTAACTAGTTCAGTTATCTTAACTCCTTCAATTATCTAATATTTATTACTTTATCTTCTTTAATTATTTTATATTTATTTCTTTAACTCCTTAAACTATTTTATATTTATTACTTTAATTCCCTCAGTTGTCTTATATTTATTAATTTAACTTCATCAATAATCTTAAATCTTATATATAAAATAGGATCTCCGTCTGTCTGTATGTCCTTTATGCGCTCGCGAACGGCCCATCCGATTGAGATGAAATTTTCTACACGTCTTTCTTTCATTCCAGCGCAGCCCACTGTCATATCTTTTTAGTGTGAAATCGGCTGCTTACCCAATATTATTTAATTTTCCATTTTTCATTATAATTTCTATACAGCGAGGGGACTTAACTCTGTAAAAGTTCTTTCAAGGGGCATAACTTTTCTGTATAACTTATAGCCATATTGTTGCGTCGTTTTCAAAGATTTGTAAACTCTTAGTCCATAGTTATATACCGGCATATGAGTTATAATAAATAGTGATACAATCTTTAAGGCATTTTCAAAGTTTTCATAAAAATAATGCATAATGCATAACATTGTAACTCATCTTTTTATGGTTAAAGAATAAATAAATAATAGTTACCTTATCTCTATCAAGTTTGAAGATTTTATATTTCTTTACACAGTCACCAGCTCTAAGAAGACATGGAACAACTTCAGCCATTATTAAATCTACAGGCATATGCGTTATATTCCTCCTCCTCCTCTCCCCTCCTCCACCTCCTACCCTCTTCCTCTTCCCCTCCCCCTCCTCCCTCTCCCTCTCCCTCTTCCTCTTCCCTCTTTCTCCTCCTCTTCCCTCCTCCTCCCTCTTCCTCCTCCTTCCTCCTCCTCTTTCCTCCTCCTCCCTCTTCCTCCCTCTTCCTCCTCCTGCCTCCTCGCCCTCTCTCCCTCCTCCTCTCCTCCTCCTCCTCTCTCTCCCCTCCTCCCTCCTCCTCCCTCCTCCTCCTCTCCTCCAACGTCCCCTTCTCCCTCCTCCCTCCTTCCCTCCCTTCCCTCCCTTCCTCCCTCCTCCTCCTTCTTCCTCCCTCTTCCTCCCTTCCTTCTCCTCCCCCCTCCTCCCTCTCCTCCTCCCTCTCCTCCTCCCTCTTCCTCCCTCTCCTCCTCCCTCCTCTTCATCCCTTCTCCTCCTCCCACCTCATCCTCTCTCCCCCTCCCTCCTCCTCCTCCCTCTACCTCCTTCTTCCTCCTCCCTCCTCCTCTATCTCCCTCCTCCTCCCTCCTCCTCCATCTCCCTCCTCCTCTCTCCTCCTCCTCCCTCCTCCTCCTGCGTTCTTCTCCTCCCTCCTTCTCCCTCCTCCTCCACCTTCTCCTCCCTCTTCCTCCTCCCTCTTCCTCCTCCCTCCTCCTCCTACGTCCTCCCCCTCCTCCCTCCTCCTCCTTCTCCTCCCTCTTCCTCCCTCCTCCTCCCTCCTTCTCCTCCCCCCTCCTCCCTCTCCTCCTCCCTCTCCTCCTCCCTCTTCCTCCCTCTCCTCCTCACTCCTCTTCATCCCTTCTCCTCCTCCCTCCTCATCCTCTCTCCTCCTCCCTCCTCCTCCTCCCTCTACCTCCTTCCTCCTCCTCCCTCCTCCTCCCTCCTCCTCCATCTCCCTCCTCCTCCCTCCTCCTCCATCTCCCTCCTCCTCCCTCTCCTCCTCCCTCCTCCTCCTGCGTTCTTCTCCTCCCTCCTTCTCCCTCCTCCTCCTCCTTCTCCTC
Source organism: Cepaea hortensis (assembly GCA_963921405.1). Lineage (NCBI taxonomy): Eukaryota > Metazoa > Mollusca > Gastropoda > Stylommatophora > Helicidae > Cepaea > Cepaea hortensis. Next base: position 6,539,463 of record OY992896.1, read on the forward strand.
CCTCTTCCTCCTCCCTCTTCCTCCTCCCTCCTCCCCCTCCTCCCTCCTCCTCCCTCTTCCTCCTCCAACTCCTCCTCCCCTCCTCCTCCCACATCCTCCTGCCTCCTCCTCCTCCCTCATCCTCCTCCTTCTCCCTCCTCCTCCCTCCTCTTCCCTCCTCCTCCCTCCTCCTCCATCTCCCTCCTCCTCCCTCCTCCTCCATCTCCCTCCTCCTCCCTCTCCTCCTCCCTCCTCCTCCTGCGTTCTTCTCCTCCCTCCTTCTCCCTCCTCCTCCTCCTCCTTCTCCTTCCTCCTCCCTCTTCCTCCTCCCTCTTCCTCCTCCCTCTTCCTCCTCCCTCCTCCCCCCTCCTCCCTTGTCCTCCCTCTTCCTCCTCCCCCTCCTCCTCCCCTCCTCCTCCCACCTCCTCCTGCCTCCTCCTCCTCCCTCATCCTCCTCCTTCCTCCTCCTCCCTCCTCCTCCCTCCTCCTCCTCTCTCCTCCTTAAATCATCTGCAACACTTATAGATCATATTTATACTACGTGTGCTGATAACATCACAGAATGTAGTGTACCTATCAATGCAATGAGCGATCACTATCCAGTATGTTGCACGTGGTCGAAAAGGGGCACCAAAACTCCCAAACACAAACATATAAGCATAAAATATAGAAATTACAAAAATTTCAATCGAGACGTCTTCTTACAAGATTTGGTCAACTCATCTCTAGATTATGTTTACCAGCTTCCTGACCCAGACGATGCTCTGGACCACTGGCTAAAGACCTTTCTAAGTATATTTGATAAACATGTTCCATTTAAGGAAGTTCGTGTTAAACATCACACAAAGCCCCCGTGGATCACACAGGAGGTAGTTGAACTTATGAGAGATCGCGACAGGGCTCACAAAAATAGAGATCTAACTATGTACCGTAGTCTGAGAAACAAAGTTCAATATGTTATTCGGAAGGAAAAGAAAAACTATTTTAAGAACATAGTAATAGATAAAACCAACACTAAAGATATATGGAAAGCAATTAATACCTTGACAAACAAACACAAATCATCACAATCATTACCATCAAATCAGGTTACACGTGATCAATTCAGTAGATACTTTCAGTCCGACATAAACCAACTGAAGGCTGCAATACCAGATGCGCCTCATGACATATCTTTATTATCATCATTCTGTGAGAACAAATGCTATGGACACATTTCCTCCAACATACCGCTAATGATGACAACTGAAGTATTTACTCATCTCCGTAATCTAAAAAACAATAACTCATCAGGACTAGATGGAACTCATCAGGACTAGATGGAATTAGTAGTCGGATCCTTCGCCATGCTGCACCGGCGATCTGCGAGTCACTAACTTTTATATATAATCAATGTCTAACCAGAGGTCACTTCCCATCAGCCTTTAAAATTGCTAAAGTGTATCCTCATTTAAAAGCTGGTCCTCTAGACGATCGTCTCATGAGTAATTATAGACCAATTTTCATATTATCCTCATTATCCAAACCGCTAGAAAAGCACATCCACAAAACAACACTAGATCACTTAGTTCGCCATAAACTGATAGTTGACAGTCAGTCAGGATTTCGGCCAAAATATTCTTGCCATACGGCACTAACAAACATGATAGAAAACTGGCATCAAAATATTAACAACAATACTCTATGTGGAGCGGTGTTTATAGACTTTAGGAAAGCATTCGATATGATAGATCATACTATTCTAATTAAAAAACTAGAAACAATGAAAGTAAGTTTTAATATAGTGACATTAATAAAATCATTCTTATTAGACAGAAAGCAAGTAGTATCACACAATAAAGTTTTATCTCAAGCCATTACCATTAATATTGGAGTACCTCAGGGGTCTATTCTTGGCCCTCTATTATTTTCCATTTATATAAATGATCTTCCATTAAATCTGTCGTCGTCCTGCGATCTATTTGCTGATGACTGCACAGTATATACAAACGCTGTTGATCGTAATGTGCTAGAATTATCCTTGCAACAGGAAATAAATAGTGTAGTTAACTGGAGTCATGCAAACCGCATGCAAATTAACATTACTAAAACAAAGTCTATGTTAATAGGAACCAGGCAAAGACTTCACACTCTAAACTCGCAGAGAACTCTTCAGCTGCACATTGGCAGCACGCCTGTAGAAAGTGTCACCGAGCACAAGACACTGGGTGTTATCATAGATCAAAATCTAACTTTTAACTCACATGTTCATGCTCTAGTTAAACAAATAGCCAAAAAAGTATACCAACTTGCCAAAATTAAAAATTTCCTTGACGAAAACACAAGAAAGATATTCTATACTTCTCATATACAAACACATATTGATTACTGCTCCACAGTCTGGGATGGATGCTCCAAATCAATAACAAAACGCCTATATTCACTCCAGAAAAGGGCAGTGCGTTTAATTAATGGTGAAAAGCTTACCGACAATTCTAACCTATATAAACGTCTCCGGTTACTGCCACTCCACAAGCGCCTGCTTTTTAATAAAACCAAACTAATTCACAAAATCCTATTTCAAAATGCTCCAAGCTACCTTTGGCCATTGTTTAAATATAACGCTAGACATAGCGAACGACTAAATATACTTCATGTCCCTAAACCTAGGATAGACTTATATAAAACAAGCTTAGCATACTCTGCCGCTCAGTTGTAGAACAATCTTCCACAATAAATCAAAGACACCACCAATCATGATACATACATTCGCAACCTGTTTGAACACTACCTTAGTACAGACTACATGCCCCCATAACAAACAACACAAAAAAGACAATAATGGTAACTTATCTCAAACGACAACTAGCCAAAAAACATTCCCTTATATATGGCACGTTACACCCTCCTTAGGTATTTATAACGCCCATGTTAAACACTGCCTCAGTGAGTCATTTGTTATTGATTATTTTTCATGCGTTTTAATGTTCTTTTGTTGTCAAAAGTTGCTTCATAAGTGATGTTGAATGAAAGAATGTATGAGAAGAAATAGAGAAGAAGGGCAGAATGTCAGACGGGCCTGCGTGCCCAATTCTTAACCCTTTGAAAATAAAGACTTATTATTATTATTATTATTATAATCCCTCCTCCTCCCTACTACTCCTCCTCCTTCCTCTTCCCTCCTCCTCCTCTCTCCGCCTATCTCTTCCTCCCTCCTACTCCTCCATCCTCCTCTCTCCTCCACCTCCATCTTCCTCCTCCCAGCTCCTACTCCTCCTTTTTCTTCTTCTTCTGCTGCTGCTGCTGCCGCCGCTCCATTTACCCAAGTTAATTGTTGGAGAAGATGTAAAGATCTTTCAAGTGCTCTTTCTAATGCTTTTTGTAAGTTGGTCTTCGTTTATCTAAGGTTGTTCTAACTGCAACCAATAAATGATTAGACAGACAGACAGACAGACAGACAGACAGACAGACAGACAGACAGACAGACAGACAGACAGACAGACAGACAGACAGACGGAAACGGGAACTTATATGACTACTTATATGAATTAAATGAGATGCTCCCCATCAGGGGCTGGGCGAAGCCGGGCCGGATCAGACAGAGAGACTGACAGATAGACAGACAGACAGATAGATAGTCGGGAACGGGAACGTGAGCTTATATGACTACTTATATGAATTAAATGAGATGCTCCACACCAGGAGCTGGGCGATGCCGGGCCGGGTCAGACAGACAGACAGACAGACAGACAGACAGACAGACAGACAGACAGACAGACAGACAGACAGACAGACAGACAGACAGACAGTCGGTAACGGGAACGGGAACTTATATGACTACTTATATGAATTAAATGAGATGCTTCCCATCAGTGACTGGGCGAAGCCTGGCCGTGTCAGCTAGTATATATATTTAAGACCGCCTCAAGCCAAATGCTGCAGCTAAACAGGATACAGAAACAGAATGGAGAGCCCTAAAGGACATAATTTACAACACTGCTATGGAAATCCTGTGTCCAGTCCCCCGAAAGCATAAAGACTGGTTTGATGAAAATTCCGAAGACATCAACCAATTGCTGGCCGAGAAACATCTTCTCCTCAAGGCACATTTGAATGACCCAAAGTCAACATAAAAAATAGATGCCTTCAAGAACATTCAGAGAGTAGTGCAGCAGAAACTTCGGCACATGCGGGACTCCGGGCTGAGCAGCAAAGCTGATGAAATTCAGGGCTTTGCTGACAGACATGATATGAAAAACTTCTACGACTCACTGAAAGCGGTCTATGGTCCTACATCACCAGGCATAGTTCCCCTCCTCAGTGCAGATGGGGGAACATTGATCACCGATAAGAAAGAAATCCTTCAACGCTGGGCAGAGCATTTCAGCAACATCTTAAATGCAACTTCCTTCTTCGATGATGAAACCATCAACTGCCTTCCTCAAGTTCCTACCAATGAGACACTTGATGACTTGCCAACCATAGTGGAAGTAAACAAAGCCATCCAGCAACTCTCCAGCGGCAAGGCACCTGGTCCTGACTCCATCCCAGCAGAGATATACAAGGCAGGTGGGCCGGTCCTAACAGAGCAGCTTCACCAAGTCTTTACAAACATATGGGTGAACGAGACCATGCCACAAGATTTCAAGGACGCGTCAATAGTCCACCTTTACAAACGTAAAGGAAACCGCCAATCCTGTGACAACCACCGAGGCATCTCCTTGCTTTCAATTGCAGGGAAGATACTCGCCACAATTCTTCTCAATCGCCTCACAGCCCATCTCGATCAAGGTCTTCTTCCTGAGAGTCAATGTGGCTTCAGAAAAGAACGTGGAACTGTTGACATGATTTTCGCTGCAAGGCAGCTGCAAGAGAAATGTCAGGAACAGAACTGCGAAATGTTCTCCTCTTTCATTGACCTTACCAAGGCTTTTGATACAGTCAGCAGAGAAGGACTGTGGAAGATTATGGCAAAATATGGCTGTCCACGAAAGTTTGTCCAAATAGTGCGGCTATTTCATGATGGCATGCAGGCAAGAGTACAGAAAAATGATGAACTGTCTGAGCCCTTTCCTGTCACCAATGGAGTGAAGCAAGGATGTGTCCTGGCACCAACACTGTTCAGCCTCATTTTTTCAGCCATGTTGATGAATGCCTTCGAGAACGACGACATTGGAATATACATCAACTACCGTATGGATGGACAGTTATTCAATCTCAGAAGGCTGAAAGCTAAAACCAAAATTAACAGCGACACCGTCAGAGAGCTCCTGTTTGCTGATGATTGCGCTCTGTACGCCAACTCAGAGGCGGACATGCAACATAATGTTTCAGCTTTCTCACATGCCTGTGCCAACTTTGGGCTCAATATCAACTTGGAGAAGACTGTAGTTATGTACCAGCCAGCTCCAGGGAATAATCACACTGTGCCGAATATCAAAGTGAATGATCATAGACTAAGTGTTGTGGACAAATTCACCTATCTTGGCAGCACTGTGTCACAAGCTGCCACAATCGATGACGAAGTGAATGCAAGAATCTCCAAGGCCAGTGCAGCCTTTGGCAGACTGTACAAGAATGTATGGGACAGAACTGGAATAAGCCTGCAAACAAAGCTAAAAGTCTACAAAGCAGTTGTATTATCCACAATGCTATATGCTTGTGAAACCTGGACTGTTTATCAGCGACACGCTAGGAAATTAAACCACTTCCACACAGTCTGTCTAAGGAAGCTACTGAAGATTAAATGGCAAGACAAGATTCCAGACACTGAAGTCCTAGAAAGAGCATCCATGCCCAGTATCCACACTCTACTGATGAAGAATCAGATTCACTGGGCTGGTCACTTGACTTGCATGCCAGATCACAGGCTCCCTAAACGATTTTTTTACAGCGAACTGCGTTGTGGTAAACGCTCCCAAGATGGCCAGATGAAACGCTTTAAAGACACTCTGAAAATTTCACTGAAGGCTTTTGGAATTCATCATGACACCTGGGAGGCTGCAGCCAGAGACCGAAATTCATGGCGTGCATCATTACGCAAGGGTGCAGTCATATGTGAGGCAACCAGGACTGCAAGAGCTGTGAAGAAAAGGCAGGACAGAAAAACCACTGCAGGAAATCCTCCTCCAGAAACGTCAAGCATTCCTTGCCCACATTGTCAAAGAACATTTCGAGCCAAAATCGGCCTTATCGGCCATCTTAGAACCCACGGCTCCACACTTTCAACCCCTGGATGAAATGAATGGTCATCATCATTCTTGATGGACAAACAACACACAACATTTATATATATATATATTACTTTATCTCCATCAATTATCTTATATTTATTACTTTAACTTCTTCAATTATTTTGTATTTATTACTTTATTTCAGTCAGTACTTCGACACTTGTTATTGAATTGCTAAAAACTTTTGTTCTACGACTCATTGTAGAACTTTGTGACTCCTATTGTACCACTGATTGTAGAACTCCTGATTCATGTTCTACCACTTCGGAACTCTGTTATTCCTCTTCTATCACTGATTGTAGAAGTTTGTGACGCCTGTTCTACCTCTGAATGTAGAAATGTGCGACTCATGATCATCACTGATTGTAGGACATTGTGACTAATGTTCTACCTCTGAATGTAGAACTTTGTGACTCTTGTCCTGCCACTGATTGTAGAACTTTGTGACACCTGTTCTACCTCTGAATGTAGAACTTTGTGACTCATGATCTACCACTGACTGTAGAACTTTGTGATGCCTGTTCTACCTCTGATGGTAGAACTTTGTGACTCCTGTTGTGCCACTGATTGCAGAACTTTGTGACTCATGATCTACCACTGATTGTAGAACTTTGTGACTCCTGTTCTACCTTTGATTGTAGAAATTTGTGACTCCTGTTCTGCCACTGTTTGTAGAACTTTGTGACACCTGTTCTACCTCTAAATGTATAACTTTGTGACTCATGATCTACCACTGATTATAGAACTGTGTGACTGATGATCTACCTCTGATGGTAGAACTTTGTGACTCCTGTTTTGCCACTGATTGTAGAAATTTGAGACTCATGTTCTACCTCTGATTGTAGAACTTTGTGACTGATGATCTACCACTGATTGTAGAACTTTGTGACTGATGATCTACCACTAATTGTAGAACTTTGTGACTGATGGTCTACCACTGATTGTAGAACCTTGTGACTCCTGTTCTACCTCTGAATGCATAACTTTGTGACTCATGTTCAACCACTGGTTGTAGAACTTTGTGGCTCATGATCTACCATTAGGTGTAGAACTCTATAACTACTGTTCGATCGCTGAATGCAGAAAACGACAGACCCACCAATCCACATTGACCCACACCCACACACACCTACCTACACATACCCATACTTTCTCTCACAACCACACTCACCCACACACACACAAATCTCACACCCACCCACACGCTTCCTCCCCCCTCCCACACAAATACACCAATACACATATACACCTCAAACCCCCAAACACACCCACGCACACACAAACCCACACACACACACACACCCACACATCCGTCGATGCACCCACACCCACACACACCCATATACTGCCTTCCCTTATATAACCCCGGGAGTATATTTTATGTGGGCATACAACACCCATATCGTCATGACAAGAAACAAATGTGCTGCCGCTCCATCACACCGACGTCAATATTGGAAACTAGATCAACGAAACATTATATTTTCTCGAAGAATCGGGTAATATTACACCAATATAACATTACATCTAATGGCGAAATAAATCTTTCATTCACGGAAGTCTAAATAACAACATGGGGTAATATGATGTACACAGAACTATCTGTTGCCATGGAGATCTTGATCACAAGGAAACAGAGAAATGAGAAATATACTCAAAGGTTAAGAGGTTTAAAACACAAGTGGATCGACTTCACTGCACCAGGTTTTATCCTATATAGATCAGTCTATTTCCGCAGAGAGGCCTGACGAAAGCGTCGAACAAAATACGAATAACTTAGCTCCAGCGACGACCCCCAGGAGTCTCAGAGACAATTGCACTAGAGAACCGAACGATGTAAGCAGGAATCGAACCCACAACCTTCGGAGCTTGAGGCAGGCGATGTAACCAGGTCGCCACAGAGTCTCCTTAAATTTATAGACAGGGAAAGGAAGAAGTACAAATAAGTGGACATAGATAGGGAAGGGAAGAAGTACAGATAAGTGGACATAGACAGGGAAGGGAAGAAGTACAGATAAAGTGGACATAGACAGGGAAGGGAAGAAGTACATTTAAGTGGACATAGACAGGGAAGGGAAGAAGTACAGATAAGTCGACATAGACAGGGAAGGGAAGAAGTACATTTAAGTGGACATAGACAGGGAAGGGAAGAAGTACATTTAAGTGGACATAGATAGCGAAGGGAAGAAGTACATATAAGTCGACATAGACAGGGAAGGGAAGAAGTACAGATAAGTCGACATAGACAGGGAAGGGAAGAAGTACATTTAAGTCGACATAGACAGGGAAGGGAAGAAGTACATGTAAGTGGACATAGACAGGGAAGGGAAGAAGTACAGATAAGTTGACATAGACAGGGAAGGGAAGAAGTACATGTAAGTGGACATAGACAGGGAAGCGAAGAATTACAGATAAGTGGACACAGACAGGGAATGGAAGCATTACAGATAAGTGGACATAGACAGGGAAGGGAAGAAGTACACGTAAGTGGACATAGACAGGGAAGGGAAGAAGTACAGATAAGTGGACATAGACAGGGAAGAGAAGATGTACAAATAAATTTTCATAGACAAGAAAGGGAAGAAAGTAAAGGTCAGTTTACATAGGCAGGGAAAGGAAGAAGTACAGGTTAGTGGACACAGACAGGGAAGGGAAGAAATATATATAAGTGGACACAAACAGGGAAGGGAAGAAATATATATAAGTGGACACAGACAGGGAAGGGAAGAAATATATATAAGTGGACACAAACAGGGAAGGGAAGAAATATATATAAGTGGACACAGACAGGGAAGGGAAGAAATATATATAAGTGGACACAGACAGGGAAGGGAAGAAATATATATATATATATATATATATATATATATATATATATATATATATATATATATATATATATATATATATATATATATAAGTGGACACAAACAGGGAAGGGAAGAAGTACAGTTCCGTGGACATACTAGACCATATAAAGCTAACACTCCTCACTTTCCCCTGCAATTTCCGCAGTGGTATAGTCCACTACTAATCCCCATTTTACCGTTGGCTCACATGGGCGCCTCCCCTTACCTCTAGCGGAAGTTCTCCCTTTGGGTGGCTAGGCCAATCCGTGAGCTTGTGACGTTTTGACCTTCGGCCCATTAACTCACTATAACCACACATCCGGTTCATTCAGTACATTGTAAGCCATCCTACGCGCTGATTGTTGGAAAGACGTATCCAGCCACAACAAGGATACAGAAAAGTAACTTTTATATGTATACCGGGTGTTTCTATAGTCTCACTACACTTTGTATGTAGAACAAATCTGAAAAATGAAGTTCGTGATGTCATCAAAAATGTCCACAGTCCATCGTGAAGCAATATGCACCGAATGGATGTCGTCTGGAGTAATTCTTTACACCCCAAGCAATGAATACTTCATTGGTGCTTTCCACCTTTCCCAAAACAGCGTTAGACCATAGCAGTAATTATAGTAACCAATTTAATGCATTTATCAGCATATTTTTGGATTACATCATGTTCATAATTGTTCAAATTTGTTGTTCATACAAAGTGTCCTGAGACTTTACAAACACCTGACATTTTCATGTAGTATTTTTCGTGTAGTTGTGTCGATTTGTGTTTGTTTATTCTGTGCCTACGTAGGCTTTAGCCGCAACGTCCAATTTGTTACTTGTTATCGTGTTCTAGTAAAGTTCACAATCTACTTCTCGTGTCCTGGTGATTCACTCATTGTCGGATAAAAAGTTAATAAAAGTTTATTTCACGTCCTTGTCTTAACTACGTCACAATCATCCCCAGGATTTATTAGTTTTTTTTGTGTGACTTTCTATGCAATGTTATATTTAATTCGGCTCTGTGGCCAACAGGTTACGTATGCTGTTCGTAATTCCGCATACAGCGTTCGAAACACAGCTGCGGGCGATTTGGCAGCAGGCCCCCTTGCGTTGGTTCACTTATAAAGGTATGAGTGCCGGTCGTTCAGAAAGCAACGGCAAACTACTGAACGTAAACTTGCCAAGAAATCACAAACAGCCAAAAAACGCTGGGGTTGACTGCCACATCCTATAAATGATACTTCCATATTGACGTGGATAGGCCTTAGGTTCATACCAGAATACGATCAGCGTTGCCAGTAGTGGGTTGTGCTCAATATTTAAATTTCAAGTCCCGAAACAACCAAATAATCAATATGCAACTAACTTGTTTTAACCATTAGAGATCGACGTGGCTTAACAGTTTAACGGTCTTAACCTTAAAATTTCTCTAAAATAAGATAAAACAAAATATCAAACTAACAATATTAACGGCAAGGGGAGCTTGTGTATCTCTAGGAATTGTGTGGCCGTCAACAGAGATGACACTTAGCTCCACACTTAGAATATTCAATTGTGACGGTTAATCTGTGCTAATAACGCATACAGATAAAACTAACATGGAGAAAGAAATATATGTTAATGAGGAAAAATTTGAGGTGGTGGAAAATTTCGAATATCTTGGGTCATTACTTACCAACAACGGTGACGCATGAAGGAAATTATAAGACTGATATCTATTGCTCTTCAAAAACTAAACAATTGAATAAATTGTGGAGTGGGATAGATAGAACTACAAAAATTTGATATTTAAGAGCATGCATCTTTCCCATTGCAACATACGCCTGTGAGACATGGACACTTACTAAGCAAGCTGAACAGCGCATAAATGCCTTTGAATATAAATGTTATACACGGGTTCTATGAATATCTTGGATGCAGAAAAGAACGTATGCATCCATACGACAAGATCTGAATATTGAAGAAGATTGACTACTAAAGACGATAAAACAAAGAAAATTGAAATATTTTGGCCACTTCAAACGTCTTGAAAGTTTGGAGAAAAAAAAAAACAACAACAATATGCCCGGGAAGAGAGGAAGGTCAAAGAGAAGATGGGTGCAGGATGTGGTAGATGATCTCCAGATGGGTGTATCGGACGCGGAACATCTTGCTTATGACCGAGAGGTTTTCCGGAAGGTTGTTATGGGAGCGAGATTCTGCAAAGGACATGCTACTGTAGGAAGGAAGGAAGGAAGGAAGGAAGGAAGGAAGGAAGGAAGGAAGGGAAGTGAGGCAGCCATCTTTAAATTGTCCTTAAGTGAAATCATCGTGTGTATCTGCACCGTGATGTCATGTGATTAACCCTCTTGACATTCTTAACAACAAATATTGCCAGGTTACAAGACAATGGCGTGGTTGTAGTAATTTATATCACACTTTTAAGGTTTTCAGTTGAAATCCCCTAGTGTGTGTGTGTGGGGGGGGGTGGGGGGGGGGTGTGTGTAATATAGGTTACTGACACTTGCCTTCATCTGTTTCATGCCCGTGGCCCTACGGTGCACGCTAACAGACACCGTTGAATTCCTGTCACTTTTTGTACCTTCAAGAAACGTGAGACGCTCATTTTGATTTCTTCCTGTATATTTTTGTGAATTCTGAAATATTTCCTAACCGAGATCGCAGCGAGTATTGCGTTCCAGCGAGAGATTAGCCTGGTCTAGAATTGCCATCACTGGCCTCAGGCCTGTTTGTCTGTATGTCTGTATGTCTATATATTTGTGTGTCTGTATGTCTGTGTCACTCTGGTTTTCTAGTCGACTGTCTGCATGTGTAACTGACTGTAAATATTATGTATGTCTCTTTTTCTGATGGATTGTTTTCCCCATCCTGATTATATCTCTCTCTCTCTCTCTCTCTCTCTCTCTCTCTCTCTCTCTCTCTCTCTCTCTCTCTCTCTCTCGCTATCTTAATTATGTCGGCACATGTCTGGACCCAGCATCGGTGTCAATGTGTGATATGTTCCCGAGCAAGGTCAGAGACAGAATCTTTGTTGGCCCTGGATGATAATAATGTCCAACATCTCAATGGAAAGATGATGTGTTGGCACTGGATGATATTTATATCCAACATCTCAACGGAAAGGTGACGTGTTGGCACTGGATGATAATGATGTCCAACCTTTCTTACTTATTTTAACTGTTTGCTTTCTTTACACCTTTACTTACTTACTTCACGCCTTAACTTACTTTTCACATTTATTTATGTATTTGACACCTTTACTTATTTACTTCACACCTTTACTTACTTTACACATTTTCTTACTTACCTGATATCTTTACTTACTTGACACCTTTCTTATTTACTTACTTTACACATTTACTGACTTCACACTCTTACTTACTCATTTTACACTTTGACTTACTTTACAAATGCGTACTTATTTACTTTACATTGTGAATTCCAGATTCTGTGTTGGCACTGCATGATGTTATCTTGTCGGTCATGACTATGGAAATATGCAATGTTGGGGAAAAGAGACAATGGCTGGTTTGGCAGATTCAGTGAACATTGTCCAGATATCTCCATCAGGGGAGACAATACCCATGTTAACTGTTGCCTTTTGATAAATGGGCACTTTCCATGGCATACCCGAACTTTACAATACAAATGACGGGATATATCCGGGATGCTGAATACGCCATTTATTTAATATATTCAGGGATGTCTTCTACAATTGATTAGGAAGTCTGGTTTATTCTGTGTATGCGGTGTGGTCTGTACAGTTTAGCAATAAAACAAAAAAATATTGTATATACAAACATACAAGGTTTCGATCAAATTTATGTTGTCTTTGTCAGGTATGGAGTTCTGTGTAATCATCTCTGTCAAGGACGATTGTGGATTTTCTCGTTGTTGCTGCTGTTTCTGCTGCGGCTGCTACGGCTGTCGCTTTATAATATTGTCATTGGATTTGTTCACGCTTTTAAATTTGATATCAAATCAAGAATCAGCATGATTGCATTCGGAACATTAACACAAGTGGTCACACTCCTTCTGCAATAGCCAGTGAAACGGTCCCTTGCTGACTGTACCAGAGGCTGCGTTGCTCTCTACGCGTTGGGTGTCGTCCAAATTCTTTTAGCTCATCGCTCTCTGAATCAGCATTTCTAGATGTGGGTGCTTTGTTTGTTTAGCTGCACATTCTACTAGATCAGAGAGCCTTCATCACGTCAGCCTGGCCACGGTCTATGCCGTACGAGCGACAGCCTGTCTGTCAGCCTGTTCATTTCCTAAACTTTTCTTATAACCTCGCTCTCAATTTCTCTCTCACTCTATTTCTCTCTATCTATCTATTCACCCTCTTTATTTATCTAATTATATGTTTATCTATTTCTCTATCTATCAATTCTCTCTCTCTCTCTCTTTTTTTTTTCTCTGTCTCCATCTTTCTCTCTTTATTTCTCTTTTGTTCTGCTATATATTTGTCTACCTATCTACCTACCTCTCTCTCTCTCTCTCTCTCTCTCTCTCTCTCTCTCTTTCTCTCTTTCTCTGTCTCCCTCTTTCTCTCTTTATTTCTCTATTGTTCTGCTATATATTTGTCTACCTATCTACTCTCTCTCTCTCTCTCTCTCTCTCTCTCTCTCTCTCTTTCTGTCTCTCTGTTTCTATATTGCTCTGTCTATCTATTTCTCTATCTATAGGGTGCATTTTTAATGGCTATACAGTGTTTGAAAATAATGCCGGTCCAAGTTTTGTATTCGCTCTCTGTAAAGTTCATGCAACATAACAGGTAAATACAAAACTTGGACCGGCATTATTTTCAAACACTGCAGTCATTAAAAATACACGCTGATTTTCTCTATTTATCTGTTTCTCTCTCTCTCTCTCTCTCTCTATATATATATATATATATATATATATATATATATATATATATATATATATATATATATATATATATATGCGTGCGTGCGTGCATGCATGCGTGCGTGCGTGCGTGTGTGTGTGTGTGTGTGTGTGTGTGTGTGTCGATTAATCTTTATTTCTTTGCCACCTTTCGCTTAACATTTTTCCTCTTCCAAATTTTTCCTCTCAGGTTATTTATTTACTCTTTTCCTCATATTGTATTGCTTGTTTCCCTTTATCTTCCATTCATCTCTCATATTTTATCTGTACTCATATTTTCTCTCACGTCTTAACATTCTCCTTACATTTTATTCTCTACCCTTTCTTTGTTTACTTCTCATGTCTTTCTCAATGCACCTCTTTACGCCCATATCCTTATTTCTCCCTCTTTTTCGTTGTCAGTTTTCTTTCTCTCTTTTAGTGAGTCATGTTTTATTGATTATCTTACTACAATCTACTCCTTTGGAAGATAATCATCTTGTCTAGCCCTGCTGGGAGGGCCAGGCTGAAGTCTTTCGCATTACATTGTTGTCCTTCTTCCCCTGTTGGGCTGAGTGGTCTCGAGATATGATGTTCGCCCCGAGTGCTGGAGGTCCCGGGTTCAAGCCCCGGTGAAGACCGGGATTTTTTCACTTGGACTTCTAGTAACAAAATTTCCCCTGATCTCTGGGTAGTTAGATCAGGCACCCGTGTGTATTGTTGCGCACGTAAAAAAATCCTTTGGCCTATCTTAGCTGCCAGGGCAAAATTTCGAGTTAAAAATCTACCCAAAGTATTTCGGGATCCTCGCCGGTGCTACGGAGTTCGTGTACTGAGCTGAGATTCTCCAGACTCAAGACCTGAGTTAGGAGTAGAACTGAGCACTTATGGGTTACACCCGTGTGCCGTGATGTTGATCCGTCGACTAAACTATACTAAACTAAACTGTCTTCTGCTGCTAACATCCTTATCAAGTCCCGACTTGAAATGTCTGGCAACACGGCAAACAGGAGATGGCGGGTAGAGAGGATCGTGCCCCTTCAAGCATCACTCCTTTATATATGTTTACTGGCATCTAGCCCTCATCTTTCTTTCTCCTCTTCTGCCTTCCCATACTCTACTTTCTCCATTTAGCTCTCATTGTCTTTTCTTTCTGTATTTGTCTCGCAATGCTCTGAACTAAAATTAATATTAAGCCTGCTTTCATTGAGGCAACAACCATGACGATTAAAATCAAAAACTTCATTATTCTTTTACGCATAAAATCAAAACTTCGTGTAACAAAACTGGATAAATAAAATTTCAAAGAATGCCCAGAACAAGACTTTCTGACAGCAACTGTTAGTTTCTATGTCGGCATTCATGCGTTCCTGCAAACGAGGAAGGAAGAACGACAAAAACAAATTGTGAAGACAAATACAAATAGTTATCTTCCTTTGTTACTAGTTATTTCCAGTTGCATCTCCCGATACGATTGACAGTCAGACACCAAATATTACATGGAGCCATTGTTCACGGTACATTTGTTCACTTTGTGTGAGCAGTCATGTCCACGCCTCTACAAATACACCATCACATCTGATTGCTTCTAGAAGCTCATTTCAGATGTCGCCATTGTTAAAATTACAGAAAAGGGAAATAAGTAGCTTAGTATTTCCGATCCTTAATAGTTTCTTTATCTCTGCAATAGATAATCAGTAGTTTTATATTTTAAGACAGGACTATTTGATTCCTCTATTGATCAGTTTATTTAATCTATTGTTGCTTTCTTTTTCTTTGTGGGACCGATAAAAGAAATAAATTGCTTGTACTAACTAGTAAACTAAGGGGTTTTCTCTCTTGGCGACAGTATTATATACCTCTATTTTAGACCATGGATATTCAAGTTAGCAAGTGCCTATTGTAATGTAATTTAGCTATGCCAACCAACAAACTGCCGGCTTCGTGGCTTAGAGGTTATGACTTTTTCTCCGTAATCTCGTATACTCTCGTCAGGTAACGTGATGACGTTTCAAATCAGCAGTGGTTCGAATCGCATCGGTAACTTACGGGGTATGTGAGCCGGCAGCTCAGAAAGCAATGGTAAACTACTGAGCGTAATCTTGCCAAGAGATCAACATACAGCTGAAAGATGCTGGTGTTGACAGCTAAGTCCTGAAGAAGGATATGTTAAAAAAAAAAAAAACAACAACAACAAACTAGACAAATGAATGATGATGGTGACGAGGTTCTTTAACAGGCAGGCACTTCGGGTAGATGGTGATGTATTAGTGTCGGATACGTATGTGATTGATGGCTCAACCCCACAGAGATAAATGATGAAAAATCATTTTTCCCAATGTGATCCTGCCCGTTTAATTAATTTAGCTGTACTGACTCAGTTGTTGAGACCAGAAATAGAGTTTTAGAGAACCAAGGAATACCTTTAGGAAATACTGAAAAAGTTGTACTCCCTTTTATACCCAATTTATTCCTTAAGTGGTTCCTTGCCTCTCCTCTACCAACTAATTAATTATATCTAGGGTAATTTAAAACAATTTGACTCTGACAAGTAAAATACAATCAATACATGACATGACCTCAGTTTTTATGATTTAATAAACACAAATATGGATTTTGTAAATTGCATTCAAAATTACAATTTCCTGTCATAAAATAAGGAAATATTCATATACAGAATTATACAGAATTGATGTGCCAATAATAATGTATATATTAACAGCTATATTTTTTTTTTTTTCAGGGGCCTGTAATGCTAATCTTTTACTGGCCTGGATGATCTGGAAAAAAAAGAACTGTTTATACTTTAGAATTCTACACTTCCAGCTTTGGGAATCCCTTTGGCTATCTAATTGCTGTAGTCTTAGTGTTCCAGGGCGTAGTAGAACATAAGTTGGCTCTTGGTTTTCCTTTGGTTTGGGGGGTAATTGTTTAAATAAAGATTACCTCTCCTATGAGACAAATGGAATGGTTGCAGGTAGATAGGTTTCTGCGCTACTCTATCAAGGGCATCACTCAACCATGTGCTCACTCAACAGGTGCTGCATTCAATCTTCACCAAGTCAGGTCTGGATTGACATGAATAAGACCACTACCTGAAATTCCATCAATCACATAATTCTAATAATATCATAAATATGACATTAGAATTTACATGTAAACGCCTAAGAACATAACCAGTGAAAACAATAAAATGAATCATGTTCTTAGAGAAAATAAACCTAGAAGAAAGATAGTCACGGTGTTTTCATGTAGTTATCACCAACATAGTTGTTTGCTCTCACTCCAATCTTCCACTATCAGGGGTTCAAGGTTTAACTAGCATATGTGCAGTTTCATCATCACCTATGCCTGTCCTCAGGTTTATAGAAGTAATACCTTGAGTGATTGGGAATTTAACAATTATGTTGACCATTCTCTTCTGTATCTAGTTTTGTTCTCTACTTCATCTTTTCCTATTCATGAAAAAGGGTCTCATACATTAAGGGCTTTTAAAAATCATTTCCCATTTCCATGAGTATTTGCTTATAAACAAGATAAGTACATTCTGGTATTATTCTTGTATAGCATTCAGGTGTATTCTTCTTCATTAAATGCTTCAAGTGAGAAGATTTCTTCCATTCTCATGGATGTAATATTTATTATTATCATCATCATCATCATTATTATCATGCTTATGACATTAGAAAGCATTACATTATTCTTACATTATCCTCATAATCATTGTTATATCATTTTCATTACATTACAGTCATCATCATTATCTTGGTAGTACATTGTTATCATCACAATAGAACATATGTGTTAACATGAACTACAAAGTGGGATTTTGCTTAAATTACAAACACAGATGCTGGTGCTATGCGTAATGTATGATATGGTTTGTGTCGTGCTTAGCGCACAAAACGAGATGATAGGAATATGAATGATATTTTATACAAAGTGGTGTTATGCGCTGGAGTGCACTAAATTATTTTTTAGTTTATGGGTTACACCGAAGCATTTCTCTGGTGATAGGCATGGCATTCCACATCAAAGTTGCCGGCTATCATGAGATTGACTGTTGGCTTATACTCCCTCTCTCTCAGCATGTAACTTCACTCACTCACTCAATTTCCTCATGCATCAGTCAACATATCCATCTTTGCATGTGGGGTCAATGCACTCTCTCTCTCTCTGACACAATTCATATGTATGGATGATAATTTCACTCAGTCCATAGACACATTCATATTGGTATGGGTGATAATTTCACTCAGTCTATAGACACATTCATATTGGTATGGGTGATCATATAGGAATCATTCATCACACATCCTTCATACTGTCATGTAAGGTGGGTGATTTCCCAATGATAACCTTAAATGTTAACACCATTGACATCACAATGAGATCTCACCCATTCATCAGACACAATCATATCTGTATGGATGACAATCATGCATATGTAGGTGCTTTATCCCTGATAAATTCTCAGGTTCAGTAACAATGATATTACAATTAAATCTCATCCTTCAACTATGAGGATTTCGGTTTGTATACTATCTTTACACTATTTCATGGATATTTAGCATGCATGCTGATGGATTTTATGAAATGATACATTCACATCTGTTTAACAATGATGAAATCACACATGAATCCTCACAGACATGCTATCAGGAATGCCATAGTTATCATTGTGATCATTATGCACACTTAGGCAATTACCCAGGATTTAGCAACATGAAATCCAAGAGTTATCACATGTTCTCATAAAATACATACAATTTAGGTGATATATCCAATTCACATTCAGGCATTATGAATTAAAATACTTCTTGCATGGCGGTTGGTTACGCACTATTATGGCGGTTGGTTACGCACTATTATGATGTGGCACAAACATTAATTCCATATGTTTACAACATTGGAAATAAATTTGACTAACTGCATGGGTGCCTTAACTCAACACACACAATTATGATACCTGTAGAATCTGGTTCTCATGGGTTCATGAATTATAAGAAAACTATTTGTTTGTCCATGTGCTCATGTAAAAAAAATAAATCTACTGACTAATGTGCTCAATCTACTTGACTATACACATTCCACTAAATTCTCTATTAGTGCTGGCACATGTAAACTAGTTTTTAATCTTACCAGTGGGCACATATACATTATGTCCTTCCCACTGTACTAAGAGTTCTGAGTTTCCTTAAGTCTTAAGTTACTCTAATTCATTTTAGATTGAGTTGCTTAAGAAATAAAATTTACAACATGTGTCTAATGCTTTATACATTAACTAAGTTGCTTAGCTGGGAGAAAAAAAAACACTGTAGTTTTCTCTTAATGTACATTTTATCTTATGACTATGATAACTGAGTATAATATTATTTAGTTTGTACTATATTAAATTCTTTAAGAACTCACCATTCCAATCATTGTAGATTGAGTTGCTTAAGAATTAAATGTACAACTTGGATTAATGCTTTTTATACATTAAATCAGGTGTTTACTTTTGGGAGAAAATAACATTCACTATGGGTATTCTTAATTAATAGTTTATCTATAAACTATAACAATTAATTTAACTTCTTAATTCACCACACGTGTTCACCGAGTCTACTTACCAAATCTTCTTCTAGGAAAAATAGGCTCACACTTAATCTAAGATTTAAACTATTTATATTCACCTCATCAAAACACGACTTCCAACACTTCAGCGTCAGGTTTCAGAATCTGGGTGCGATGTTGTAGGCTGATGTTTCCTATCTTAATTTAAAATTCTTATATTTAAATCTTATATTTAGATATATTTCATCATTCCCTTCGCCTCCGATCTTCTCCTCGCCATGTGCTGGGCTGGTTCACACAAACAGACTGTGTTCCGGTGGTCTTCTGCTATTTATTCTGTTTTAGTGTTCCGGTGGTGACGTCACAATGGGTTGATGAAAAAGTCGGATTACCGCTGCCGGGAATGAGCGGTGTCAAACTATTTTCATTGCCTGGAATTATTTAGTGCATGTTACTCTTGTGAAAATATATATCACAATTAGTCACACGAGCAT
The DNA here is from genome assembly GCA_963921405.1 of Cepaea hortensis. Taxonomy (NCBI): domain Eukaryota; kingdom Metazoa; phylum Mollusca; class Gastropoda; order Stylommatophora; family Helicidae; genus Cepaea; species Cepaea hortensis. The sequence continues at coordinate 6,559,419 of OY992896.1, forward strand.
AAGAACATAGGCCAACATTCTAACGTCGACACAAAAACACTTCCTCACATTCCACTTCTACTTATAGAGTGTTACTAGGGGTTATGTTGTGTGCACCCTGACAACTTAAGAACGAACACGTCCAATAGCACAAAGAATAGCAGTTCCAAAAGCCGACTGAACGAATAAATGACTTTATTCAAAGCACCATTAACTAATAATTAATTAGAACAGTTCACCAACTTACATTTTCGTAATGCGCCATTACCGGGCCCTCAATCCAGCGAGCGACACGGCTCACCCAGTTTTCTGCACTGCCGTGTGTTTACAAGCCTGGTGTGTACTGGCCATCGCCCTTGCTGTAACCCAGATTCTACAACACTCTAACGCTGTCCATACCGCTTGACTCGTAGGCTTCCCTCTTCACCTTTGAAACACTGTCTACATCTTCATATGATACAGCTGGTCCTGTCAATTCCCGCGATGTGAACCTGGCTGTGTTTACCGGACCAACTGCCTTCTCCACCCTCCGCCAACTGTGTTCGAACCACATCACGTGCCCTCCGTCCTGCCGCTCGATTGGCTACTATCTTTAGCCCGTTACCGGTGTCTTTCTCCTTATCGCCCTCCGTGATTATTTATCACTCTTAATGTGTCAACTATCTATGTTGCTGTTACTCAGGTCTTAAGTAATCCGATCATGGCATATGCCCCCCGCAATTTCAAAAATGTTCTAACATTTTTGGGTTCTTCCTTATCTCTACACTTGACATGAGTCAGCTTGGTCGCACATGCCTGTCCCCTGGTCGCACATATCTGTCTACTTCCTCATGCCTTAGAGATTGCTTCTCAGTTCTCTTTAACTGCCCTCTGTGTTACCTTGATATTCTGCTATACCTTCACACAAATTATAATGTCGGACACGAATATCCGTCTATTCCAAAATAGACCTCGTGTGGCCTCAACCCCCTTTGTGTTCGGCAAGTTGAGGACCAACCTACTATGAGTCCCAATGTCCCACTCCGGACATTCCCATAAGGTTCCTCATTTATACCTCGGTATAAGTAACAGATATTTCTTGGTTATGGTCTCGAGTTTCGCGACGGCAAGCAGAAGATCTCTTTCGAGAGACAATGATTGCGGTCATCCGGCCAGTATGGTCACTGCCATAGAGGAAAGCAACGGCAAACTACCTCTTTGAAAGTGCCTAGTTTATTATGATTCGCTTAAAGACCTATCATCGCAAGACAAGGACAGAGACATTAAAATTAGGAACATGGAACGTTAGGACGTTAAACAACGACGGAACATTAGAGAACATAACACAAGAAATTCAAAGAGAAAAAATTAATATATTAGGTATGTGCGAAACGAGATGGACAGGAGCAGGCATCAAGATACATAAAGATTTTAAGATTATTTATTCTGGAGGTGAAGATCGACATAGGGGAGTGGCAATAATTTTGGACCGGAAAACATCAACGTCTGTTCAGGGATATTGGGCCGCGTCGGACAGAGTTCTACTAGTTAAATTGAGTGGCAGACCTTTTAAAATAAATGTTATTCAGGTATATGCCCCAACAGGAGAGTCCAGTGAAGATAGTGTAGAGGAATTGTATAATGACATAGAGTCTGCCTTAAAGAAATGTAAAAATTCAGAAATAAACATCATAATATGTTTGCAAAAGTAGGAAATCAAGGGGATAGATACACAGTAGGAAACTATGGTTTAGGAGAGAGAAATGAAAGAGGATACAGACTAGTAGAGTGGGCAAAAGAACAGGGAATGATTGTAGGAAACACCTGGTTCAAGCAACACCCTAGAAGATTATGGACCTGGAGGAGTCCTGATAGCAGGATTAGAAACCAGATTGACTACATTCTCATTAGCAGAAGATTTAGAAACGCGCTAACAGTAGCAAAAACAGTTCCCAGTGCTGATTGTTATAGTGACCACAGATTACTCACAGGAACATTGAGGATAAAGTTGAATAAAGTCAAGTATATAACAGGAAACACTAAATATGACTTGTGTACATTGAGTAATGACAAGGAAATACAAAACAAATTCAACATAGAAGTACAGAACAGATTTGAAATATTGTCTGATCTAGAGATCCTATTCCAGGATGTGGATGATCAATGGGAAATGTTAAAGAATTCAATCAATGCGGCTGCAGAAACAACTATTCCAAAATTAAAGAAGGTGGGTCGTAAGAAATGGATGACTGAGGAAATTTTACACTTAATGGAAACAATAAGACTCAACAAAAATAATCCTGCCAAATATGAAGAAATTCACAGACAAGTCAGAGTATTATGTAGGAAGGCAAAAGAATCATGGCTTGAGGAAAAGTGCTTAGAAATTGAAAAACAACACAACAGTCAAAATACCAAATTAGTGCACAAAAGAATTCAGGAACTTACTAATAAAAGAACAAGTACATCAACAGGCTGTCTAAAAACTAAAGATGGCAAAATAATAATAGAAAAAGATCAGATTCTACATGTATGGACAGATTATGTGAAAGACCTGTATAATGATAACAGAGAGGAACAGTATGCTATTAGATTTAATAATGAAGGACCAGAAATTTTAAAGATGGAGGTTCAAAATGTTCTTAAGCATATGAAAGCTGGCAAGGCCCCCGGTGCAGATAACATCACAACAGAAATGATTAAAGCTTTAGAAGAATTTGGACTAGAGCAAGTCACTAGACTGCTGAACACATTATATGATACTGGAGATATACCTTCTGAATTATGTAATTCTGTATTTATTGCAATCCCAAAGAAATCAGGAACCTTAGAATGTGATCAACATAAAACAATTAGTATAATGAGTCACATCACAAAGATTTTGTTACGAATTATCATGCAAAGAGTGAGGAAGAAAATACAACCTGAAATAGGGGAAGAACAATGTGGGTTTGTAGAAGGCAAGGGTACAGTAAATGCTGTGTATATGCTGCGAACAGTTATTGAACGTGCTTTAGAAGTAAACAAGGATATACATCTTTGCTTTATTGACTACACGAAGGCTTTTGATAGAGTTAGACATGTCAACATTGTGGATATGCTTGCAGATCTACAAATTGATGGGAAAGACATTAGACTTATAAAAAATATATATTGGAAACAACAAGCTGCCATAAGGATTGATAATGAAGTAGGACAATATCAACCTATTAAGAGAGGTGTTAGGCAGGGATGTGTAATGTCTCCAGATCTTTTTTCCCTATACAGTGAAAATATTTTCAGAAATGTAGAAGACCTAAATGGAATCAGCATTGGAGGACGAAACATAAATAACATTAGATATGCAGATGATACAGTATTGATTGCAGACAATGCACAGGATCTGCAACAATTAGTAGACGCTTTTGTTGTACACGGTGAGCAGCTGGGGTTGGAATTAAATTGTAGGAAGACACAGGTTATGGTCGTCACTAGGAAGAACGAAGTACCACAATGTAATATACAAGTAAATGGGAATATTCTTCAACAAGTGAATCGATTCAATTATCTCGGAACAGTCATAACATCTTATGGCAGATGCCTTGAAGAGATTAGAACAAGAAACGCCATTGCGAAAGTAGCCTTTAGCAAGATGAAAAACATTCTGACCAATAAAATGATGTCAATTGAAACGAGAAAAAGAGTGTTGAGGGGATACATAGAGCCTGTTCTTTTGTATGGATGTGAAACTTGGACAATGTGCAGTCAAGCTGAAAAACATCTGATGGCTGCAGAAATGTGGTTTCTGAGGAAAATGCAAAGAATACCATGGACAGATAGAGAAACCAATGACCAAGTACTACAAGAGACAAATGAAAATCGTAGATTGATTAGAGAAATTAGACGTAGACAGTCAAAACTTTTTGGACATGTTATGAGAAGAAATGGACTGGAGAACTTAGTGACAGCTGGCAAGATCGAAGGGAACAGACCAAGAGGAAGACCGAGAGGAAAATACCTGGATGGCTTGGCCACATGGCATGGACGAGACAGAAACACTGAGCTGATCCACGACTCTGGTGATCGAGTGAAATGGCGAATCATGACCGCCCACGCTTTCCAGCATGGCACATGATTGATTGATAAGTAACAGACACCCTCCCCAGCCCTTAAGCCCTGGGTGCAGGAACGTGTGTATTGCAGACCTATCAATTGCACACCTATTTTGTTTAAGCTCTGTCACTGTCAACCCACACTTCACACCTAAATCTATGAAGTCCGACCATGTAGGCATGGTTATATGATGTATCTACTGAATGGTATATCTATTTCTATCTGTACACGCCGATCACTCAAGTGTTGCTGCTCGTCTTGTTATGATAACATCGACCAAGTGTCGACCCTGCTGTAACACTGTTCAAACCAATAATACCTTTGCAACACAGCCAACGGCACTTATGAACAGTTTAACTAAATGAATACCTGTGGAGTAAGCAACCCTAATGATGCTGGTACAAATATATATAGCCATGAAATGTGTCCAATGACCCTGGACTACTAAGCAGACTATACACAGTAATCAATAAGAAAAACTTGACCTTGTATCTCTAGCGCCGGTGTCCCTGGTCAATTGGTCCAACTGCTCGGCTTCAGCTCCGCTTGTTTCAGGACTTGGTAAGGATCAGCCTGGCTCCAACTCGGTTCAACTGGCATGGACTTGATCAACTGGGTCATAATGTGAACTGGTTGCTCCCCAAACGTGATGTAGATACCACATATGATACTACTGCCAACACATGTGAACCAAATCTGGAAGTAATACTCAATGTTGATAACGCGATTAGTTATTGAAAGCATTATAGTGTCTGGAGCACATGTAGACAGCCTATTAATGTTATTTATGTGGCTGCGCGCCCTTATTTCAAACATTTGGAGAACTTGAAATATTGTGCTTTATAAGCACCCTGCTCAATTAACCACCACCACTGCCGTTGATACTCTACGTGGGTTCCGCTGCTGTGGCTGATAGCCACAATTGTTTGCTTTGCTGATACTTATTTTGAAAAGTGCTCACTTTCCATACCAATGTTTCTTTTCACTGTCAGCACTGTTCTTAAAGAGACCAGATAACGTCTGTAATATTCACCAAATGTTCTCACACCTGTCGTTAGCCAGCCCCTTATCGACTACTTTAATATCGGTGTCTTAGTATTGTTGTTCAACTTTACATCCAATACTGTTCAATTCTGGTATATAATTTGCCATCGTTCATAACATCACGTGAATTACAGCGACACATCTATTTCACCTGTTTCAACATTCACTGTTATTTGACCCCAATCACCGGTCTAATTACCGTTGACACTTTAACTTTCAATGTTCGTTGATCCTCGTATCCATTTTAATTAGCTGTTGATTACGCTCACTGCGAATTACTTTATTGTTCACAATTAATACAATGGTATCTTTGTAGCTTCATACTGTTGCCGGCTTTCCACTAGTCGTGATCTAATATTTGTTCTTAACTTCGATCTATCACTAGAACCTTCCAAGCTGATTACTTTTCCCGAGAGAATCGCCCACTTTCGTATCGTCCTCCATTCCCTGGACTCAGTCTCTGTGACGTCCCCCATGATTGCCAGAGTGTTACTAGGGGTTATGTTGTGTGCACCCTGGCAACTTAAGAACGAACACGTCCAATAGCACAAAGAATAGCAGTTCCAAAAGCCGACCGAACGAATAAATGACTTTATTCATAGCACCATTAACTAATAATTAATTAGAACAGTTCACCAACTCACATTTTCGTAATGCGCCATTACCGGGCCCTCAATCCAGCGAGCGACACGGCTCACCCAGTTTTCTGTACTGCCGTGTGTTTACAAGCCTGGTGTGTACTGGCCATCGCCCTTGCTGTAACCCAGATTCTACAACACTCTAACGCTGTCCATACCGCTTGACTCGTAGGCTTCCCTCTTCACCTTTGAAACACTGTCTACATCTTCATATGATACAGCTGGTCCTGTCAATTCCCGCGATGTGAACCTGGCTGTGTTTCCCGGACCAACTGCCTTCTCCACCCTCCGCCAACTGTGTTCGAACCACATCACGTGCCCTCCGTCCTGCCGCTCGATTGGCTACTATCTTCTTTTATTATCTTGAGCATAGCCTACGATGGGTAGCGTTGTGGTGTTCTGTTGTGATAATTTGGTGTGTCCAGTGTGTGCCGCGTGGTTACACACCCGCTTCACACGCGTGATCCGGGACTGTTTCCGGATCCGGTCAGGGATATGCACTACTGACGAGCTCAAACAAGGGCGAAACTCGAGTATAGTGCTTCCATATTGACGTGGATAGGCCTTAGGTTCATATCGGAATGCGATCGGCGTTGCCAGTAGTGGGTTGTGCTCAATATTTAAATTTCAAATCCCGAAACAACCACATAATCAATACTATCTTTAGCCCGTTACCGGTGTCTTTCTCCTTATCGCCCTCCGTGATTATTTATCACTCTTAATGTCTCAACTATCTATGTTGCTGTTACTCAGGTCTTAAGTAATCCGACTCATGGCATCCATACCTTGTGGCGTTGGTGATCATGACTGTCCACATCCGTCTGTCTCGTGTACTGCCAATCTTCTTATAGTCCATGCCGTGTGGCGTTGGTGATCATGACTGTCCACATCCGTCTGTCTCGTGTACTGCCAATCTTCTTATAGTCCATACCTTGTGGCGTTGGTGATCATGACTGTCCACATCCGTCTGTCTCGTGTACTGC
>OY992896.1:6571133-6628633 GCA_963921405.1 Cepaea hortensis
GGCGGGGCTACTGTGGCAAGCTGGCAGACTTGCAGGCGGGGCTACTGTGGCAAGCTGGTAGACTTGTAGGCGGGGCTACTGTGGCAAGCTGGTAGACTTGCAGGCGGGGCTACTGTGGCAAGCTGGTAGACTTGTAGGTGGGGCTACTGTGGCAAGCTGGCAGACTTGTAGGCGGGGCTACTGTGGCAAGCTGGTGGGCTTGCAGGCAGGGCTACTGTGGCAAGCTGGTAGACTTGCAGACGGGACTACTGTGGCAAGCTGGTAGGCTAGTAGGCGGGGCTACTGTGGCAAGCTGGTAGACTTGTAGGCGGGGCTACTGTGGCAAGCTGATAGACTTGCTGTGGAGCTACTGGCAAGTGGACGAGAAATTGACTTTGTTGATAGACTGGGTTGCCTAAGAGAGGCCCGGTGATTACACAAATCATGATGTGTGTGAATCTGCAACCTTGACCAGACCGCAAGAACATCAAGTCAACAGGGGCGAAGCCAGACTAGAACATCAACACAACAAAGGTGAAGTCAGACAAGAACATCAAACCAAACAAGAACACTATGCAGAAAGCCAAAGAAGATTAACAAACCAACACAGAACTGGTGTCGTTAGCCGCTACACGCTGCGGGATTTACTGTGGAGGGGATCCGAGCACTTATGGACTGAATGGTTAGATGTGCAATGGGGATGATCTGTCGACTAACTAACTAACAAACTAACTAACTAACTAACTACATAACTAACTAACTAACTAACTAACTAACTAACTAACAATCTGACTATCTAACTAACTAACTAACTAACTAACTAACTAACTAACAAGCTAACTAACTAACTAACTAACTAATTAACTAACTAACTAGCTAACTATCTAACTAACTAACAATTTGACTATCTAACTAACTAACTAACTAGTTAACTATCTAACTAACTAACTAATTAGCTAACTAGCTAACTAACTAACTAACTAGCTAACTATCTAACTAACTAACTAGCTAACTATCTAACTAACTAACTAGCTAGCTAACTATCTAACTAACTAACTAACTAGCAAGCTAACTATCTAACTAACTAACATCAACACAGCATATGCTAAGCCATACAAAAGCCTTATGCAGAAGGCTAAAGAAGAATAGTCAAAAAACACATAACTGGTGTCATCATCTGCTTCACATTGGTGGTGTCATCATCTGCTATACACTGGCTGAGATACTGAGTAGGGGATCCAGGTACCCATAGACCGATAGTTCGATGTGCTGAGCGGATACTCTCTCAACTAAATAACTAGGCTAGTGCGACACACAAAGCTCTGACAAACTAATCTTGAATTTGTGATATTAGATAATACTTCGGTTTACTGCATTATGTTCATATTCTAAACATATATTACTTGATCCTGCTTCAACATTGATGCTAAGCAACATAGTTTATAGCGTCAATGTGGCTTTTTGTCTATCTGTCCTGCAAGACGTTTTTATAGAAGCGCTGCCATGTCATCAGCGTTGTGCTTAAATCATGTTGATCTTTTCTTTGGCTATCCAACTTACATCGTCTTCACAATCCTGTCTTTATCTATGACAAAAATAAGATCAGATTAAATATTTCCCTCGTGCTAAAATGTATTCCTAACCTTACAGAAAAGAAACACACATGTAAGACAATATTTATGTAAATGAATACCAGGGTCCATCAAAGAGGGCAGATTTTTTAAGCAACGCTGGCTAAACACAAACACTATAATCCACGTTTCATTCATCAAAGGCGGTGTATATTCACTTTCTGCATTTGAGAGATTTAAAGAAACGCACGGGTCTCTTTGGAGCGAGTTGCCAGATTTGAGACCTGCATTGAGCCATGATTGATATCGTCTGTAGCAAATATATATCAGGGGGAACTTGAACCGGTCGTAAATATTTACACTGAGTTTGACCGGGTACATCCGATGAGCGTTGAGGTCCATTTTTAAGTGAAATCTCTGTGGATAAGTGCTTGCGAACGCGGTTTGTGAGCCCGTATACCCGGGTTCGAAACACAGCGGTGCTGGGTTTTTTTCGAAAAAGATATAGGGGTCGGTCGTTCAGAAAGCAATGGCAAACTACTGAATGTAACACTTGCTTAGTATATCAACAGCAGCTGAAAATGCTGGTGTTGACTGCAACGTCCAGTAAAGGATACGCAACAAAATTAATTATTAGTTGAGAGCAGGACATGCATCTATAGGAGAGGATCTGTAGGAGTAGGGGCCACCGTCGCGAAGAGGTTCAGCCACCTGTCTCACGTTCCGAAGGTTGGAGGTTCGATTCCGGCTCAGTCATTCGGTTCGCGAGTGCAGATTTCTCTGAGACTCCTGGGGGTCATCGTTGTAGCTACGGAGTTCGTGCTCTGTGCGATACTTTCTGCAGGCCGCTCTTCAGAAAGAGACTGAGCTTATGGGATAAAACCCGGTGCAACGAAGTCGAAGCTCTCCCCATTAAATATCTGTAGGAGTTGTAGATATATTTGATTGCTGTAATTATGCAGCTAACATCTTCGATAGTAGACTAGCGGATTTGTTTATCTGTCTATTCATCCTTTCATTCATTCATACAAGGCAGTGCGGTATATTTTCTCAGTACGAAGGAAGTCCTCGAAATGCCGACGCTTAATGGTGCAAGTCTTCGAAATACCGCCCCTCCTTCGCTGCCTATGCTTCCCTTTTAAGGTACCTCTTTTGCGTCTGCCTCTCTATATCATAAGACGGCACGGTCTTGCACCCATACATCCATCCACCCTTCCATCCATCCATCTATCCATGCATCTACAAATGTATCCATCCATCTATCTATCTATCTATCCATACAACTATCTATCCATTTATCCATCCATTTATCCAGAGAGATATAAGATATATGGAGAAATATAACTCCATCCCTTGTCCCCGCCATGTGTTATAGTTATTAACCTTTTTTGTAATCACAATATAACAATCTATCGTCTGTCAAGACAGCAAGGCACCAGTGGCTGTAAGTAAAACGACATTTATTCCATGATTTACTCATTAAAAAAAAAAAAAATAATAAATAACCATCTGACATAGCTTTCAGCACCTTGAAACTTGAATGCGTGCCGCTTGAAGTCATTGTTCTTCGCCAAGATTTATGCCGCATGAATAAGAAATACATATGTAAAACGGAAGCATAAACAACCGGAAATTGGTTTCCGCGCGGTCAGAAACTTGTTAACTACATTTTGGTTGGTTGTTTCCCTTGAAGTTTAACATGGCGGCCATAAACTTCCGGCCAGACCAGACTACAACATAAATGGTCTCTTGGTACTGCGGAAAGGGTGTGAGATACACAAAGCGTCCTCGTGTTCACTGTGTAATGATGTGAGGTGGCCAACTTCGTTCAATGCAGTATGTGAGTTGGCAAAAAACAGTTTATCGACAGTAAATAGAATGTATCTACTGTGAATAGAATGTATCTACAGTGAATAGAATGTATCCACAGTAAATAGAATATATCTACAGTAAATAGAATATATGTGTTGTGTAGATAATGTAACTACAGCAAAGCGAAATTTTTAAAAAAGGCACCAGAAAGATGCAAACAGTAAAGCTACAATAGTATTCCCATCTGACGTTGAATGCTACCCGTCTGTGACATAAACATCGGGTCAGACATAAGCAGACCGGACAGAAATCGTCTGCCCCTCGAAGACATCACGCTGCCCAGAAAACGAATTCTTCACTTCTCATGGTTTTAAAACAAAAACAAAATATCTGCCTATCGGGAATTTTTATTGGTTTATTAAATTGACCTTAGATGTGGAACTTTCCATTTGGCTTCCTTTTATGCCGAGTCTATTCACAAGGGTTGTTTCAAAGTTGTGGGTAAACTAGATTTAGATGGCAGAGATCAAAGACTGCAGTGCATGGCGGGTAGATCGATAAATCTATGACGAGGACATGGTGCAGGATGGATCTGTGAACTCGTCCATTGATCAGGGTTAATTTCTCACCGTCCTAGTCTGAGGGAAAGTTATTAATGAAGCTGAGATTTCTGGGCGTTTATTTATATCTGGAAAGATGTTATTTATTGTGAGTTTTCTGGTTTTCAGTTGTATCCAAGCTGTGGAAAGTGTTCCATTAATGGACGTTGATATCACGGAGTTTAGATGTCATTCAATCACGTGCCGTCTCCATAGTGAAGGATGGCTTCTTTGTGTATCAATGACTTTCTATCTGTCGCTTTTGCGTGCACACCCAGATTAACTCCTAAACGTCCATCTTCTGATGTTGGCTTATCTTATACATCACTGCATACCTGTTGCTCGAATGCGGCGCTAGTGTAATGGCTACACGCTTCCTACTGGCTCAAGGGGGCAAAGGTTCGAATCCGTATTGGGGCGTATCCTTAAAATAGACTCAGCCCTAAATGAGTACCATGAAATATTCTCGGAAGTAAATTCGGTCGGCGTGGTACTCACAACATCAGCCACCAGGTTCGGGTTGGTCTTTGAAAATGTGGGTCTGGGACATTCGACGTCTCGTCTCGTCGTCTGCCAGAGTGAGACACAGATTGGACGCCTACTCATCCTTACTCTCAGACCTACAAAGTGTGATGACGCTTTCACCCATCACTGACCTGTATCAGGAAATTGCTTGGTGACTAGTTTGTTGTATTATTGTTGTTGATGACCATGTGGCAGTTGGCCACAAAGCGTGTAAATCATTCCTTTACATTACGTACGAGGGCGGGTCAATAAGAAAATCACGCAGTTCTGTGGGACGGCAGGTAAATGTAGTTCGTGTTTTCATGCATTAGGTGACAGCAACATCGAACTTTATATTCCCGTTCGTCAGGTGGCGCTAGATGTCTCATGCGCATTCGCAGCGCATAAACAAAATGGCGACTGAACTTACGGAGTGTACAACCAAAGAGCAACGTTTTGTGCGTTTTTTTTTTTTTTTTTTTTTTTTTTTTTAAGGCAACAGAACTGCCTGCAAAGGACATTCATAAGGAAATGCTTCCTGTTTATGCTGACAAATGTTTGTCCGGTAAAGTGGTGCATAGCTGGTTAGAAAAATGTTCTCAAGGACGCTCTAAATGTGTTGATGAAATTCGATCTGGTCGTCCTAATGAGATTGCAACAGAAGCTCCGTGCAGCTGGTGGAGGAGATGATTAGAGGTGACTGGCGAGTAACGATAGACTCTGTAGCATCTGCAATAGGGTGCTCACATGGTTCAGCATACAGCATAATGCATGATCGATTGAAATGTCCAGGATTACTGACTAGAGGAGTGTTGCTTCTTCATGACAATGCCAGACCACATACGGCTCGATTAACTCAGGAGAAAATTAACCAACTAAGGTGGGAAGTTCTGGAACATCCACCTTACAGCCCCGACTTAGTCCCTAGCGATTTCCACCTTTTTGGTCCACTGAAAACTCACCTTGGCGGAGACATTTCGCGAATGACGCCGAAGTTGAATGTGAAGTGAAAACATGGTTTAGAAAACAGAGCACGCAGTTCTATGGGAGGACTGATAAAACGATGGGATAAGTGCATCAAAGCTAATGGAAATTATTTTGAGAAATAAAGGGGCAATGTATGTATAAAAATAAACTAGTTTCAAATTGTCATCATATTTAGTTAGTTTGCTACAGCCATTTGTGGCTTCCTTATTGTCTTCCCCTCGTACGTCTCACAATATTCCAAATACCGCACAAGACATGTACAACATCCCTTTGTTTTACTTGCTTCTTATAACATTCAACATGTATTTTATTGTATTTCTTTATAGCTCAAAGCTCCGTAAAGGGCAAGTCTCTATGTGTCACTCTGCTGGTACCATTGGCTATACTAAGTGCAGATAAATCTACACTTTGATCTTATTTTAAGCAATGTATAGGGCTCAAGGATGATGATGGTGATGATGATGATGTTGATGATGATGATGGTGGTGGTGGTGATGATGATGATGATGATGATGATGATGATGATGATGATGATGATGATGATGATGATGATGATGATGATGATGATGATGATGATGATGATGATGATGAATCACGACGATGATGAAGATGATAAATCACTCCGTCAATGATGATGATGATGATGATGATGATGATGATGATGATGATGATGATGATGATGATGATGATGATGATGATGATGATGATGATGATGATGATGATGATGATGATGACGACGATGATGATGACAAGCAACACTAACGTTATCAAATTATAGGGCTCAAAGTTCCCCAGAGGCTAAAGCGGTCCCATAAAGATTTTAGCCAAAAGCACAAGGCTTTTTCCTTTTTCACGGAATTTCTTCACTTATTAATTTCACTTAAGCTCTTTGACTACCAGACCAGGTGGTAATGACTGTCTCAGCCTTTCTGCCTGGTCTCTATACTGGATCACCTGTGTACAAGTGTCTGTTGCATCGCATCTTGGTCTTAGCAGATTTGGTATCATTCCTTCTGGCTGTGAGCAGAAAGTCTTTCATCTCCAGAACCTGTTTAGGCATTATTGCTATTAATATTTTCCTGATTAGGCCCACATGGTCGTTAAAGTACCTCAAAAGCACAAGGCGAGGAAAGGGATTATAGTCTTTATGGATAATACCGTAATGTGTTGCAGATACACGAAAGATACATTTCGGTTTTTAATATAAGTTGTTCTCGGCCATTAGACCCACCCTAAATTTCGCATTAGAGTTATGAGAAGTAAAGGCGGCTGAAGCGATAATGACAGCATCACCTGTCGTATGGCCATATGTCTATAAATATGTCTATAAATATGTGGTTATTGCACTATAAACCTAAAACGCTTTAAGGCGGGAAAAGTGGCCCTTTCCTTTTTAATTTCATATTACAAGTTAATTCCCTTTAGGCATTAAATGACAATTATCGCCCTTTAAAAATCCGATCAGAAATTGCAGCATTTTATAACATTCTTCAAAATACTGCAAAAAATATGAGTAAAAATGGCCTCATAATAATAATGGGAGATTCTAATGCCAAAGTGGGCATAGAAAGAACAGCAGAAGAAAAACAGGTGGTGGGAAAACAGAGTAAGGGAATGCGAGATGGTCAAGGATAACTTTGTGCGTTGAAAGTGAACTGATGAGCATTATGATGTTGCAGGTTGTTTGCAGAACGTGGATCTCATCACGGCGCGTTAAAAAGCCTCTCGTCTCTTGCCATGTCTCCGCCTCGTGCACCCCCATACAGAGGTAGGATCTCCCATGTCAGACGGATCAGGGGATAGGGGCCAATCGAAGAGAGACACGTGCCTGCTGTCTTATAGGTAAACTGGGGACAGTCAAAGGCTAGGGACCAGATGACGAGAGACACATGCCTGCTGTCTTATAGGTAAACTGGGGACAGTCAAAGGCTAGGGACCAGATGACGAGAGACACATGCCTGCTGTCTTATAGGTAAACTGGGGACAGTCAAAGTCTAGGGACCAGATGAAGAGAGACACGTGCCTGCTGTCTTGTAGGGAGACTGGGGACAGTCAAAGTCTAGGGGCCAGATGAAGAGAGACACATGCCTGCTGTCTTGTAGGGAGACTGGGGACAGTCAAAGTCTAGGGACCAGATGAAGAGAGACACGTGCCTGCTGTCTTGTAGGTAGACTTGGGACAGTCAAAGTCTAGGGACCAGATGAAGAGAGACACAAACCTTGTAGGGAGACTGGAGTCAGTCAAAGTCTAGGGACCAGATGAAGAGAGACACAAACCTTGTAGGTAGACTTGGGACAGTCAAAGGCTAGGACTAGACGACGAGAGACACAAACCTTGTAGGGAGACTGGAGTCAGTCAAAGTCTAGGGACCAGATGAAGAGATACACAAACCTTGTAGGTAGACTTGGGACAGTCAAAGTCTAGGGACCAGATGAAGAGAGACACAAACCTTGTAGGGAGACTGGAGTCAGTCAAAGTCTAGGGACCAGATGAAGAGAGACACAAACCTTGTAGGTAGACTTGGGACAGTCAAAGTCCAGGGACCAGATGTAGAGAGACACAAACCTTGTAGGGAGACTGGAGTCAGTCAAAGTCTAGGGACCAGATGAAGAGAGACACAAATCTTTAGGTAGACTGGGGACAGTCAAAGGGTGGGGACCAGATGAAGAGAGACACAAACCTTTAGGTAGACTCGGGACAGTCAAAGTCTAGGGACCAGATGAAGAGAGACACAAACCTTTAGGTAGACTCGGGACAGTCAAAGTCTAGGGACCAGATGAAGAGAGACACAAATCTTTAGGTAGACTGGGGACAGTCAAAGGGTGGGGACCAGATGAAGAGAGACACAAACCTTGTAGGGAGACTGGGGACAGTCAAAGTCTAGGGACCAGATGAAGAGAGACACAAACCTTTAGGTAGACTCGGGACAGTCAAAGTCTAGGGACCAGATGAAGAGAGACACAAACCTTTAGGTAGACTCGGGACAGTCAAAGTCTAGGGACCAGATGAAGAGAGACACAAACCTTTAGGTAGACTCGGGACAGTCAAAGTCCAGGGACCAGATGAAGAGAGACACAAACCTTGTAGGGAGACTGGAGTCAGTCAAAGTCTAGGGACCAGATGAAGAGAGACACAAACCTTGTAGGTAGACTTGGGACAGTCAAAGTCCAGGGACCAGATGTAGAGAGACACAAACCTTGTAGGGAGACTGGAGTCAGTCAAAGTCTAGGGACCAGATGAAGAGAGACACAAACCTTTAGGTAGACTGGGGACAGTCAAAGGGTGGGGACCAGATGAAGAGAGACACAAACCTTGTAGGGAGACTGGGGACAGTCAAAGTCTAGGGACCAGACGACGAGAGACATATACCTACTGCCTTGTAGGTAGACTGGGGACAGTCAAAGGCTGGGGACCAGATGAAGTGAGACACAAACCTTGTGGGGAGACTGGGGACAGTCAAAGGGTGGGGACCAGATGAAGAGAGACACAAACCTGCTGCCTTGTATGTAGACTGGGGACAGTCAAAGTCTAGGGACCAGATGAAGAGAGACACAAACCTTTAGGTAGACTGGGGACAGTCAAAGGCTGGGGACCAGATGAAGAGAGACACAAACCTTTAGGAAGACTGGGGACAGTCAAAGGATGGGGACCAGATGAAGAAAGACACAAACCTTGTAGGGAGACTGGGGACAGTCAAAGGCTGAGAATGAGATGAAGAGAGACACAAACCTGCTGCCTTGTAGGTAGACTTGGGACAGTCAAATTCTAGGGATCAGACGACGAGAGACATATACCTGTTGTCTTGTAGATAAACTGGGGACAGTCAAAGGCTAGGGACCAGACCAAGAGAGACACAAACGAGCTGCCTTGTAGGTAAACTGGGGACAGTCAAAGGCTAGGGACCAGACGAAGAGCGACACAAAGCTGCCGCCTTGTAGGTAAACTGGGGACAGTCAAAGGCTAGGGACCAGATGAAGAGAGTCACAAACCTATTGCCTTGTAGGTAGACTGGGGACAGTCAAAGGCTAGGGAAGGAAGGGGGAAGGGAATTAGTTGAATATCTTTTACAGGATGTCGCAGTCAACACCCGTATAATTTTACTGTTTGTGAGTTCTTGGCAAGTTTACCTTCAGTAGTTTGCCATTTCTTTCTGAATGACCGACACTCATACCATTAATTGACAACCAGCTCAAAGCGGTCTACTTCCAAATCACCCGCAGCTGTGTTTCCAACCCGGCATGCGGGATTACGAATTGCATCTGTATCTCCTTCACCACAGCGCCGGATGTGAGAAAGGAACCCCGACCAAATGCTGGTGGAAGTCGGATGTGCTGAGCCATGGGCAGGACGGGACAGTGCATGGTAGCTTACTCGATGATAGCGACGATGATGATGATGATGATGATGATGATGATGATGATGATGATGATGATGATGATGATGATGATGATGATGATGATGATGATGATGATGATGATGATGATGATGATGATGATGATGATGATGATGATGATGATGATGATGATGATGATGATGATGATGATGATGATAAGATTGTGAGAATAGTGGTGATGAGGATAAAACTATGATAATAATGATGATGATAAGATGATGATAATAATGATGATGATGATCAGATGATGATGCTTGCTTGCTTGTGTTCATTGGCTTGAGCTCCAACGCAAAGTCCTGTATGTCGGATGAAGGCATCCTGTTGTCCAACATCAGTGTGATGTCATACAGGACCTGAGGTTTGCGTGAGTATCCGTTGTCCCATGTCTGGCTTATTGGTGTGCAGACTGGTGGTTCCTCGCCATACAGGCAGACACTCTCCGACTTCGGAGGAAGATGATGATAATAATGATGGTTATGATAAGATTATGATAATGAGTATAATGCTGATGATGATGACGACGATGATGATGATGATGATGTTGATGATGATGATGATGATGATGATGATGATGATGATGATGATCCCCGGGAAGGTTAACCCGGTCAACAGAAGTCGGTTGTGTCGGTCTAACGGCGCAAGAACGCAGCTCTGCTGTAAATAGGCACAACGCAATCGCGTCCGGAAAAAAAGCTCCGGATTAACGAAGAAGAAGAAGAAGAAGAAGAAGAAGAAGAAGAAGAAGAAGAAGAAGAAGAAGAAGAAGAAGAAGAAGAAGAAGAAGAAGAAGAAGAAGAAGAAGAAGAAGAAGAAGAAGAAGAAGAAGAAGAAGAAGAAGAAGAAGAAGAAGAAGAAGAAGAAGAAGAAGAAGAAGAAGAAGAAGAAGAAGAAGAAGAAGAAGAAGAAGAAGAAGAAGAAGGAGGAGGAGGAGGAGGAGGAGGAGGAGGAAGAGGATGAGAAGAAGAAGAAGAAGAAGAAGAAGAAGAAGAAGAAGAAGAAGAAGAAGAAGAAGAAGAAGAAGAAGAAGAAGAAGAAGAAGAAGAAGAAGAAGAAGAAGAAGAAGAAGAAGAAGAAGAAGAAGAAGAAGAAGAAGAAGAAGAAGAAGAAGAAGAAGAATGATAATGTTTGAGATGATAATAAG
The DNA here is from genome assembly GCA_963921405.1 of Cepaea hortensis. NCBI lineage: Eukaryota > Metazoa > Mollusca > Gastropoda > Stylommatophora > Helicidae > Cepaea > Cepaea hortensis. The sequence goes on from OY992896.1 coordinate 6,582,120, forward strand.
ATTAAGATAATAATGATGACGATGATGATAAGATGGTGATAATGATGAAGATAATGATGATGATAAGATGATGATGATGATGTTAATGATGATGATGATTACGATGATGATGATGATGATGATGATGATGATGATGATGATGATGATGATGATGATGATGATGATGATGATGATGATGAGATTGTGATGATAATAATGATGATGATGGTAATGATGATGATGATGATGATGATGACGATGTTGATGACAAGTAACAGTGGCGTTATCAAAATATCAAATAAGAAAGAAAATTGCAGCGTTGTGATCCCCTGTATCTGCTCCAACCCATCTACCCCAAGAAGAAGAACATTCAATGGAAAAAAAAGGAACAAGAAATGTCAGACCACCCCGGGCACTGAATAACCAGACACGAGAACGCCGCCGCTCCCTACATACGCCTGTTTCTACAAACAACGCAGGCAGAATTCTCCCAGTTCGCGCTTAGTAATTGAATTAACCTGAATGTATGGCCGAACCTCCCAGATTTCATATCGTCTGCTCCTTGTCATATTTACTCTAGTCCTCCTTCCCAACAGGAAAGGCAAAGTCTGGCGTCTGTTTACTCTCCAATCACACATCCAGCTCGCCAAATCAAATTAAGCTTCCCATGCTACACTGCAACCGTCTTCAATCTTTCCTGCCTTGAATCTCCCTTATTCCACCAAGTCAACTTTTAACGACCCTTTGCTCTGTTGTATTAATTTATTGTAACAATGGGCGGTAACCACGTCCCAGACATGAGTTGTCGTTCTTTAGTGCACATAATACGATAACCGTTATTTCATAATGGGATGATTTCGGCTTGATATGATGTGAGGGATCTTTTTGGATACTTGGATTAAGAACGATGCGTCAGGTTTCCATGGATAAGAGCTGGCCAAGTGGTAATGTCCATACTCTTGGATTACTGGACCTTGTCTGGAGTGTATGAAAATAAAGTTTGTTTTGTTGTTCGTTCTGACCTGTTCTGGTGTCGTATATTCTATTCGAATGTATCCAGTCAATATCTTGATGTTGTGTGTTGTATTTATGTTTTGAATGTCATTTTACTATTTTGCCGTCAACAGTAATGTTGTTTGATGTAATTAAAGTACAGTATCTTTCTTATTGTGTGTCTTCCATCAAAGCTATTTGTTAACTGCTTTGTTTTAGAACTTTTTTTATTGTGTGTCTTTAAGCAAAGCTATTTGTATATTGCTTTATTCTAGAACTTTCTAATTGTGCGTCTTTCAGCAACGCTAGCAGATGTGGTTGCGGCTTTGTGGGAGCACGTGTACACCTCGGAGGAGCAAATAGATCACCATAGTCTGGTAAGAATGCGACAGCGAGGAGTGACGAGGGGATCTGGCCGACGATCGACGCTCAGAGGAAAGGCGAGACGGACATATAATCAGATTGCTACTGGAACTATTGGTGTTGGAACTCTTCGCTGGCTGCTGAGGATGGGGACGGAGCGCTTATGGGAAGCCCCGAATGCTGTGATGTCGGTTCCTAAATCAATCAATCAATCAATCAGCAACGCTATTTGCATATTGATTTGTTTTGGAACTTTCAAATTGTGTGCTTTTCAGCAAAGCTATTTTTATATTGCTTTGTTCTAGAACGTTCTTATTGTGTTTCTTTCAGCAAAATTATTTGTAAATTGATTTATTTGGTTGTTTCGGGATTTGAGGTTTACAGATTGAGTGCAACCAACTTCTGGCAACGCTGATTGTATTCGGGTACGAACCTAACTTCGTTCCTTCTTTCGTTCGTTCCTTCGCTCGTTCCTTTGTTTATTTATTCGTTTGATCATTCGTTCGTTAATCCATTTGTTCCTTTGTTCGTTGATCATGTCTGGGAAACTTAAATACTTTGCAACCATGAAAAGTCAGAGTGGCTTTGACAGAACAGTGATGGAAGACGTGGTTCCTGGAAGAAGAGGCTAAGCTCGAGCAACACATTGCAGACTTTTTTTGTTGTTCGCATACTCTTTACAGGACATCGCTGTCAACATCAACATCCTTCAGCTGATTATTGATTTCTTGGCAAGATTACGCTCAGTAGTTTGCCATTGATTTCTGAGCGACCGGCTCACATACACCGTAAGTTACCGACGCGGAGAGAACCGCTACCGATTCTCGAGCAACGTCACGTTACTTACGATAGTATACGGGATTACGGAGAAAGTCGTGTAACCCCTAGGCCAGGGAGCTCGGCACATTGCAGACACCTGGGTCATAAGGGCGCAAGAAGCGGGAGTCCTGGCAAAGCACGGAGACCGTTTCTGCGGGCTGTGAGGGGTAGGACAACTTAAAATGCACATGATAATTAATCATCAACAATAGAGCCGCAATGATCGGAATAACCACCCTTTACTACTAGAGATTGAGACCCTGGCCGTTGTTTTGGAGAGCTCGAGTACACACCACCTCGTCACAAATCAAAGCCCTTGAATAGAAGAAGGCTGCCCGTTTGAAATGAGCCAGCCTCGAGCATTTCTCAACAAAAAACACACAGGAGAGCGATTTCATATTGGATTCCAAGCACGTGTTTGCTTTCTGTAGGGGAGTTTTTTTTAGCAACGATCAGCCAACGCCTCAATGTTTGGCTTATTCTTGTTTATCTCCTATGATAAATTTTCCATGTTTAATAAATATGTGTTGTTGTTTTTTTTTTACATCCCACCCAGATAAAACACACACACACACACACACACACACACACACACACACAAATCTCATTTTCTTACAGGGCAATTGTTAAACTTTGGGTGTTGTTTGTCCATCAAGAATGATGATGACCATTCATTTCATCCAGTGGTATTGAAGGTATGGAGCCGTGGGTTCTAAGATGGCTGGTAAGGCCTATTTTGGCTCGAAATGTTCTTTGACAATGTGGGCAAAGAATGCTTGACGTTTCTGGAGGAGGATTTCCTGCAGTGGTTTTTCTGTCCTGCCTTTTCTTCACAGCTCTTGCAGTCCTGGTTGCCTCACATATGACTGCACCTTTGCGTAATGATGCACGCCACGAATTTCGGTCTCTGGCTGCAGCCTCCCAGGTGTCATGATGAATTCCAAAAGCATTCAGTGAGATTTTCAGAGTGTCTTTAAAGCGTTTCCTCTGGCCACCTTGGGAGCGTTTACCACAACGCAGTTCGTTGTAAAAAATTCGTTTAGGGAGCCTATGATCTGGCATGCGAGTCAAGTGACCAGCCCAGCGAATCTGATTCTTCATCAGTAGAGTGTGGATACTGGGCATGGACGCTCTTTCTATGACTTCAGTGTCTGGAATCTTGTCTTGCCATTTAATCTTCAGTAGCTTCCTTAGGCAGACTGTGTGGAAGTGGTTTAATTTCCTAGCGTGTCGCTGATAAACAGTCCAGGTTTCACAAGCATATAGCAGTGTGGATAATACAACTGCTTTGTAGACTTTTAGCTTTGTTTGCAGGCTTATTCCATTTCTGTCCCATACATTCTTGTACAGTCTGCCAAAGGCCACACTGTCCTTGGAGATTCTTGTATTCACTTCGTCATCAATTGTGGCAGCTTGTGACACAGTGCTGCCAAGATAGGTGAATTTGTCCACAACACTTAGACTATGACCATTCACTTTGGTATTCGGCACAGTGTTATTATTCCCTGGAGCTGGCTGGTACATAACTACAGTCTTCTCCAAGTTGATATTGAGCCCAAAGTTGGCACAGGCATGTGAGAAAGCTGAAACATTATGTTGCATGTCCGCCTCTGAGTTGGCATATAGAGCGCAATCATCAGCAAACAGGAGCTCTCTGACGGTGTCGCTGTTAGTTTTGGTTTTGGCTTTCAGCCTTCTGAAATTGAACAACTTTCCATCCATGCGGTAGTTGATGTGTATTCCAATGTCATTGTTCTCGAAGGCATTCATCAACATAGTTGAAAACATGAGGCTGAACAGTGTTGGTGCCAGGACACATCCTTGCTCCACTCCATTGGTGACAGGAAAGGGTTCAGACAGTTCACCATTTTCCTGTACTCTTGCCTGCATGCCGTCATGAAATAGCCGCACTATTTGTGTCACTGAAAAACTGCAGTTTAGTGATTCCTGGATAACTTACATATCAAAATACAATGAAGGAGGAGGGTTAACAATCGAGTCGTTCAATCTGAGAGAAGGATAAATGGAAGGTGAGTGACCGAATATAAAAATAGGATACCGTGTAAGGAGTCATTGACCAGCTCTGTCAACGGGAAAACGAACGGACAGAACGCCGGGGGAAACTTCGACACCGGACAAACACCGGGAGACGGTGATCAAAGAATAGATCTCTTTGAAGTGCGACGAGCGATGAACGAGGGAACTCAGGGAAACAGCGTAACAACGGATGAAACGAGCAAATAGTCACTACGTGATTTTAACGCCTTTTGATGGGCACGATACGTCAAGAGACGAGTGTTGAGGTATGAACATCACACACTAACGGAGGATGGGCCACTCGTTAGAAATAGTAGAAATTGGGTTCTCTTGATTAGTGTGTGTTCCAAACTGGACAGAGATATATATTACTCCCAGGTGTGGAAAAGAAATTATAGTCCCGTATTGTTTCAAGCAATGGGATATTAGTGCCGATGTGCTTAATTATTAATTTCGATTCCGGGAGGATAAGTGAATATATAAGGTATTATAACCTTAGAGTAATAGTTTTAGCATAGGAAAATAGATGTGTGTGCATAGCGTTTACCATTGCTTTCTATTAGTGAATAGTTTAGACTTTGGTGAATTCATATGTCTTATGTTGGTGTTTACTTCGGAAGCCTTGTCATTATGGCTGGAGAAGGACACTTGCATAAGTAGTATTAAGTGGCAGACGCCTATCACTTGATATGTTATACTTCTCACAGGTTCAAACTCCCATCCGGATATATCAGAGAAGATAGACACATACTTCTTGTGTACAGGAAAAGCTTTGTTGATAAACTCAAGGCATTTCATTTGTGGGGAGAGCAAATACCTCAATAAACCAAGGAATAACCTAGACAAGGTCTAATACGAAATAAACATACCTTTAAAGGAACTTTGAAAAATAAGAAAAGAACATCCAGATAACCAAAGTAATAATGGAAAAAGAAAGATAAGTTTGCAGAAAGCAAAGCAAAATAAAACTACATACGTCTTGTATGCATAGTGAAGAAACAAGAGACAAGTCAAAACATTACTAGTAATTAGAGACAATATGCCGAACTGTGGTGATGTGGTTTTTCCGGTGTTGGATAAGCGAAGTCATAAACTTACTGGAATATTACTAATTTACGGTGATCCAGTGGTGAACAGTTTTGTTTCGTTCAATAACGGATTTACCTTCACTCAAGCATACGGATCATCCAGGGTGAGAGCTGTCCTGTTTGATGTGCTGTCCTGTGGTTTTGCAGAATGACTGGGCGAGATGTGATACCGCTGATAGACATTACGAGTTCATTCTTGCACCAACAATAGAATACACTATCAACTACGCTTACACAGCCCATACATACACCAGACATAGTTTTTTATTAATAAATATTTTATTAATCGTTGAAAGGAACTGTTGTCGGAGTATGTGTTGAGGGAATAATTGAGAGAGAGAAAGGAATAGATATATGGAAGGGAAGACAGAAGGGAGGAGTGTAGACAGAAGTCAGTCAATAATTCCAAAAGATAATAAGCTTGAAGATGTGCTTGTTGATTCCACTTTCCTCCCGGGAAAATAAGCGACAATTTGGACAAACTTTCGTGGACAGCGTTATTTTGCCATAATCTTCCAGTCCTTCTCTGCTGACTGTATCAAAAGCCTTGGTAAGGTCAATGAAAGTGGAGAACATTTCGCAGTTCTGTTCCTGACATTTCTCTTGCAGCTGCCTTGTAGCGAAAATCATGTTCCACGTTCTTTTCTGAAGCCACATTGACTCTCAGGAAGAAGATCTTGATCGAGATGGGCTGTGAGGCGATTGAGAAGAATTCTGGCGAGTATCTTCCCTGCAATTGAATGCAAGGAGATGCCTCGATGGTTGTCACAGGAATGGCGGTTTCCTTTACGTTTGTAAAGGTGGACTATTGACGCGTTCTTGAAATCTTGTGGCATGGTCTCGTTCACCCATATGTTTGTAAAGACTTGGTGAAGCTGCTCTGTTAGGACCGGCCCACCTGCCTTGTATATTTCTGCTGGGATGGAGTCAGGACCAGGTGCCTTGCCGCTGGAGAGTTGCTGGATGGCTTTGTTTATTTCCACTATGGTTGGCAGGTCATCAAGTGTCTCATTGGTGGGAACTTGAGGAAGGCAGTTGATGGTTTCATCATCGAAGAAAGAAGTTGCATTTAAGATGTTGCTGAAATGCTCTGCCCAGCGTTGAGGGATTTCTTTCTTATCGGTGACCAATGTTCCCCCATCTGCACTGAGGAGGGGAACTATGCCTGGTGATGTAGGACCATAGACCGCTTTCAGTGAGTCGTAGAAGTTTTTCATATCATGTCTGTCAGCAAAGCCCTGAATTTCATCAGCTTTGCTGCTCAGCCAGGAGTCCCGCATGTGCCGAAGTTTCTGCTGCACTACTCTCTGAATGTTCTTGAAAGCATATTTTTTTGATGTTGACTTTGGGTCATTCAAATGTGCCTTGAGGAGAAGATGTTTCTCGGCCAGCAATTGGTTGATGTCTTCGGAATTTTCATCAAACCAGTCTTTATGCTTTCGGGGGGCTGGACCTATGATTTCCATAGCTGTGTTGTAAATTATGTCCTTTAGGGCTCTCCATTCTGTTTCTGTATCCTGTTTAGCTGCAGCATTGGGCTTGAGGCGGTCTTCCAGCATATTTTCAAACGACTGCTGCATTTTCTTGCTGTTTAGGCGGGTGACATTTAGCTTATTTTGCATTTTCACCCCTTGAGGACGCCGTGGTGGCCTGATGTGAATGTTTATTTTCGAGACAATGAGACAATGGTCTGTCCAAAATTCGACGACCGTAATCTGTGCCATCTTACAATTTAATTCTAACCTTATTTGTTCAATGTGTATCTTTAAAAAACAAAGTCTTAAAAGTCGCGAGGATCTACTTCATTGCACCGGATTTTATCCCATATGACTTTATCTCATTCGGTAGGGTGGCCTGCCGAAAGCGTCGCAAAAAGCACGAACTCCGTAGCTCCAGCGACGACCCCCAGGAGTGTCAGAGAAAAATGCACTTGTGAACTGAAGGACGTGGCCCGGAATCGAACCCACAACCTTCGGAACGCCAGGCAGACGGCTTGACCACTTCGCCACGGAGACTCCCGATCACTGTGTGTAGCAACCGCATCTACTAAATGCTGCAGATCTTACAGAATTATTTGTTCCCAAACTTCAAGTGTTTCTGCAGATGACCTTTCGAGGTGAGGACGTAATGAACGAACACACAATCGACTTAAAACAGCAGTAAGCCAAACATTGTTTTCTGTTGAACAAGTTATCAGATATAAAGCCATCCCGATACATATTCCATATTTAAAAGAGTCACTGTCTCTGTACACAAAATCAAACTGTACTTCTGTACACAAAATCAAACAGCAACTATCAATTCCAGTGTGAGTGCCAAGCAACGGAAAGATAATTAGCAAATCAAGTAGCCTTACATATACCAGTGCTTGTAGAAAAGAGAGTTAATCAAGGTTCAGGAAACCCTGTCGATAGGCTATAAAACGCCCTCCTCGTCGATTTCTCATCATCTCATAAACTATGGATATAACGTGAAAAAGGAAAAAGCGGTTCGTATAATGTATCCGAAGAATAATCAACGATTGCTCAAATATAGTGAGACAATAGCAAATAGGTGTTTCCAGCTGGTTGTATGCAAACATACAAAAATTCGTGTTACATTGAAATTACCATAATGATAACAAATGCTCATCACTCGAACAATACCTGTGACTATGTGTTTTAATTGTTTCAGCTTAAGTATTATTGATTTATTCACTTAATATGATATATAACAGCACTATGCACTCGACACAATACAGAGAAATATGCCAGGCAATAAATCGTGCGATATGTCGCTTGTGGCTTCTATGTTTAAATTCATTAAGGGATTGCATTGTTTTGAATTATCTATATTACTTACGAGTTCTCCGTAAGCCCGTATATCCACGTGAGCAACACAGCTACGTGAGATTCGGCAGCGGATCGCGTCGCGTTGGTTCCTTATGGGGTGTGCGAGCATGTCGCTTAGAAAGCAATAGCAAACTGCTGAGCGTAATCTTGCCAAGAACATCAACAACAGCTGAAAAATAATGGTGTTGACTGCAATGTCCTGTAGAGGATATACAACTTTAAAAAAAAAAAAAATACAAAGAAAATGAAATGAGATTCTCGAGAAGAATAGTCAATGTATCAAGAAGAGAAAAAATAAGAAATGAAGAAATCGGTGACTAAAGTAGGGGGGTAGACTTTATTAGAAAACAGCAATTTAAATGTTTCGGCCATATAACTAGACTACCAATTAGCAGTATACCAGAAATAAATGGAGGCAGAAGAACAGGCCGACCATGTAAATAAATGATGGGTAGAGTGTCCAAGGGAATCTCGAGACAAGAAGCTAATAAACAGACAATCTCCGGCTGTTTATGCTCCACCTCGACAACACGAGTTACAAAAGGAACAAGATGATATGAGATGAGATGACTTATAAAAAACAACATACATACACCTGAATGAAACATGGCCGAGGGGTTAGCAGCTTTCTCCGTAACCCCGAATACTCTCGTGGTTGACGTGAGCGCACGAGAATTGGAAGCGGTTCGAGTCGCGCCAGTGACTTAAGAGAGTATGGAGCTGGTCGCTCACAAAGTCGTGGCGTGCTGATGAGCGTAATCTAGCCTAGGAATCAACATACAGCTGAAAGATACTCATGTTGACCGCGATATCCTGAAACAGGATGGAAACGCGGAAAAAAAAAACTCTAGCCAGATTTCTTTAGCGTTGATAGTAAACGTAAGCTATATAATATCATGCCATGGTTGGCTAGAAACAGATCCTATCTGATCAAGCACGAAGCGTTGTTTGAAGCACAGAGTGTAAACAATTCACATCCTTAATTCATAACCTCTCATGGGATGAACTGTACCTTTCAAGAAGACCCCACATATTTAATCTTGAAGTCTGTGATTTCATGAAGAACTTATCAATCGTTCCTAGTACGAAACGGTCATTTCTCGTCAGTACAGAAAGCCGCACGTTGGACATTTCGCGTTCATAAAACATACCTGCAAAAACACAAAATCGCGCTTTCTAAAACATATTGCCACTGGAGCAAATAATCACGAGTTTGTGCATCTAGCTAAATCAGAAAATAATCACGGGCTTTTCTGAGATTCTTAATTTGTTTTGAGTGCTTTTATTCAAAACATCATGTGTGCTATCTGTCTAAGACAAAACGCTCAGTGAAAAGATTGTCATAAAGAGTCAAGATATTATATTTGTGGGTACTAAGTTAATTCTCAGTTTTGTTTCGTTGTCAATGTATTATTTCATTTCTTTATTTTAAAAGATCGTCTTCCTCTTCGTCATCGTCTTCTTCTTTCTCCTCCTCCTTTTCCTCCCCCTCATAAGCCTCTTCTTTCTGTTTTCACTGCTACTACCATTACTACAATAACAACAACAACAACAACAACAACTACTACTACTACTACTACTACAACTACTACTACTACTACTACTACTACTACTACTACTACTACTACTACTACTACTACTACTACTACTACTACTACTGTACTACTACTACTACTTCTACTACTACTACTACTACTACTACTACTACTACTACTATTAGTAGTTGTAGTAGTAGTAGTAATACTACTACTACAACTACAGTTAATAACACTACTACTAATACAACTCCAAAAACAACAACAACTACAACTAATACTTATAAAACTAATACAGCTATTACTAAAACTACAACAACTACGACATCTGCTACATTCACTACAATTCTCAACATTATTATCAAATATCATGTCTCCAGTTTTCCAGTCATTTCAGTGCTCATTCATTGTCCACCATTCACATCCACACAGACATATTATTATGCCAGACACAACTTGCATCATTGTCCACCATTCACATCCACACAGACAAATTATGCCAGACACAACTTGTATCATTGTCCACCATTCACATCCACACAGACAAATTATGCCAGACACAACTTGTATCATTGTCCACCATTCACATCCACACAGACAAATTATGCCAGACACAACTTGTATCATTGTCCACCATTCACATCCACACAGACAAATATGCCAGACACAACTTTTCTTATTGTCAAACATTCACATCTACACAGACATACAAACCACACAACTTGTTTTATTGTCCAACATTCAATCCATCCATCATGTGCCATGCCGATATGCGTGGGCGGTCATGACTCGCCATTTCACTCGATCACCAGAGTCGTGGATCAGCTCAGTGTTCCTGTCTCGCCCATGACATGTGGCCAAGCCATCCAGGTATTTTCCTCTCGGTCTTCCTCTTGGTCTGTTCCCTTTGATCTTGCCAGTTGTCACTAAGTTCTCCAATCCATTTCTTCTCATAACATGTCCAAACAATTTTGACTATCTACGTCTAATTTCTCTAATCAATCTACGATTTTCATTTGTCTCCTGCAGGACTTGGTCATTGGTTTTTCTATGCCCATGGTATTCTTTGCAATTTTCTCAGAAACTACATGTCCACAGCTATCAGATTTTATTTTTAGCTTGTCTGCTCATTATCCACTCTTCACATTCATACAAAAGTACAAAATCTATGTAGAAACGCAACATTCTTTTTCTCGTTGCAATTGACATCTTTTTATTGGTCAGTATGTTTTCAATGTTGCAAAAGGCTACTTTCTTGTTCTAATCTTTTCAAGGCATCTCCCATCAGATGTTATGACTGTTCCGAGATAATTGTACCTATTCACTTGTTGAAGAATATGCCCATTTACTCGTATATCGCATTGTGGTATTTCCTTCTTCGCGGTGACGACTATAATCTGTGTCTTATTACAATTCACTTCTAACCCTTGTTGTTCACTGTGTGCACATTCACATGCACACAGACAAATATGCCAGACAGTATTGTTTTCATTGTCTAACATTCACACACGCGCGCGCGCGCACACACACACACACACACACGCGCACACGCACACACACACAAGTCACAGTCCACTTTCCAGTAAGGTGTTGTTTCCCTGTCTGTAGTGATATTTGTGCCGGCTTCCTGGCTTAGAGGTTACGACTTTTCTCCGTAATCTCGTATACTCTCGTGGTTAACGTGATGACAGTGAGAACCAGCAGTGGTTCGAATCGCATCGGTAACCTACGGGGTATGTGAGCCGCCGCTCAGAAAGCAATGGCCAACTACTGAGCGTAATCTTGCCAAGAAAAAAACATACAGCTGAAAGATGCTGGTGTTGACAGCGATGTCCTGTAAAGGATATGGGGAAAAGGTGATATTTGTATTTATTCTAGCAAAAACATCCTTCACGACCATAAGAGGTTTATCATTATCGCCATGTGCCCTACCAACTGGCGTAGGCGTTGATTCTCTCCACAGATCTCGGTCTTTGATTTTCCAGAACAATCTATACTAATTATATTCTTTCATGCCACCGTCTCAGCCCATCCAGTATCATTTCTCTTGATCTGCCTCTGCCTCTTTTCTCACTGTTTCTAGTTGTCACGATGTTCTCTACTGACTCTCTTCTCATCATATGACCAAAGAATATTGTTTTTTTTTTTTTTTTTTTTTTTTTTTTTTTTTTTTAGTTGTAAAATATGTTCTAGTTTCATTAACCTCTTTCAATAATCGCTGTTAGTTACTCTGGCAGTTTAAGGTATTCACTACATTCGTCTTAGGAGTCACATCTCCGTTACTTTTAAGCTCTTCCTAATTTGTTCACTCACGTGAGATGATTTACTGCCATGCAACACAACAGGCAGTAATACTGAGTGGTAGAAGGCTGTCTTCTAGCGTGGATGGCAGGGACATCTCTATTGAAAACCTATCACCGGCTTACGTCGCCATATTTTGGGCCCAGAAAGCTATTTTAAACCATTTTTAATTCAATCTTAATTAATTTATAAGAAACATTATCCCACACTCCTCAACTCAACATTATTTCAAAATCTCTCTCTCTCTCTCTCTCTCTCTCTCTCTCTCTCTCTCTCTCTCTCTCTCTCTCTCTCTCTCTCGCTCTCGCTCTCTCTCTCTCTCTCTCTCTCTCTCTCTCTCTCTCTCTCTCTCTCTCTCTCTCTCTCATCATTCTGCAAACGTCTGTGGCTTTCTGTCACCTTTAATTTTTGCTCATTTTAATTGCCTGAAGAAATTCAGGAGTTAAATTGCGTGAACTTTTGTCTATTTTAATCGTCTTTTCATCAATTACGGTGAGCTTTATTTGCCAGGAAAGATAATTATGTCAATGAATTTGACTTTCTTCTTATAAGTTTTAGAAACTGTAAACACGGTACGCCTAACCGGCTCGATTAAATGTACTACTATATCATTATAATTAGAACAGAGACAATTTGGATCCATTCATAATTGGGGAAAATCCCATCCCAGGACTAAGATATGCAGATGGCACAGTTCTCCGATCACATGGCGCTAAGGGATTAGAAGAACTGATCCTGTCTGTCAAGAGACGCAGTGAAGGAACCGCAGAGAGCGAGTGAAAGTAACTTACCAAGATCAGGTATGTAGGTAGGTAGGTAGGTAGGTTGGTTGGTTGGTTGGTGGGTAGGTAGGTAGGTTGGTTGGTTGGTTGGTTGGTAGGTATGTAGGTAGGTCGGTAGGTTGGTTGGTTGGGTGGGTAGGTAGGTTGGTGGGTGAGTGGGTAGGTAGATGGGTAGGTTGGTGGGTGGATGGGTGGATAGGTAGGTAGGTAGGTTGGTGTGTGGATATTAGGTAAATAGGTATGTAGGTAGTAGGTAGGTTGGTTGGTGGGTGGGTAGGTAGGTAGGTAGGTAGGTAAGTAGGTAGGTAGGTAGGTAAGTAGGTAGGTAGGTAGGTAGGTTGGTGGGTGAGTGGGTAGGTAGATGGGTAGGTTGGTGGGTGGATGGGTGGATAGGTAGGTAGGTAGGTGTGTGGATATTAGGTAAATAGGTATGTAGGTAGTAGGTAGGTTGGTTGGTGGGTGGGTTGGTGGGTAGGTAGGTAGGTAGGTAGGTAGGTAGGTAAGTAGGTAGGTAGGTAGGTAAGTAGGTAGGTAGGTAGGTAGGTAGGTAGGTAGACACTCGTGCAATTAGGCAGATCCAGTAAATAAACGATGTTTGATACAAAGCCAATGAAAATAACTTATAAAGACCAAGTAAGACAGATAACTCTGAACTATGACGACGATTTCGCCGAGGCTCATGGCACCATCACAGCCACACACTTCACGCCACACAACACTACAGCCTCGATTTCATCTTTCTAATGCTGTTTTTATTTATAACATTTCACAGCTCTAAATGTCGCAACTATTTCATGAAAGGCCGCCACAAATCCTTATTTACGATCATATAAAATTAGTGATTTACAGTTCGAGATTCATCTCGGCCTCTGAAAGTCTTGTGACCCATTTTGAATAAAAGGCTTGGGAATAGATTGATAGGCGTAGTTCTTAAAATATCAGACATTGCCAAAGTACTTATATTTCTGTGTATAGAATCCATTTCTTCACAAAGACATGAGACGTGATTTTGTTCTGTAACATGAAACTATACAAATGGGCGGTGGTTTAAGATGTGTCTGAAGTAGTGGTTAGATATTCGCTCACATACACATCCACACATATACTCACACATTCACACATTTACTGGAATACTCTCACACACACATTAATAAACGCACGCTCACTGCTGATGGCATACCGTCGATGCACACTCATACAGCACTTTCATGTGCACACTCATACACGCAAATGTAAGTACTCACACACACACACACACACACACACACTCACACGGGCTCCCACTCATGATATAACAAACACTCACACTCAAATACATTGAGACGCACATACAAGTTCATGTTGTTTGTCCATCAAGAATGATGATGACCATTCATTTCATCCAGTGGGCTTGAAAGTGTGGAGCCGTGAGTTCTAAGATGGCTGATAAGGCCTATTTTGGCTCGAAATGTTCTTTGACAATGTGGGCAAAGAATGCTTGACGTTCCAGCAAGAGGATCTCCTGCAGTGGTTTTTCTGTCCAATCTGTTTTTCACAGCTCTTGCAGTCGTTGTTGCTTCACAAGTTCAAAGAAACACAATCAAATACAAAATCACACATATTTAATCATTTACACACATACACAATTATATACCCGTCACACGGATGTCTCCGTGGCGAAGAGATGTCGTCGTAGCCAAGAGATGTCTCCGTAGCCAAAATATGTCTCCGTGGCCAAGAGATGTCTTCCTCGCGCTCCGAAGGTTGTGGGTTCGATTCCGGACTACATCGTTCGTTTCACGAGTGCAGATCCCTCGGAGACTCCTGGGGGTTCGTCGCTGGAGTTATGGAGTTCGTGATTTGTGAGACACTGTCGGCAGACATCCCTGCGGAAAGTGTTTGACCTGTGAGATGACGAAACCAAGGCCATCCTCGCTTTTATGCCTTTCGAATCGTCTCTTTCCTTCTTCTCTTTACACGATTTTTTGTCTTCCTTGTATCTTTTCATCTCGTAAATTTTGCCTTATTTCTTTTAGTGTTTCATCTCGTTAAGTTTGCCCTTTTACTTTTATTGCTTCATCTCTTTACGTCTATCTTCTTCCTTTTATTGTTTCATCTCATTAAGTTTGCCTTATTTCTTTTATTGTTTCATCTCGTTAAGTTTGCCTTATTTCTTTTATTGTTTCATTTCGTTAAGTTTGCCTTATTTCTTTTATTGTTTCATCTCATTAAGTTTGCCTTATTTCTTTTATTGTTTGATCTCATTAAGTTTGCATTATTTCTTTTATTGTTTCATCTCATTAAGTTTGCCTTATTTCTTTTATTGTTTCATCTCGTTAAGTTTGCCTTATTTCTTTTATTGTTTCATCTCATTAAGTTTGCCTTATTTCTTTTATTGTTTCATCTCGTTAAGTTTGCCTTATTTCTTTTATTGTTTCATCTCATTAAGTTTGCCTTATTTCTTTTATTGTTTCATCTCATTAAGTTTGCCTTATTTCTTTTATTGTTTTATCTCATTAAGTTTGCCTTATTTCTTTTATTGTTTCATCTCATTAAGTTTGCCTTATTTTTTTTATTGTTTCATCTCTTTACGTTTATCTTCTTCCTTTTATTGTTTCATCTCATTAAGTTTGCCTTATTTCATTTATTGTTTCATCTCATTAAGTTTGCCTTATTTCTTTTATTGTTTCATCTCATTAAGTTTGCCTTATTTCTTTTATTGTTTCATCTCATTAAGTTTGCCTTATTTCTTTTATTGTTTAATCTCTTTACGTTTATCTTCTTCCTTTTATTGTTTCATCTCGTTAAGTTTGCCTTATTTCTTTTATTGTTTCATCTCGTTAAGTTTGCCTTATTTCTTTTATTGTTTCATCTCGCTAAATTTGCCCTTTTTCTTTTATTGCTTCATATCTTTATGTTTGCCTTCTTTCTTTAATTGTGTCATCTCTTTCAGTTTCCCTTCATTCTCTTATGCTGGCACAATGTAATAATAACACTGGGTCGTGAGTGCAGAGAATGGGCAGCGGGCCGCACTGAGTTTGAAGTGCAACAGCTAATCCAGAGTAACACACATCAAGGTGACATAGTCATCTACACTGATGGGTCAGTGGTGAGAAACAGATGTAGTGGCTGGGGCTTTATTGCAAAGGCTAATGGGCGAGTCTTCAAAAAGGAGAGCCTGGCATATGAGACTACGACCTCCAGCATGAGAATGGAGGTGGAGGCAGTAACAGCGGCATTCTGGTGGCTAGAGGAGACTACTGCAACACACATTGTATTCATTACGGATTCAAAGAGGATGCTTAGCAAGGTGGAGAAAGGAATGTTTCGTGTGGAATGGCTCTCGTCGCTTCAGAGGTCACAGATCGTGAGAATTGTATGGATATTTTGCCCTGGCCATGCGGGTGTACGGGGGAATAAACAGGCTGATAGGCTAGCAGGGAAGGCACCTCTTGGTAGAATTCTGCTTATGGACAAGGGGGAGGTGGTCGTGTGCTTGTGGGACCAGGTGGAGAAGGCGGAGGAACAGACTGAGAACCCATATGTGGAAAGAATAAGATTGCGGGGGATCGGCAGAGGTTCTGGAAGAATATCAAAACTGAGAGGGAAAGACCAGGAGAACTTTTAATCAGATAGCGATGGGAACTATTAGTAGTATGACTCTTCGCTGGCTGTTGAACGAGGTGACGGAGCACGTATGGGAATGTCCTGAGTGCAGTGATGTCAGTTCTTAACTCAACTCAATACAACTCAACTCAACTCTCTTATGAATAATTTGTGGTTTTTATAGCTTTACTTTTTATCCCTAAGCCTTCTTTTTCCTCTGTATTGTGTGTTCATTTCGCTTTATGCTTCGATCTTTTCATTCGGGTAGAGGGGAAAATCCGCCGCCGGCTGGCTAGGCCGGTCTTTAGTTAAGGACATCTCAATATATGAAGGCCATAAACAGGCACTCTCCCACTGCTTGTCCTTCACCCTGACACCGCAAGGTACAAGATGAAAAAAGATGAGAAGAGATGATGAATTCTGTGTGTTGTTTTTTTATTGTTATTATTTGTGGTTTCCAGCGGTATCGTGGTTCAATCTGGACGTTTATTACTTTCACTTATATTTGTGTTTTATTTCTTCATTTCTGGTATGTTACCTTTTTTTTTTTTTATTTCTTTGTAAATTACTTTCTTTCTTTATTTTTATTTTCTTCTATGTTTCTTTCATTTGCTCTTTTTTGTCTGACTTTCAATCTGTCTGTTGGTCTGTCTGTTTGCCTACCTGCCTGCCTGCCTGCCTGCCTGTCTGTCTGTCTGTCTGTCTGTCTGTCTGTCTGTCTGTCTGTCTGTCTCTTTATTTATTTATTTATTTATTTATTTATTTATTTATTTATTTATTTATTTACTAGCTGACCCTGCCCGGCTTCGCCCAGTCCCTGGTGGGAAGCATCTCATTTAATTCATATAAGTAGTCATATAAGTTCCCGTTCCCGTTACCGACTATCTGTCTGTCTGTCTGTCTGTCTGTCTGTCTGACCCGGCCCGACATCGCCCAGCTCCTGGTGTGAAGCATCTCATTTAATTTATATAAGTAGTCATATAAGTTCCTGTTCCCGACTGTCTATCTGTCTGTCTGTCTGTCTATCTGTCTGCCTGACCCTTTCCGGCTTCATTAAATTCATACAACAAAAAAAATGTAACTTAAAAGAACGTTCTACCACACACCATCCATTATTTTTAATGAAAACTCTTTCTAATCACCTGCATGACTACAGTAACTTCTTAAGCAAAAAAAGATGAGTTACAATGTTATGCATTGTGCATAATTTTTATGAAAACTTTGAAAATGCCTTACAGATTGTATCATTATTTATTATAACTCATATGCCGGTACATAACTATGGACAAAGAGTTTATAAATCTTTGAAAACGATGCCACAATATGACTATAAGTTATACAGAAAAGTTATGCCCCTTGAAATAACTTTTACAGAGTTAGGTCCCCTGAGATATATGAAATTATGATGAAAAATGAAAAATGAAATAATACTGAGTAAGCAGGCGATTTCACACTAACAAAATATCACAGTTGACAGCTCTGGAATGAAAGGAAGGCGTGTAGAAAATTTCATCTCAATCGGATGGGCCGTTCGCGAACGGATAAAGGACATACATAGATACATACAGAGATACATAAATACGGACGCACATCCTAATTTATATATAAGATTTATTTCAATTTTTACTATCATTTAAGCACAATTTTTAGCCAACATAATTATTCAGGCAAATACTTTCAAACGCTAACGTATGCTTAGTGACAACTGGTAAAATTGATGAGAAAAGTGTAAAGGACACGCAATAAGATAAAGACCCGGATGTCTTGGCCACGTGACATAATTGGGACACGAACACAGACCTTATCCAAGACTCTCAGATCGTGTGAGATGGCAAACGCTGACCATCCATGCTTAACGGCCTAGAACATAATGATGATAATGAAATTAATCAGCAAAACGGAAGAGACAAGTGTGAATTCCTCGAGACAAAATAGTAGCAAGGATGTTAGGGTGAATTCGGCAGAATGAAGGATAAAGACGACGTGTTAACAACTGTTGCCTGGACATATACGTCACACTACATCGTCAGCTTACAGTCAGCAGACGTGAATACAAAATCACGTGGTAGTTGCCCGTAAAGGAGGACGCGGATTTAGGCCCCCCTTCTGTTTTATGTTGTACTATTTTGTTGTTGAATTGATGAACCATGACCACCCAGGCTCATCGTAGGAATACTACACTGAGACTGGAGGTAAAATACGTCATACTGCGGAAGGTCACACCCAAGAAGTAGCAATATTTCTGTCCAGAGATTAATAGTCTGAATCTTACATTTTTAAACCTCAGAGGAGAGACCAGTGCTCACTTGGCTTTTTAACTGATTTATTGTCGAAGGATAATATTTCGAAGTGACTATTCGCAGTCGCGGCTGGTCACGTGACGTTTACTTGGCGCGCTGCGAATAATACTGAGCATTCTTGCCGTGGACAGCAATGGCACATACAAAATTGTACATCTTATGTTCTTGTACATCTTATGTTGTTGTACATCATATATTGTTGTACATCTTATGTTGTTGTACATCTTATGTTGTTGTACATCATATGTTGTTGTACATTTTATGTTGTTGTACATCTTATGTTGTTGTACATCTTATGTTGTTGTACATCTTATGTTGTTGTACATCTTATGTTGTTGTACATCATATGTTGTTGTACATCATATGTTGGTGTACATCATATGTTGTTGAACATCATATGTTGTTGTAATCTTATGTTGTTGTACATCATATGTTGTAAATTTTATGTTGTTGTACATCTTTTGTTGTTGTACATCTTATGTTGTTGTACATCTTATATTGTTGTACATCTTATGTTGTTGTACATCTTATGTTGTTGTACATCATATGTTGTTGTACATCTTATGTTGTTGTACATCATATGTTCTTGTACGTCTTATGTTGTTGTACATCATATGTTGTTGTACATCTTATGTTGTTGTACATCATATGTTGTTGTATATCTTACGTTGTTGTACATCATATGTTGTTGTACACCTCATGTATGTTTGTCCCCAACATGGCGGATAGGCATTTAAACCGTTAAGGCCTCTGGAAAGTTTACGCTTGTGGCTACGGTGTACATTCGCATTTTCCTCATGTTTGACTGGCGGTGCATGGTTCTGTCGCCCTGCTACTGAGTGAGTGCGTGGCACGACACTGTGAGTTGTAAATTTTGTGTGGAATGCTTTTACATCTGTCCGCGGTTGTTTGCAACGTCAACTGCATGTTCGGAACCATGGCGGCAAGATGTTGCTGAATTGACTGGTTTGCCTTTTCGGTTCAGGGGTGAGTTTTCTCAAGAGACTCCTGGGAGACGTCGCTGGAGCTACGGAGTTCGTGCTTTGTGCGGCGCTTTCTGTGGGTCTCCTTGCGGAAAGACACCGAGCCATATAGGGTCAATGAAGTCTTTCTGGTGACTGCCGCTTGCATCGGCGATGAACTGTATTTTCCGTGGAGGACTTTTGTCTTGGCAATTTCTGATAGCGGCAATATAGACATTGTACCTGTGCTGGCTATTGGCTTGCTGAGACCTCTGTCTTTTCCATTTTTTCACATTGGACAGTGATGATCATTTTGTGTGATATTCACTGGCACAGGAGCAGAGCATAATGGGGACGACGCGTTGCCGTGAAGTTGGAACCGCGACTACCTAACTAACACCTTATGTTGTTGTTGTAGACATCACATATCGCTTTATATCTCATGTTGTTGTTGTACATCTTATCTTCTTGTTGTTATACATCTTACGTTGTTGTTGTATATCTTATGTAAACACTACCACACACATGTCTGAAAACAGAGGCGGAATGGCTGGAAGAGGATGGCGTCCGCCTCTAACTCAGTAAACCTGGTGGGTACATGACGTGGACTGTGTGCAGCCCTAGGAAGACGGCCAGGCGCCCGTGAAATTATGTTCGGCGGTTGTGCATGAACATGTGCAGGCCGACTGCGCGCTGCCCAGCCCAATTGTCACAATAAGATAACCCGCCAAACCTGAAAACATGCTTGATGACACGGGATGTTGTGGGTACCAGACTTCGAGAAACTGTGCCACGTCACTCACTTGATGACACGGGATGTACTGGGCGCTAGACTTCAGGACACTGTGCCACGTCACTCACTTGATGACACGGGATGTAGTGGACGCTAGACTTCAGGAAACTGTGCCACGTCACTCACTTGATGACCCGGGATGTAGTGGGCGCTAGACTTAAGGAAACTGTGCCACGTCACTCACTTGATGACCCGGGATGTACTGGGCGCAAGGCAAGAGGACATTATGCCACGTCACTCTCACACGGGATGTAAGCGTCACGTGACCAGCCGCGACTGCGAATAACGCTCAGTATTATTCGCAGCGCAATCTCACGACTTCCTGTCCAATCTCGCGACTTCCTGTCCAATCTCGCGACTTCCTGTCCAATCTCACGACTTCCTGTCCAATCTAGCGATGAGGTGAATACACGTGTATTCAATGCTCCATGCCATTGGTTAACATCTCTGTGATTAGCTATTGTAACGTGCTCCTGCCGTGTGTGTTTTCTTTTCGGGGACTGCGTGGCAGAGAGGTTAAGCCGTCTGCCTCGAGATCTGAAGACTGCGGGGTCATTCCCTGGAATGCATTGTTCAGACCTGGGTTTCATATCGGAGCCCCGGAGTTCGTGTTATGGGCGATGCTCTCGGCAAACGACTTCTCGTTCTGGGCCTTAAAATCGAGTTATCGAGATAAGTCCATAGGTGCTCAGATCCTGCCCCTAACACACACATTAGCGTCAGGCGGTTAAAGTGCTAGTTGTGTGTCGGTTGACGAGATCCCTCATTCTCCCGAAGTGCTTCTCGTGTCAGGAAGTGCCAGTTCTTAGTCCCGAGTCTCTTTTCTGGATAACGATGTGATTAACTGACGTCAAAGCCCTCTGCTCTGACATCTCTCTAAGGGCGTTAATAACATCAACACCATCGGGACGCAGAGGTGTTTCCAAGGCACCAGGGCCGGGTTATATACTGGCCAAGACCTATTGACGCGTCCTCGTCGAGCGTCCTGGGCAACAGGTCCCTTCGGGGTCATGGCTGAAGTCAATAGGATCGCCGATTCCTCCGAAGTCGGAGAGTGTCTGCCTGTACGGCGAGGAACCACCAGTCTGCGCACCAATAAGCCAGACATGGGACAACGGATACTCACGCAAACCTCAGGTCCTGTATGACATCACACTAATGTCGGACAACAGGATGCCTTCATCCGACATACAGGACTTTGCGTTGGAGCTCAAGCCAACGAACACAAGCAAGCAAGCATCAACACCATCCATTGGCTGGCCATCTGCAGGGGATGCCGAGTCAGCAAGTTTATCAGCTTGTTCATTTTCCTCTCCCGCATGTCCCGTAACGAAGATGAAGGTGACTCTACGGACAACAGACCTCGGTAGCGATTCAGCGAAAGACCTAGTCTGATGGGGTAGTATGTGGTGCAATGAAACTGACGCTCTCGAGTTTTCGTACTTCTAGTAGTACTTTTGTATGATAATAAATTTGCCAATAAAAGACATCATAGCACTCGGAATTTTCCCAAACGAACTCCGTCCTGATCTTCACCAGCCAGAGTAGAATCCCAATACTAATGGTACCATTAACAGTCTGATTATGTGTCCGTCTCAGAACGTACCTTTCCCTCTCCAAACAGATTTTGCAAGTGTAGTGGTGTACTCGGAAGCCTCACCTTTGCTTGTGCAAATAGAAGAGTTACTATTAATGTAATCATAAATGTTGTACAATCTTAACCATAATTTATAAGTAAATAGAATGTTGGTGACCGGTAATGGAGGATAGCGACCTAGTTACAACACGCCGGTAAACACCATGTGTAGCCGGATCATGGGCTCATTCAATCAAAACGCATCTAGCAGCCGTAACAACGGGGTCAGAGGTCGAGCAATGAGAATACAACACAGACGCGGGAGAAAAGCTGTAGTGGGAAGAGCCTGGCCGAAATGTAGTATATTCTCTTGACCAGCGTAGAGATGAACGAATCTGGGCATTTTTGGCGTTAAGCACAAAGTTTGTCACCAACACATTTATTTAAAATATTTGTCCAGACCGTTTAGACAAGAGTACACAGATCTTGGTTGGCTTGATAGGCAACCAGAGATTTCATAGTGCAACACCACGCTTCCAACAACGTGCTATAAGTCAACTGAGTGCACACTACAATAGAGTGCTAGACCAAACCGGTGATAGTCAGGTGTCGATGCCACCAGGCGGAAGCAGTGCAGAGTAATTACCAGTCAGCAACCAAGTGAGAAGGGACCGGGGTGGTTGACCCTCCAGGAAAAGCCAAGGAAGACGGTACTAAGAGGCAATTACCACTGAAACCTATCCCGAACCACTGAATCTGATTGGCCTAATTCTGAGACCCAGGATTTAGAGCTGGGCAGTTGGGGAGTTCATGCTTTGTGCGGCACTTTCGGCGGCGCCCTGCTGAAAGATACCGAGCATTGATGGATAAAACCCGGGCCAATGAAGTCTTTCTGGTGACTTCCGATTCCATCGACAATGAACTGTATTTTTCGTGGAGGACTTTTGTGTTGGCATTCTGACGGCGGCATTATGCACAGTGAACCCGTGCGGGCTGTTAACTTGCCGATACTCCTGTCTGTTCCACTTTTCATATTGCGCAGTGATGAGCATTTTGTGTGATATTCACTGGCACAGGAATGAAGTATAATGGGGACGACTCGTTACCGTGAAGTTGGAACCGCGACTAACTAACTAATTTTATTCTGGGGCCTATATCTATACACCTTAATCTAACGAGCCGACTTGGTCTTATTTTCCTGCTGTGGGTAGATTGTCCCAATGGTCAGTCTTGTGTCTTTTGCTTTATGTGTGAAGGTTTCTCTCTCCTTTAGAAGAACCTGCTTCAGGACGCAAGACCTATGATGGAACATTTGCGAACAATCTTATTAAAATGTTAACTTTGTCAAACAAAAGCAAAATAACACATTGTTGTGAATTCGTGAGTTCATATATTCTTATTTTATCGCAACATGTGTTAGTATTTCTATATACTTACCACTAATTTATTCTATCAATTATTCAAAACGGTATTTTTAATTACTTGCATACGAACAAAGAAAATGACAGCAGATGAAAAATAAATACAGGGGCATAATTATAAGATGTAATTATATCCTTGCTAATTACCCCCACTTGTTTATTATCAAGAAAAATTTATTTATTTTTTTTATAAGGAATGCAATGATAAAGATAAACATACACAACTACAATAAAGCAATTTTGCTTGTCCAACGGGGAAGAATTCAACAAAAGAGTATTGAATCTGAATAGTTCACAAGACGTTCATTAGTGCGATTATCTGCATGCGTTTGACGCTGAGCAAAATAATGACAATGATGCCAACAATAAACTATTGTGATTTGATAATAATGAGTATTTGTGCTCTGTGCATGTGTGCGTGATTATACTGTCAGGTTTGAGATGTGCGCTAGGGTCTGATGCTCCGCAGGGGAGGCCGAGGATTAAAGGAGGTTGATTGCGTGGTTTGAAGGGTTGTCGTGAGAAGTGGAATTTGTTTAAAGACGGCGGTGAAGATAGGAAGTGGGGGAGAGAGATTGTTTGTGGGTGGGTGGGTTGGCTGTTGGTTGATTGGTTGGTTGTTGTTTCGCTGGTGGGTCAGGGGTACTGGTTGGTTGAGTGGTTGGTTGGTTAGCTGACTGGTTGGTTGCTTGGTTAGTTAGTTAGTTTGTTGGCTTCCTGACTGGTTACTTGGTTGGTTGGTTGGTTCATTGCTTGGTCGTTGGTTGATTGGTTGGTAGGTTGGTTGGTTGCTTGGTTGACTGGCTGGTTGTTTGATTGCCTGGTTGGTTGCTTGGTTCATTGCTAGGTCAGTTGGTTGGCTGAATAGTTAGTTGGCTGATTAGTTGGTTGGCTTACTGACTGGCTGGTTTTTTGATTGTTTGATTGGCTGTTTGGTTCATTGCCTGGTCGATTGGTTGGTTGGTTGGTTGGCGGGTTGGTTAGTTGGTTGGTTGGTTGGTTCGCGGGATGGTTAATTGGTTGACTGACTGGCTGGTTGATCGGGTGATTGGTTGATTGCTTGGTTGTGTGGCTGACTTCTTGGTTGATTGGTTGGTGAGTTGGTTGAGACAGACATACTAACATATAGGCTGACGGACGACAAACATATGCACACACCGAAGGACAGACTAACAGGTAGGCTGGCAAACAGACAACAGATTGGCAAACAGACAGAAATATTTATGTACAAACGTAGGAGGGACGGCAGACCAACAAACCGACAGACAGGCAGGCAGGCGACGAGACAGACAGATATAAAGTCAGACAGATAGACTATACAAGAACATCTCCAGAAATATAAGTATTTGAGTGTGCAAATGGTAGTGTGAAAAACACGACAGTACATATCTTATGGAGACTGTACCAGAACTCTACCGCCCCGCTCGGCAACAACAGACACAAGGGACTTGGCCGGATTGTGACGACGCGGGGAAAGCAAGAAACAAAATGAAATCATTACCGACATTTCATGGCTTGTTTCTTTCTGGTAATATTGAGTGAAGTTTCCTGTTCCCCACTTTGGCGGGAAAGTCGTGCTACACGGATACATCTTTGACTGTTCGTTAACTTATTTTTCCGTCCGTTGGTTTTGAACCCTAGTGTAGTCCACACTGGATTGAATTTTGGGTGTGGGTTAGCTTTTCCTGTTACCAGTGTCCGTTGCCATTAGGCGAACCCACTCCGACTTCTGAGGTACTTGTAATTTACGTCCCAAAGTCAAGGATGAGAAGTCAACGTTTATGTTCAACTGACCGGTGTAGGGAGATCACTCCCTAACTCGCCTTCAAAGAACCGGAAGTTTAAGAGCAAGCATTCTTAATCTTTAGGCCAAGTGAATTCTATTGATTGCTGACAAGTCTTTCCGCCGATATTAATAAGCTTGCTTTCTGATACCACAAATTCTTAATCTGCACCCCCATGTTGTGAGACGCTAGCGTCGCGGCTGTCAGTTCGGTGTGCGTGAGTTCAAATCAGCATCGAAGTAGGGTTGAAAGTTTGACGCTGACTTCCAAGTCAAACGACATTAAAATTAGCATCAGACGTAGAATTGTTAGTCGTTAGTCATTAGTCACGGTTTCAACTTCACGGCAACGGGTCACCCCATAATGCTCCATTCCTGCGCCAGTGAATATCCTACAAAATGCTCTTCGCTGTCCCACATGAAAAGTGGAAAAGATCTCATTCCATCAAACACGCACAAGAGTACATGCATGAGGCCGCTGCCAGAATGCCAACACAACAATCCGTCACTAGAATTATAGTTCATCGTTGGTATCAGACTGAATATTCTCTTCTAACGTTGAATTAGCGTTAGGTCTGTGCGGATTAGAAACAATGGAGCGATCTAAAATGATTACATATAAACCACAAACATTCGCTAATTGGCGCCTGCGCAGAATAGAAGGACTACAGTGGTAGGATCGCTGATGTGGAGCTCATCAATCAATCAATCAGGTGCCGACTCCATATTGAAGGTTGGCTGCAATGGATCTCCAACATTGTCTGTCTCACGCTTTGATTGTAAATTATCTCAGATTGTTGTTTGTCAGTCTCTTGATGTTATCTTCCAACATGTATCGATATCAACCTTTTGCCTTCAACCTTACCCTCCAGTATGGATATTATAAGATTGTTATGTCTTTTATCGTGGCCGAAATATTTCACATGCCTTTTTTTTTTATTTCTTTCATCAACTCTCTTTTCATTCCCAGTTTTTCTAGAACCTCTGTATTTGATTGTTTTTGTTTCCATCAAATACGACATATTTTTCTGTATATCCTCACGGCGACAGCTAGACAAATGCCAGTGAACCTAGAGATGAAGGCACTGATGCAGGGTAGGACATTAAGATAACCTAGGCATTGTGTCAGTTATCAAGAGTGCGACTAAAGCCCACACTCATATCTCTGTTGACTCCCCCGATGTGTCTCCACCTTGACGTGGTGGGGGGGGGGGGGGGGGCTTGCGTGTCCCATAGACCCCATTTGCTTGCCGATGGGTGAAAAATTACATATCGGACAGCTTATGGGATAGGGACCAGACTAAGAGAGACACAACCTGCTGCTCTGCAGGCATAGACTGAGGATATCAGTCAAAAAATTAAATGTGGTGCACAAAGGCAGAATTTCTTGGTCCGGACAAAGCTCTTAAGGCTCCCTGTCGAGGGCTGTGGCTGAACGCCTCTAAGCCACAAACCCTCGGATCTTAGAGCCAGGCTGATACCCGTCTACAGGAAAATAGAAACATGATACTGAGCAAGCTACATGCTCAGGTCTGATACATGTTCGAAGGCTCCCAGCTGGGGGATATGAGAGTTTCCCGGATGAAGGGGCCTGGCCGTTTCCCGTTCACTGCTGCACGAAGGTAAGGTGCTGAGCCGGCAGCACATGTAGCCTACCTCGTGAGCGAGTACAAAAATGTCAGAAAAGTGCCCCAGTCGAAGGGTTACGGAAACTGTCTGTATCTAACTCATAGAGAGTGTAGACAAAAGTGGAAGAATGTCTCATCAACGCGAAATGGAACGCACGGCGAGCGAACCTATTGCGTTGTCTGAAGTCACAAGCAAAAGCTTACCGAGTGGATGTCACTCGCAGTCTGACCGCTCCTGGTGTGTGATTGAGCGATCAGTGGCAAGTGGGATGCCCAACACATGGAAGTGAGGAACTAAAGCAGCCATGAGCAGGACGTGGAAACTCCTTGGGTGAGCCCAGTCTCAGAGCAATATGTGCCGGCTCTGCAATTATGGAAGCCTCCTTGGATAGCGAGATAATGCCCATGGTCTGCCCCTGCCTTCCCTTGAGGGCAGACCACGATATCGTTGATCGTTCTATCTTGACCAGCTGAGATGTGGGTGACATTACAACAGTCTAACGTGTCACAAAACCAGAGGAAGGCTAACCTCACTAAAAAATGCTCGCCGGAAGTCGGAAGTGTCGTCCTACGGGTGGCAAACTAAAAATTGACACTACGCATTTACGTCCGAGTGAAATGTCTCGTCCGAATGTCTCCCGTGCTAGGAACAGCTCTGACTACCTAGTTTCCGAATGCCGCTCTTGTTCGGAACAGCTCTGACTAGGTAGTTTTCCGAATGTCCGCCGTGCCTGGAACAGCTCTGATGGGTACAGGGACAAGCACATGTCCGAAAACTCGCTTAGTGGAAACCAACCGCAGAGCTGACTGGTTTGTGCAGGAACGGCCCAGGGCGAGCGAAATGCCCAATATATTGAATGAGGAATTAAAACAGCCATGAGCAGGACGTGACGATTCCCTCGGTAAACCCAGCACCAGAGCGTTATGTGCCGGCTCTGCAATTATGGAAGCCACCCAGGATGGCGGAAAATGCTATGGACTGTCCCTGCCTTCACTTGAGGGATGACCGTGTAGTCTTCGACTGTTCCAACTAGACCAGCTGAGATGTGGACGGTACCACAAAAGTGAGAGTCTCCCAGGATTGCTAACCTGGCCAAAAATGCACGCTAAAAGTCGGATGTGTTGGCCTGAGGGTTTCGACCCGAGGGTGCCTAACCAGACACACCGCAATCACATCTGAAAAAATCACTCCGGATGAACGCAAAGAAGAGAAGATATCTCTGTTGAAAGTGCAGATCGCCTTGTGCGAGAAGCACGCTTTCGACCGCGTCCAGGAGAGAAAGGTTTCTCCTAGATAGAACACTCGGAGCAGAGACAGTGGTAGAGGTGAGACCGGCTCAGACTCGTTGTGGGCAATGACAACATATATTGCCAGTATGTATATATTTTATAGATTTAGAATTGTAAGAGTGATAGTACGATGTTGTCAGACAATGTGAAGTATAGATGTATTATACTGAATTTACAAGCGTCAGTCAGCGTGATAATAGATACTGTAAAACTGCACGGCATTTTGTTAAGTACTTATCATTATTGTATCACTCTGTGGTTGTCATGTATACAATGGAGGATGTGTGAAAGTCAGAAATAGGACATTCAAACCAACCACTCGATTACAATATACTAGATCTGTTCAGCAACAAGTAATCCCTTACCGTAACTCGAGTAGTCAGCAGTCTTGTAGCACGAGCAGTCAGTCATCATTTGAGTCATGACACCTTGTGTTCACCACAAGCAATCATCTGTACCATGACAACAATCATTATTGAACCATCACAACTTGTGTTCACCACAGAAATCATCTGTACCACGACAACAATCATTATTGAACCGTGACAACTTGTGTTCACCACAGAAATCATCTGTACCATAACAACAGTCATTATTGAACCATCACAACTTGTGTTCACCACGAGCAATCATCTGTATCATGACAACAATCATTATTGAACCATCACAACTTGTGTTCACCACGAGCAATCATCTCTACCATGACAACAATCATTATTGAACCATCACAACTTGTGTTCACCACGAGCAATCATCTGTACCATGACAACAGTCATTAGTGAACCATCACAACTTGTGTTCACCACGAGTACCGTGACAACAATCATTATTGAACCATCACAACTTGTGTTCACCACGAGCAATCATCTGTACCATAACAACAGTCATTATTGAACCATCACAACTTGTGTTCACCACGAGCAATCATCTGTACCATGACAACAATCATTATTGAACCATCACAACTTGTGTTCACCACAGAAATCATCTGTACCATAACAACAATCATTATTGAACCATCACAACTTGTGTTCACCACAGAAATCATCTGTATCATGACAACAATCATTATTGAACCATCACAACTTGTGTTCACCACGAGCAATCATCTGTACCATGACAACAATCATTAGTGAACCATCACAACTTGTGTTCACCACGAGCAATCATCTGTACCATGACAACAGTCATTAGTGAACCATCACAACTTGTGTTCACCACGAGCAATCATCTGTACCATGACAACAATCATTATTGAACCATCACAACTTGTGTTCACCACAGAAATCATCTGTACCATAACAACAATCATTATTGAACCATCACAACTTGTGTTCACCACAGAAATCATCTGTACCATAACAACAGTCATTATTGAACCATCACAACTTGTGTTCACCACGAGCAATCATCTGTACCATGACAACAATCATTAGTGAACCATGACAACTTGTGTTCACCACGAGCAATCATCTGTACCATGACAACAATCATTATTGAACCATCACAACTTGTGTTCACCACGAGTACCGTGACAACAATCATTATTGAACCATCACAACTTGTGTTCACCACGAGTACCGTGACAACAATCATTATTGAACCATCACAACTTGTGTTCACCACGAGCAATCATCTGTACCATGACAACAGTCATTAGTGAACCATCACAACTTGTGTTCACCACGAGCAATCATCTGTACCATGACAACAATCATTATGACACATAGTATACAACTATGAATGTATTTGTCTGGAATCTGCAGGGCAAATGAAATAGAGGGGTGTATAAAACACGTGGATAAGAGAAGAAGAATCAGAAATTATCATATGGAAAGGTTTTAAGCAGATCTCAACGGGGAGCTACAGATAGTGGTCGCTTGGTGTGAGGTGTTTGGAGGATTATGTCCCAATGGACGAATTCGTTCATTCATTCAGTAGCATATCCTATGCAGAACTTCGCTCACATAATAACCCTCCGGAAAACCTCTCGATCGTAAGCAAGATGTCCCGCGTCCGATACACCCATCTGGAGATCATCCGCCACATCCTGCACCCATCTTCTCTTTGGCCTTCCTTTTCCTCTCTTCCCGGACCTATACCCCTCCATTACTGATCTCTCCAAACTTTTGTGACGTTTCAAGTGACCAAAATATTTCAATTTTCTTTGTTTTATCGTCTTTAATAGCCAACTCTCTGCAATATTCAGCTCTTGAAGTATAGATGCATTCGTACTTTTCTTTATCTAAGATATTCTTAGAACCCGTCTATAACATTTATATCCAAAGGCATTTATGCGCTGTTCGGCTTGTTTAGTAAGTGTCCAGGTCTCACAGGCGTATTTTGCAATGGGAAAGATGCATGCTCTTAAATATCTAATATTTGTAGTTCTATATGTCCCTCTCCACAATTTGTTCAGTTGATTTAGTCTTTGAAGAGCACTAGCTATTCGTCTTTTACTTTCTTTCACTGTGTCACCATTGTTGGTAATCAATGACCCAAGATATTCACAATTTTCCACCACCTCCATTTTTTTCCCTCATTAACATATATTTCTTTCTCCATAGTAGTTGTATATGAATGCATTACCTTTGTTTTTGCTATGTTAAGATATAAGTTGTAATTTTCACTATTTATTTGGGTTGAGGTTATTAAGTTGTCTATACCATTCTGTGATGTGGATAATAATACTGTATCATCAGCATATCGAATCTCTGGTATTTCATTACCACCGATATTTAGGGCATCATACTGGGTGAATACAGAGCGAAATAAGAAGTTTCATTATTTACTGCACGCCTGACAACAAGGGAGTCTCCATGGCCAAGTGTCAACCCAGCCTTAAATGAGTACCAAGAAATGTCTTAGGATGTGTGATCGATATAACTTTGACCACTCTGTCATCTTATTGCAATTGGGCTAAAAATATCCGCCTGCCACCATATACCTGCAGGATGGCAGGAAAAAAGGTCCTTTATCTTAGCAATACGTATTTTGCAATGCTCCATGTCCTTGGGTTTACCTGCAAGGGAGATAACTTCAAGGATATTTAATCCAAGGGGGATAATTATTCCTGTGTCAGCTGAAAGGTGCTCTAATGATATGTAAGCAATATGTTTGTTTGTTGTCTTTGATCACTGGACAACAGAAAGCTTTTTTATTCGACACAAAATTAAAGTGGGACATCGGAAAATAATCAGCTTTTAATCCGTCATAAAACAACATAGGGAGATGAATTAGTAAATGTAATTATTCTTCTTATAACTTCAATTCATTTTGTGTGTGTGGTTTTTTTTTTCCTTTAATTTCATTCTTGTCACACTATCCCATATATCTCATTTCTATATTTGCCATTCATCACTAATTACTTCTCATTGCTCGATTTTTCTCATTGTTCGATTTTTCTTATTGTTTCTCATTTCTTTTCTTCTTTTTTTTTTTTTTGTGGTTCTGTTTACTTCCATCGGCCATCCCTATCGCTATTCTTTACTGTGTTTTTATATTCATTATCACGGTTTGCGCAATCCTCGGTTTGTATTCTTTCTGTCAGTACTATTCTCGGCATCTTGCTGTGGCATCATCTGCTATTGGCAGATGCAAATTCAGAACTGGAGGAGTTCCTGTCTGGGGAATTGCCAGTACTACTCCCATACAGTGGATGCTATCCTACTGTGGAGTACTGGGAAACGAGAGAGCTGGTCGATTAGCTAAGGAATGAGCAAAAGGAGACCAACCTGATGCGCCTGTTACATACCACCATAAGAAAAGAATGATCAAATCAGTCAGAAAGCCACCAAAACCTGCTCAAGACGACTACACCTTATAGACAGACCAGAACAAATGATTATCCTGCGCCTCTGAAGAGGAGAACAGGACACGATGGATTACGCAACCACTCATCTCATCTCATCTCATCATGTTCCTCTTGTACCTTGCGGTGTCGAGATAAAGTATAAACATCGCGCGAGTGCCTGCTTCATGGGTTTCATGTATCGATATTCCCATGGACTCTGTTATTCCCTCCGTCCAACGTTTACCTTCCCCACACACCCTCTCATCCTGTCGGCCTCTGCCACTGACACTCTCAAGCACTCCAGTTGTCACGCCACCTTCCCCACACACCCTCTCATCCTGTCGGCCTCTGCCACTGACACTCTCAAGCACTCCAGTTGTCACGCGACCTTCCCCACACACACTCTCATCCTGTCGGCCTCTGCCACTGACACTCTCAAGCACTCCAGTTGTCACGCCACCTTCCCCACACACCCTCTCATCCTGTCGGCCTCTGCCACTGACACTCTCAAGCACTCCAGTTGTTACGCGACCTTCCCCACACACCCTCTCATCCTGTCGGCCTCTGCCACTGACACTCTCAAGCACTCCAGTTGTCACACGACCTTCCCCACAAACCCTCTCATCCTGTCGGCCTCTGCCACTGACACTCTCAAGCACTCCAGTTGTCACACGACCTTCCCCACACACCCTCTCATCCTGTCGGCCTCTGCCACTGACACACTCAAGCACTCCAGTTGTCACACGACCTTCCCCACACACCCTCTCATCTCATAGCGTGTCCACAAAGTGAATATTTTGTCCTGGTGTAAATAAGCAAATGTCTTTGTGATAAAAGAGGTTAATAATTAATAGGGTCGGTTGTGGACAGACCTGATTACGGACGTCACATGGCAAGGACTATAAGAAGATGAAGTGGGATATGATGAATGGTGCAGCTTACTGTTTGTGGCTTGTGTGTTTTAATACCGAACATGTATCAAAGAAAATATGGGCACATTATGTAAAAATAGCTTAGTAAGGTGGAGAAAAGAATGTTTCGCATGGAATGGCTATCCTCGCTTCAGAGGTCATAGATTGGGAGAAATGTATGAATATTTTGCCCTGGCTATGCGGGAGTGCGGGGGAATGAACAGGCTGATAGGCTGGCAGGGAATACACCTCTTGGTGGTTGATTACCTATGGACAAGGGAGAGGTGGTCGTGCGCCTGTGGGACCAGGTGGAGAGGACGGGGGAACAGATTGAGAATCCGTAAGTGGAAATAATGAGATTGCGGGGGATCGGCACTGTTCTGGAAGAATCTTAAAACAGAGGAAAGACCAAGAGAAATTGCAATCAGATAGCTGTGGGAACGATTATTAGTAAGGCTCTTCGCTTGCTGTTGAACGAGAGGACGGAGTGCTTATGGGAATGTCCTGAGTGCAGTGATGTCAGTTCTTAGCTCAACTCAACTCAACTCAACATTTAAAAATAGTGGTTGCAGATCAGACAATACAGGCCTTACCAGATCGCGTGAGAATTGTGCCACGTGGTCACACCATCACTAATGGATTGTTCTACTAGTGCGAGAGTTCCGGGTAATCTTGCCCCATTCACGATGACGTCATTGATATGTGGGTAATAACAATGGTATCTAGAAGAAATGTTAAGGCGGGGAGCCGAAAGAAAATACTTATATTAAAGCTGGTTGGAACTAAATTCTTTCTCGTCAGTGGATGGGAAAAATGATATTTTGGGAGCGGTAAAATGGTTTCGCGTGTGATGAGAATGAGTGTCTTGTTCTAATGTCACCAATTTTATACTTTCCACTTCTTGTATGTGTTTTACATGATGTGACACACGCGCGCGAACACACACACACACACACACACACACACACACACACACACACACAGAGTGATCAGGAGAGAGAGGCGGAAAGACATACAAACATGCAGAAATACAGACGTATAGACAAAGAGACATACCGATGTATTTATGTGCGTGCTCGCCGCACACGAACACACATACACGACATACAGACATACATATACACTTATGTACGAGCTTCCGCACACAGGCACTCACGCCCTTAGGCACGTTGGCATACACACGTGTGTTCACAAACACGCGCCGTCTCGGCAGGCAGGCGCACTAATTACTGTCAGTTATCAGTTATCAGTTGGAGTATCTTCATTGCACTCCGGACATGTCCATGGGTGCTCAGATCCTCCCTCCCCCTCCCCCCAGCATATGCATCAGTGTCCGGTGGCTAATAGTGCCATTTCTGTGTTGGCTGACGAGGCGCCTTGTTTTCCCGATGTACCTCTCGCGTCTGGCCGTGCCGATTCTTACTCCCAAGTTTTTCATCCTGGACAGCGATGTGGATTCACTGACGTCAAAGTCCTCTGTTCTCGCCATATCTTTGAGGACGTTAATAACATCGGGATGATCCATCGGCTGGCCATCTACAGGGGGTGCAGAGCCAGCCAGTTTATCAGCACGTTCATTTCCCTCGACTCCCGCATGTCCCGGGACGAAGATGAAGGTGACTTTACGGACAACAGACTTCCGCAGCGACTCAGTCCACTGTCTACGTACAGATCCAGCTTCGACCTTCTGAATCATGCTCATTGAATCACTTAGTACACACACGTTGATATAATGCTGTGATTCCAGCCATATGAAAGCCTGTGTAACTGCCATCACCTCCATCGTCATGCTGCTCGTGGTCATAGAGTGGGAACCACTGGATTCTTGAACGGTTTGGCCCGCTGAACGGGCTGTAAATGCCCACGCACTTCTCTGCT
Source organism: Cepaea hortensis (assembly GCA_963921405.1). Lineage (NCBI taxonomy): Eukaryota > Metazoa > Mollusca > Gastropoda > Stylommatophora > Helicidae > Cepaea > Cepaea hortensis. The sequence continues at coordinate 6,616,768 of OY992896.1, forward strand.
GCTTTACAACAGATCCATCTGTATAGATGAGCACTTCGGGGCGGTCTGAGTGTTCATAGATGAGCACGTTAACCTCTGCATTGACAGCGGCAGGGTTCTGCTCTCTGCACCGTCTGTCGAGTGTGATAATGCAGGAGAAAGTGCACTTAAAAGCTGGAGGCACCGGCACCCATTCCTTGCCGGGGTTGATACTGGTAAGACTGCAGACCTGCTGACGACATCTTCCGCCCGACCCATCCATGATTTGCCTCTCTTTAGCCTGTCACCCTTTTCTCTGAATATAGTGTCATGCAGAGGGTGCTGCTCATCTGCACTTATTTTTAAGTATGCACGAGCTCTCCAGATCTTGATCCTGTGTTCCATTGTCGGGAACACTAATTACTATGCCACTATGCACTAATTATTATGCCACGGCAACGAGTCACGTGGACAGTTAGATAAAGTATCCGACCATGTTTAACTCATTCAACGGGGTCGGCATGGCTGAGTGGTGTACCGCGCTTACACTTTCTTTTCTGACCGCGGCGAAGTGGGGTTGTTCCTCACACCGATCAGCTGGACTAAAATGTTGACTACCTTCTCGTCCTTGACTTCGGGACGTAAATTACAAGTACCTCTGAAGTCGGAGTTAATTCGCCTATTGACGAGGTACATTGATAATTGAGAAAGCTAATCCACATGCAAACATCTGTCCAATCTGCTCACTAGTAGTAGCAACTAGTAGTAGTAGTAGTAGTAGTAGTAGTAGTAGTAGTAGTAGTAGTAGTAGTAGTAGTAGTAGTAGTAGTAGTAGTAGTAGTAGTAGTAGTGGTAGTAGTAGTAGTTATAGTAGTAGTAGTAGTAGTAGTAGTAGTAGTAGTAGTAGTAGTAGTAGTAGTAGTAGTAGTAGTAGTAGTAGTAGTAGTAGTAGTAGTAGTAGTAGTAGCAGTAGCAGTAGTAGTAGTAGTATAGCAGCAATAGTAGTAGTAGTAGTAGTAGTAGTAGTAGTAGTAGTAGTAGTAGTAGTAGTAGTAGTAGTAGTAGTAGTAGTAGTAGTTATAGTAGTAGTAGTAGTAGTAGTAGTAGTAGTAGTAGTAGTAGTAGTAGTAGTAGTAGTTAGTTAGTTAGTTAGTTAGTTAGTTAGTCGACAGATCATCCTCGCTGCACATCGAACCATTCAGTCCATAAGTGCTCGGATCCCCTCCTCAGCAAATCCCGCAGCGTGTAGCGGCTAACGACGCCAGTTCTGTGTTGGTTTATCAATCTTCTTTGGCTTCCTGCGTAGTGTTCTTGTTTGGCCACACCTCTTTTAATTTGATGCTCTAGCAGTCTGGCCATTGTTGTAGATTCACAGTCATCACTTGGTTCTCGCAAAAGTCTCACATCACGTAGAGCATTCAGAATGTCAGCCTGGTCCATGGCGCGTCCGCCCTCCACAGTAGCCTCACCTGCGAGCTTGTCAGCCCGCTCATTTCCTTGTACTCCCGCATGCCCTGGCACGAAGATGAAACTAATCTTTGCCAGCCGAGACCGCTTCAGAGGCAGCAACCATTCTCTTCGGATCGACCCCTCCTCTATCCTCTTGATCATGTTCATTGAGTCGCTAAGGAAACAAGCCCTGGTGAATGTCTGTGTCTCGAGCCATGTTATTGCTTTACTTACTGCCATGACTTCCATGGTCAGGCTACTTGTGGTTTCAGTGAAAGCACCAGAGTCCTCCTTCACAATTCTCCCTCCGGCCCGAGCTGTAAAGGCCCATGAGCTTCTCACATGTCGGACGACCGACCCATCTGTGTAGATGACCGCGTCACCGTCTAGCGAATTCTCGAAAATCAACGCTTGTACTTCAGCCTCAACAGCAGCCGGATTTTCTTGTCTGCATTTTCTATCTAATTGGATGCAAACTGAAAAGGATGTGCAGAAGTCTGTTGGCACTTGCACCCACTCCTCGCCAGGTTCTAAGTCCTCAAGTGAACACACCTGTTGAAGAATGTCTTCGGCTTGACCCATCCACGACCGTCCTCTTTTTAACCTGCTGCCCTTCACCTTCCTAATTTCACTATGCAGTGGATGTTGTGTGTTTGCGTTAATTCTGAGGTAGGCGCGTGCCCTGCAAACTTGTATTCTCTCTTCAATGGTTGGAAAATCAAGGAGGTAGCGCATCGCCCTGCATGCTGTATCTCTTGTACATCCAAGAATAATGCGCATAGCTTCATTCTGTATCCTTTCCATCCTTTCTATCTGCTTATGGCTGAGAGTCAAGATTGCCATTGCATACTCCAAAACAGACATGACCAGCCCCTCGTACAGAAGACATAGATGGCGCTGCTCACAGTTTGCTGCCGCCATCACCCGCATCGCTGCCAAACCCCGCTTGGCCTTTGTTATCACCTGGTCTATGTGCACATTATAAGCAAGGCTTCGATCAAACCGTATCCCCAGGTAATTCATTGCCTGCGTTCTTTCCACCGTCTCTGAACACAGCATTACAGTTGGTGTTGGATTGTTGACAATATGATTATTCAACGAGAACCAAGTCACTGTTGCCTTTGTTGGGTTAACCATTGCCCCAGCTTCATCACACCAAGTACTTATGCGATTGAGTTCGGTTTGTAGTTCCCCAGCAACCTCCTCTCTATCCTTACCCTGACGATACACTAAAACATCATCGGCATATGACAATGTCCTGCCAGGTCCAGTGATCTGCTCACTGGTGATTCTCACTGTGTAGGCGTTGAACAGTACCGGAGATAATGGTGATCCCTGTGGTAGGCCAGGATATATTGTTGTTGGTTCCGAAGTCCAACTGCCACATCTAAAAACTACTTTCCGTTGGAAGAGGGCTGCAGCGATCCAACTAAGGAGGAATGGACTTACGTTTAGTTCAAGAAGCTGAAACATTAAAAAATCCAGTGGTACTCTGTTGTATGCGTCCTCAAGATCAATCGCTGCAGCAACGGTTTCAGTGCCTGAGTGGAAACCTTCATAGACATCCTGGGCAAAGACTGCTGCATTGGTCCAGGTTTCTCTTTTTGGACGGTACCCACCCAGGGTAGGTGGGAAAACACCTTGCCTCTCTAGTTGGCTTGATATTTTCCTGGCAATTACCTTCTCCAGCAGCTTGCCTATTGTATTCTGCATGGTTATAATTCGATATCCCTGAATTTTTTTGTGGTCTTTGTCAGGCTTCGGCAAGGGAATCAGATAGCTGTGTAACCATTCCTCCTTGATGCTAGCACTCCCTATACTGTTGTTGTACATGTCTGCTAGTTTCTCTAGCTCATTGTCGGTACACCTATTTATGTCGTCGTATCTTATGCCATCAGGACCTGGAGCACTGTTTTTTGATCGTCGAAGCACAGCCTTGATTTCTTTCACTGTCACTGTGTCTTCATCCGGAGTGTTCTGGGCCTTGCATCTGTCTGAGGTGACCTCCTTGGCCAGATTTCGACCTCCCATGTCTGTCTGGTTGCCCTGCTCAAGGTAGCGTTCAAAGAGGGCTTTGCCCTTGTCTTCGTCAGTCCTCTGCCAGATGAGGTCAGCACCTTGGAAGTCAGAAATGCTCTTATTCTTGACTACACCACACATGCTTTTATGTAGTCGCCAGAACAATTTCAGTGACTTGTCTGTGCTTACCCTTTGACACACCTCTGCCCATTTTTCCCTTTTAACCACCGTGACCAGTTTTTTGAAATAGCTTACTTTTGTGTGCATCTCTCTTTCTAAGTGCAAGCAGGGACTAGGATGACCAGCTCTGTTCTTCTTGGCATTTTGCCATCTCCTTACAGCACTGCGCTTATCCACCCACGCCTTATCCACCTCGAAACTCCACCACGGTGGCTGCTCCCAGCTTTTTTTCCTGCCCTGAAACGTTCTGCGCTTGTCACGTCTTATTTTACTCACCACATCTTGCCCTGTACTGTCATACTGGAACGTCTTTACCTTTAGCTTGTGCTGCCTGGTTCTGCCTTTCTCCACCAATATGCTGCAAGGGTGGTGGTCGCTGCCATGGTGTCCTAGGACACCCCATCTACACACTGTAGTGAGTAAAGGTGAAACTAGCGCCAGATCAATAGCACTGTCCTCATCGCCTGGACGGCTTGCTGTCCTAGTGACACAGCCACTGTTGATACAAACCAGGTCGATGGTTTCCAGTGCAGTCTCGAGCTCCTCCCCTTGTGTATTGGAGGAAGTGTTTCCCCATGATCTGCCTTTAGCGTTGAAGTCACCACAGAAAATAACATTCCTCTCGTGGCCTAATATGCCACTTAAGCACTGCCACTTCTGGGCGTCCATACTCCCATTGCGGGCATAAACATTCACCAACACGAATGGTACACTGGAATGAACTCTCAACGCCTGTATTTGTATATCGTCACTGTCCCAACTGGACATGTCTAGCTCTGACGCCACCATGCTGTCGCGAACGAGAATCGCCGTTCCCAGATGTCGTCTGTTGTAGAAACATTTGAAGCCGGCAATTCGGAGTGCCTGATCGCCCAGTCTCGTCTCCTGGAGTGCTACAATGTCGTTCCTGTAAACTAGGGTTTCTAAAATAGAGCCCCGTTGTTTTACACTGGCACAGTTCCAATATAGAATACGGATGTTCCTGAGTCCTAGACGGTGACACTTGAGTCTAAAACGCCTCAAACCACCGCGCTTACCTTGTTTCTTCCTCCCTGCGCGGCTACCACGCCGCTTCGTTATGTTGACTGCTGAACCCTCGGAAAACACACGTTGTTCCGCCATGTTGAAAAAACGTAAACACAGACTGCTGAGAGCCACACACGCTGCTGAAAATTCACTCAAGGAAGGCTTCGCTCGATGCACGAACTCCGTAGCACCCGCGCAGATCTTGAGTATAAACTCCTGGTTTTACATCCTGGCACACCAATTACACGCAAGAGATGAATAAATCCATCCCCTACGCGAAAAAGTTAACGAACACAAAACAACACGACCGTCCGTCGCCATCTTGAAACCGGAGTAGTAGTAGTAGTAGTAGTAGTAGTAGTAGTAGTAGTAGTAGTAGTAGTAGTAGTAGTAGTAGTAGTAGTAGTAGTAGTAGTAGTAGTAGTAGTAGTAGTAGTAGTAGTAGTAGTAGTAGTAGCAGTAGTAGTAGTAGTAGTATAGCATCAATAGTAGTAGTAGTAGCAGCAGTAGTAGTAGTAGTATAGCAGCAATAGTAGTAGTAGTAGTAGCAGTAGTAGTAGTAGTAGTATAGCAGCAATAGTAGTAGTAGTAGTAGTAGTAGCAATAGTAGTAGTAGTATATCAGCAATAGTAGTAGTAGTAGCAGCAGCAGCAGCAACAACAACAACAACAACAACACGTGTGTGGACTACACTCGACTTCAAAACGAATGAACGCAAACAAGGCTTGTTCATTACACTCTGATAATTATCTTCGATGATGAATCCTTTGGAAGACTGAGCTTTATCTCTGCAGGCCGAAGGGCTGTCGTTAATGTTATATGCATCCCAATAAATGCCTGCATCTACAAGGATGTTCGTATGGATACTTTCCTCTCCAGTCGATGTCGATTCGCTTACTTCGCGTGAACAGTGTTGCAGCGATCTTCGTCCCCTCTCCGTGGTCAGAAACCAGCAGGCGTTTAAGACCGGCCCTAGAGCTTCGCATCAGCAGAATGACATGTTACAATGTAACTAGATCAGTATTTAGAAGAGGACTAACGGACTGTCTAAGACCTGGCCCAGGTTGGTGATGGTTCCTTCGCGGGTTGTAAGTATGGCTTCTCATTGTCTACCGATTCCATCTATATACCTATATGGGTACAGCCCAACGCCAAGGGTACAACTCAGCGACTGGTAGGTACAACTCAATTACCAGTAAGTACAACTCAACGACTCAACGACCAGTAGGTACAATCTAATGCCCAGTGGTACAACTCAATGTGCGGGGTATAACTCAATGCCCAGTGGTACAACTCAATGTCCAGTGGTACAACTTAATGTCTAGGGAATTCAACCTAATGCCCAGTGTGTACAATTCAATGTCCTGAGGTAAACTGCAGTGGCCAGGGAGTTCAGCCCAGTTCCCAGGCAAATAGAACAATACCCAGGGTGAAGAACCCAATATCCACAGCGTACAACTCAAGGTCGAGGAGGTGTAGTACAACCCAATACCCAGGGGTACAAATCAATATCCAAGGGATACAACGCAATATCCAAGGGATACAACCCAGGATCCAGTGGATACAACCCAATGCCCATTGGTACAACCCAATATCCAGTGAATACAACCTAATGCTCAAGGGTACAACCAATATCCCAGGGATACGACCCAATGCCCAGGGATACAACCCAATATCCAAGGGATACAACCCAATGCCCAAGGATACAACCCAATATCCAAGGGATACAACCCAATATCCAAGGGATACAACCCAATATCCAAGGGATACAACCCAATGCCCAGGGATACAACCGAATATCCAAGGGATACAACCCAATTCCCGGGAGTACAACAGCACTGTATCGCCTGTGCTTAGAAGCGTTTTACGTGCTCTAAGATAAATTAATTTCATTTTACTATTCCATTTTAACATTGGTGCTACACCAGCGGACACTGAAAAACCAGCTGCCCTAAGTAAATTAAAGATCTTGGAAATGTATGTATTGGGCAGTTTGTGATTTGATTTATTTGGTTGTTTCGGTATTAGAGGTTTAAAGATAGAATTCAGGGCTTCCATTCTAATGTGGACAAGGCCTTAAGTTCGTACCGGAATACCATCAACGTTACCAGTAGTGTTTGTGAGTTCTTGGCAAGTTTACGTTCAGCAATTTGCCATTGCTTTCTGAACGACCGCACTCATATTATTATATGAAAACGAGCGCAAGGCAGTCTGCTTCCGAATCCCCTACAGATGTTTTTCGATCGCAGTATTCAGGATTTGGAAATAGGTTTCTAACCCGATTCGGCACAGTGCTGGCATAGCGAGGTGTATAGGGTATGTGCTGGAGGGCTCGTATTTTAGTAGACCAATCGGCGCTCCATTTGTGATTTACCTGCCACATTTACTTCCATGAAAATGTTATAGTATTCATTTTAGGATTAGTTGACCTGACAACGGCGATCAATGTTTTATACCCGAATAGATAGAGGTTCGAACACATGGCTACCAGGCCGAAGACAAACGTGTTAGCCACTTCACATTGCACCAGGCTGCAGACAAGCGTGTTAGCCACTTCGTTTGGCCACCAGGCTGCAGATAAGCGTGTTAGCCATTCGCTTGGCCACCTGACCTTAGACAAGCGTGTTAGCCACGTAAGATGGCCACCAGGCTGCAGACAAGCGTGTTAGCCACGACGCATTTCCCGTAGGCTGCAGACAAGCATATTAGCCACAGCGCATTTCCCCTAGGCTGCAGACAAGCGTGTTAGCCACAAATTTATTTTCCACAGGCTGCAGACAAGCGTGTTAGCCACTTAGCTTGGCCGCCAGAGCTTAGGCAAGCGTGTTAGCCACTTCGCCACTGCGGCGTTCAGTTCTCTTTGGTGCGTAACTCTTTCGAACAGGATGCACAGTTACATACAAATTTTTTCTTTTTTTAACAGAGATACTACATGAGAGGTGGCCACCAGGCCACAGACAAGCGTGTTAGCCACTTCATATGGCCACCAGGCCGCAGACAAGCATGTTAGCCACAACGCATTTCCCCTACGCTGCAGATAAACGTGTTAGCCACATAAGATGGCCACCAGGCCACAGACAAGCATATTAGCCAAAGCGCATTTGCCCTACGCTGCAGATAAACATGTTAGCCACAGCGCATGGCCGCCAGGCTGCAGGCAAGCGTGTTAGCCACTTCGCCACTGCGGCGTTCAGTTCTCTTTGGTGCGTAACTCTTTCGAACAGGATGCACAGTTACATACAAATTTTCTTTTTTAAGAGAGATACTACATGAGAGGTGGCTTCACGCGAAAACGTTAAAAGTTTGATCGAAATTACAATAACCATGCCATTGTCTTGTAACCTGTCAATACTGTTGTTAAGGATGACAAGAGGGTTAAGCACGTGACATCACTGTGCAGACTAACACGGCCATGTCATAAGGACAGTTTAAATATGGCCGCCCCACTTTTGACATGCACCAAAGAGAAACAGCATTTTGTTATCTGATCAGTGAAGGGGTTTAGAAATTCATCAGCGAATGAAGGTCCGGTGGGGTGATGCATACCTGTCAGTCCAGCAAGTGTATGAGTGGAGTAGGAAGTTTCAAAACTGCGTGACTTCTGAGACAAGCCTGACCGGGTCAGGCTCACACAGTAGTGAAAAATCGAAAAATGATGTATTTGTTCTGTACTTTTTCAGAATATATTCACCCAAAACAATGTAAGGTTTTCATTTGAAGACTCCTTGTATATAGATCTAATATTCTGCTTCGTCTTTGTTCCTCGGATAAGGGGAGTGCGTTACACTTAGTTACGCTTTTGTGCATACTATTTTGGTAATGTTTACTTCCTTGTGTTGAGCTGAGTTGAGTCAACAACTGACATCACAACCGTCGGGATATTCCCAGACGTTCTCCGTCCTAATATACAACAGCCAGCGAAGAGCCCCAATACTAATGGTAACAATTAGTTAGTTAGTCTTTCCTCTTGAGCCTAAGGCGGCGCATAGGGCAGAAGTCCTGTCTCTCCATGCCTGGCGGTTCGCTGCTACCTGTTGTAGATCTTGGATATTTACTTGGCCATTGAATGAGCCTTCTCTAATGATGGTTCTACGCAGGGTCTCTCTTGGTCTTCCCCGTTTTCTTTTCCCTACTGGTGACCATATGAGGGCTTGATAGGGGAGTCTTGACTTGTCCATTCTGAGTACATGGCCGATGTAGTTCCAACGGCGTCTTCTTATGAAATTGGATACTGTATCTTGCTTAGTCTCTTGTCTTATTTGCGAATTGGTTCTGAAGTCTGTCCAGTGGATGTTTAGAAGTCTTCTAAGACATTTGTTCTCAAAATTGTCTAATTTTTTATCTAAAGCTACCGTTGATTTCCAACTTTCACATCCATACGTTAACACTGGAATCACACAAGAGTTGAAGATTTTAAGTTTTGTGTGTTTGCTGAGTGTCTTTGACTTCCAGATGTTTGACAGTTTATTGAAGGCACTAGATGCCAGTGCGATTCTAGATGATATTTCTGGTGTTGAGTCCCCTGTAGATGTCATTTTGCTTCCTAGGTATGTAAAGCTGTTGACTTTTTCAAGAAAGTAGCTGTTCAATTTGGTGTCATCTGAACTGTTGGTAAGATCAATAGTCTTTGTTTTTGTGGTGTTCATTTGGAGACCAATTTGCCCTGAAACATTTTGGAGGTGGTTTATTTTCTCTTGGGCATCCGGGTGTGTTGAACTCAAAAGCACTATGTCGTCGGCAAAGTCCAGGTCTTCTAGAATTTTGTCAACCCAATGGATACCCATATTTGTGTTGTTTGTGCATTTGCGCATGACCCAGTCGATAGCTATTCCAAAAAGCATCGGTGATAAGACACAACCCTGTTTCACTCCTGTTTCGACTGAGAACCAGTCAGAGTTGCCTGTTTCTGTTCTTACGCAGCAACGTGTTTCTTTGTAGAAAGATTTTATGACGTTGGTATATTTGGTAGGAAAACCATAGATGTTAAGTAGATTCCAAAGTGAAGGACGGTGGATACTGTCGAAGGCTTTTTGAAAGTCGACAAAGTTGGTGATTAATTTTGACTGGAATTCTACGGAGTCTTCAATGATTATTCTGAGGGTGAAAATGTGGTCTATGCATGACCGTTTTGGTCTGAAGCCTGCTTGTTCTTCTCTGAGCCTTTCATCTATCGCCTTTTTCAATCTCTCAAGTAACATGCTACAAAAATGTTTTCCTGGTACTGACAATAGAGTGATACCACGCCAATTATTGCAATCAGACATATCGCCCTTTTTAGGCAGTTTGAAAATTACACCATCTATCCACTGTTGTGGTGGGGATTCGCTTTGCCAGATTTCATTGATCAGCTGTAACAAACGTTGTAAGGTGTTCTCATCTGCTGCTTTGAGCATTTCTCCTGAGATTTCATCTTCACCAACAGCTTTGTTGTTCTTCAATTTTTTGGTAACAATAGCAGTTTGATTATATGTCCGTCTAGCCCAGTGGTTCTAAACCGGTGGGGAATTTCCCCCACCCAGGGGGGAATTTTAGGGTTTCCAGGGGGGAGGGGGGGGGGGGGTGGGTGAAGATCATTTCAAGATCGCGTTAATACAAGAACCGATTACTTGGTATTGTTTTTCCCTTCATACTTTGCAGTTATGCACGTCTCATCCTTCTAAACTTCATTTTATAAAGTAAGTAGACCCACAAATCACGTTTTATGTGGATGTCTAGACCTGTTTTAACATATTTACCTTCCATATTAACGAATACTGTGCAGGGGTGGGGGGATTTTTAGGCAGGAAATATGAAGGGGGGGGGGGGTGACGTTCTTAAAATGTGAAGAGGGGCACGGGCCAAATGTTTGATAGGAAGGGGGGGGATGACGTTCTTAAAATATGGTGAGGAGGGGCGCGGGCCAAATTTTTGATAGGAAGGGGGGGGGAGTAATGACGTTCTTAAAATATGGTGAAGGGGGGCACGGGCCAAATATTTGATAGGAAGGGGGGGGGGGTGACGTTCTTAAAATATGGTGAAGGGGGGCACGGGCCAAATGTTTGATAGGAAGGGGGGGGATGACGTTCTTAAAATATGGTGAAGAGGGGCACGGGCCAAATGTTTGATAGGAAGGGGGCGGGGAATGACTTTCTTAAAATATGGTGAGGAGCGGCGCGGGCCAAATTTTTGATAGGAAGGGGGGGGGGGGGGGAGTAATGACGTTCTTAAAATATGGTGAAGGGGGGCACGGGCCAAATATTTGATAGGAAGGGGGGGGGGTGACGTTCTTAAAATATGGTGAAGGGGGGCACGGGCCAAATGTTTGATAGGAAGGGGGGGGGGGGGGGGGGGATGACGTTCTTAAAATATGGTGAAGGGGGGCACGGGCCAAATATTTGATAGGAAGGGGGGGGGGGTGACGTTCTTAAAATATGGTGAAGGGGGGCACGGGCCAAATGTTTGATAGGAAGGGGGGGGGGGGGATGACGTTCTTAAAATATGGTGAAGAGGGGCACGGGCCAAATGTTTGATAGGAAGGGGGCGGGGAATGACTTTCTTAAAATATGGTGAGGAGCGGCGCGGGCCAAATTTTTGATAGGAAGGGGGGGGGGAGTAATGACGTTCTTAAAATATGGTGAAGGGGGGCACGGGCCAAATATTTGATAGGAAGGGGGGGGGGATGACGTTCTTAAAATATGGTGAAGGGGGGCACGGGCCAAATGTTTGATAGGAAGGGGGGGGGGGATGACGTTCTTAAAATATGGTGAAGGGGGGCACGGGCCAAATGTTTGAAAGGAAGGGGGGGGGGGGGGAATGACGTTCTTAAAATATGGTGAAAGGGGGCACGGGCCAAAAAAAAGGTTGAGAACCACTGGTCTAGCCTTTCTATGAGATTTGAGTGTGGGTCAGATCATCTGGTCACTCGCTGCAGCACAAAATCTCTCCAGGCCTTGAAAGTTTTCGCTTCCTCTAGACAGATTCCACCCAAGATAACGGGCTCTATCTATACATGAGTAGGTTTACTTTACATAAGAATTTTGCCAGGGCCTACTAAGTGCGATTTCCAACTGCCGTGGAATTTGTAATGTGCACAACTTACGCTATTTGTTCGCCCCATAACCTAGAAAGCTATGCATCCGACCTCACTATCCTACAAATCAGGGAACGTGTGATATCATTAGATACCAGTGGTTCTGAGTCAGATATGGCTGAGCTACCGTTCTCCGTGGCCAAAGGCTTGCGAACGCGGTTAGCG
>OY992896.1:6636133-6681133 GCA_963921405.1 Cepaea hortensis
TCTTCTTCTCTCTTCCTCCTCCTCCCCCTCTTCTTCTTCTTGTTCTTCTTCTTCTTCTTCATCTTCTTCTTCTTCATCATCGTCTCATTCTTCTTCTTCTTCTTCTTCTTCTTCTTCTTCTTCTTCTTCTTCTTCTTCTTCTTCTTCTTCTTCTTCTTCTTCTTCTTCTTCTTCTTCTTCTTCTTCTTCTTCTTCCTCTTCTTTTTCTTCTTCTTCTTCTTCTTCTTCTTCTTCTTCTTCTTCTTTTCCTCCTCTCCAGCTTCTTCTTCTTCTTCTTCTTCTTCTTCTTCTTCTTCTTCTTCTTCTTCTTTTTTTTTTTTTTAGCCGAGTACGTCACTTCTAGTTCAATCAATCAGTCAATCATGTGCCGTCTCCACAATGAAGTTTGGCTGAACGTATCTTCAACACTGTCTGTCTCCCGTCCTGACTGTGCATTCTGTCAAACTGATGTTCGTCCATCTCTTGGTGTTATCTTTCCACTTGTATCGTTGTGTACCGCTTGCTCGCTTGCCCTCAACCTTGCCCTCCAGTATGGTTTATTATAAGAGTGTTATGTCTTTTAACGTGGCTCAAATAGTTCACTTGCCTCTTTTTTATTTCTTTCATCAACTCGCTTGTTTTTGTTTCCATGAAATACGACATATTCTTCTGTATATCCACATCTTCAGTGCCTCTATGCGACTTTCTAGTTGCTTGTTCAGTGTCCAGTCTTCCGCACCATCAGTAGTGTTTAATATACGTAGCAATTGACAATTTTCATTTTCAATGCGTTTGTCAATCTCTCTAGATGTTAATACTGACTTAATGCTGTTGTTATGTACCTCCAAAGGTCTGTGTGTCAGACTCCGGCGTGCATGTGTGACAGACTTCTCCTAGACAGGGTCCATCCCAGGCAACGGTTCTATCTACAAGACGATGTGGGTTTGAACATTCATTTACCTATATTAACTACTGCCCATAACAATCTTATAAAAAGAGTGTATAATACTGGATAGCAAGGTTGAGCGCAAGCGAGCAAGACGTAGACAACGATACAAGTGGGTAGATAACATCAAGAAATGGACGAACATCAACCTGACATAATGTACAATCAGGGCGAGAGACAGTGTTGGAGATCCATTGCAGCCAACTTTCATTGTATAGACGACGCCTGATTGATTGACTGATCGATCGATCTCTCGATTGATTGACTGACTGATTGACTGACTGATTGATTGACTGATTGATTGATTAATTGATTGATTGATTGATTGATTGCTTGATTGATTGATTGATTGAACTACTGCAACCTTACTTTAGTGTGCATCGATCTCGTGTTACTGTTACATCCACCCAGTTGTTGGTCTTGTGCAAAACGTCACCTTCATAACAGTCTTCTCCACAGTTTTCTAGACATCCGTCAGGGCAGGTGGTAGCTTGCCATTGCTTTCCTTCCTGGCAGTGACCATACAGTGACCGTAATCATTGTCTCTATAAAAAGATCCTCTGTCTCCCGTTGTCAAACTTGTGACCATAACCTACAATTACCTGTCGGCTGCTCTCAAGATTTATCCGACACTGGCTCTCTCTCCATTTAACGCAACCCTGTTAGCGGGGCTGGATAGGTAACCCACTTGGGACAAGGGTGTCTTGTAGGCCGGCACAAGACAGGATGTGCCCAACTTCTCCTTTAGTTTAGTTTAGTTTAGTTTAGTCGATGGATCAACATCACGGCACACGGGTGTAATCCATAAGTGCTCCGTTCTACTCCTAACTCAAGCCAGAGTTTGGAGAATCTCAGCTCAGTGCACGAACTCTGTAGTACCGGTGAGGATCCTGAAATACTTTGGGTAGATATTTAACTCGAAATTGTGCCCGGGCAGCACCGTCAAGCTACTCTTTTTCGATTTCCAACTGCCAAGGAATTTTTTACGTGCGCAACAATACACAGGGGTGTCCGATCTCACTGCCCAGAGACCATTGGGAATTTTGTTACTAGAAGTCCCTGTGAAAAAAAAATCACCGGGGCTTGAACCCGGGACCTCCAGCACTCGAGGCGGACACCATACCTCGAGACCACTCAGCATTCCCACCCCCAAACTTCTTCTTTGATATGGGATCATCCCTACCCTTCTGGTCCCCCCCCCCCTCCCCCATTTTAATACTTCTTATCCTTTGCTTGTTAACCATTGCCCTTTCCAGAACGTTCCATTCCACTCCAACTCCAGGTTGACGTGCTAGGCAAGTTTGTGTTCAGTAGTTTGCCATTGCTTTCTGAACGAGAATTCAACTTAATGCTGGTGTAGGTTGAACCGACTACCTCGCCATCAGCGAATAGGAAATGTAAGAGCAAGCGCATTTATCCTGTCGGCTACGTCAACATCTATTTTAATATAGGGTGTATTGTTAATGACTGTGGGGTTTTTGAAAATATTGCCTGAAAAAGTTTTGTATTCACCCTCTGTGGACAATGAGCAGTCAAGCTAAACAACAACCAAAAACAAATCTTATGACTGGAAATGTGGTTTCTGGGGAGAATGCAAAGAATACCATGGGCAGACAGAAAAACTAATGACCAAGTACAACAAGAAACAAATGAAGATAGTAAACTGATTAGAGAATTTAGACGTAGACAGTCAACATTTTTTGGAAACGTTATGAGAAGAAATAAATTGGAGAACTTGGTGACAACTGGCAAGATCGAGGAAGAGAACGAACGAACGAACTTTATTTTCAAAGGGTAACAAATTGGACACGCAAGCCCGTCTTACATTCGGCCCTTCCAATCACTTATCTTTCGTTCATCAATAGTGCATGAGTACAAAGGGAAGGCAGAGAAATAAATACCTGGATGGCTTGACCACGTGGCATGGTAGAGGCAAGAATACCAAGCTGATTCACGACTCTGGTATCGAATTAAAGGGCGAATTATGACGCTTACTGGCATGGCACTGGATGGATGGATGGGGTCATGCAGCATAAAAAGTAAATACAAAACTTAAAACGGAAATATTTGCAACAACCCCACAGTCATTAACAATACACCCTGAATTACATGGTGCACAGGACACAGCCTTGAACCCAACAGCTGCGAGAGGAAGCAGTGTAAGGCTGTTTAAATGTCCGAGTGGCTGTACATTTGTGAGGGAAGAGAATGTGTGCATCTTGGCTCCTGTAGCCAGGAGGGTCTGGAGATTTTCTGTTTTAATCTAATTGCGTTTGTCTGTATAACTTCACAGCAGGGGGATGGGAGGGGAGTGGAAGGTTGATTTATCTCCTTCAAACTTGACTTGTGTACGGCAGGTCGATAATACGAGTGTTGTGGTTTGTCTGTCTGTGTGTCTATCTGCTTGTCTGGCTTCTTGTCTGTCTGTCTTCTTGTTTGTCTGTCCGTCCTTTTGTACATCCGCCCGTCCGTCCGTCTGTCGGTCTGCCTCTCTGTTTGTCTTTCTGTCTGTCGCTCTGTCAATCTCTCTATCTCTCTGTCTGTCTCTATCTGCATTTCTGTCTGTCCGTCTGTTGTCCGTCCGTCTATCTCTCTGTCTGTCTCTCTGTCCATCCGCCTATCTGTATGTCTGTGTCTTAGTCCTTCTGTCTGTCCTTCTGTAAGTCCGTCCGTCTCTCTTTCTGTCCCTCTGTCTGTCTCTCTGTCAGTCTCTCTGTTTGTCCGCCTGTCTGTGTGTCTCTCCGTCCGTCAGTCTGTCTATTTGTCTGTCTGTTTGTCTATTTGTCTGTCTGTTTGTCTATTTGTCTGTCTATCTGTCTGTCTGTCTATCTATCTGTCTGACTGTATGCCTCTCCTTCTGTATAACTGACTGCCAGTATGTGTGCATGTATGTCTATATGTCTGTAGCTGCCCGGCCCTCGCCGTGAGTGCCACGTCCTGCTGTAACACAATTCAGTTAGTGACCACTTGTGCTCACGCAGTTACGGCTGTCCGCCAGGTGCGCCGTCTGAAATGTCACCTGCACGGTTTCATGACCTGCAAACTCTGCTCGACCATCTTACTTATGTCCAACGCTTGTATTTACTAGATTTCCACCGTTTAAGCTTTCAGTATCTCCACGTTTGTGTTTGCTAGATGTCCACCGTTTGTGTTTTCAGTATGTCCACCGTTTGTGTTTGCTAGATGTCCACCGTTTGTGTTTGCTAGATGTCCACCGTTAGTGCCATCAGTGTATCCACTGTTTATGTTTTCTGTATTTCCCAAGATGTCCACCGTTTAATGTTGACAAGACATCCCCCGTTTGTGTTTTTAATTTATCTCCCTTTGTGTTTTCAATATGTCCACCGTTTAATGTTGACAAGATGTCCACCGTTTAATGTTGACAAGATGTCCACCGTTTGTGTTTTCAGTATGTCCGCCGTTTGTGTTTTCAATATATCCGCCATTTGTGTTGACAAGATGTCCGCGTTTTCAAGATGTCCATTAGTTAGTTAGTTAGTCGACAGATCATCCTCATTGCACATCGAACCATTCAGTCCATAAGTGCTCGGATCCCCTCCTCAGCAAATCCCGCAGCGTGTAGCGGCTAACAACGCCAGTTCTGTGTTGGTTTATCAATCTTCTTTGGCTTCCTGCGTAGTGTTCTTGTTTGGCCACACCTCTTTTAATTTGCTGTTCTCGCAGTCTGGCCATTGTTGTAGATTCACAGTCATCACTTGGTTCTCGCAAAAGTCTTACTTCTCGTAGAGCATTCAGAATGTCGGCCTGGTCCATGGCGCGTCCGCCCTCCACAGTAGCCTCACCTGCGAGCTTGTCAGCCCGCTCATTTCCTTGTACTCCCGCATGCCCTGGCACGAAGATGAAACTAATCTTTGCCAGTCGAGACCGCTCCAGAGGCAGCAACCATTCTCTTCGGATCGACCCCTCCTCTATCCTCTTGATCATGTTCATTGAGTCGCTAAGGAAACAAGCCCTAGTGAATGTCTGTGTCTCGAGCCATGTTATTGATTTACTTACTGCCATGACTTCCATGGTCAGGCTACTTGTGGTTTCAGTAAAAGCACCAGAGTCCTCCTTCACAATTCTCCCTCCGGCCCGAGCTGTAAAGGCCCATGAGCTTCTCACATGTCGGACGACCGACCCATCTGTGCAGATGACCGCGTCACCGTCTAGCGAATTCTCGAAAATCAACGCTTGTACTTCAGCCTCAACAGCAGCCGGATTTTCTTGTCTGCATTTTCTGTCAAGTTGGATGCAAACTGAAAAGGATGTGCAGAAGTCTGTTGGCACTTGCACCCACTCCTCGCCAGGTTCTAAGTCCTCAAGTGAACACACCTGTTGAAGAATGTCTTCGGCTTGACCCATCCACGACCGTCCTCTTTTTAACCTGCTGCCCTTCACCTTCCTAATTTCACTATGCAGTGGATGTTGTGTGTTTGCGTTAATTCTGAGGTAGGCGCGTGCCCTGCAAACTTGTATTCTCTCTTCAATGGTTGGAAACCCAAGAAGGTAGCGCATCGCCCTGCATGCTGTATCTCTTGTACATCCAAGAATAATGCGCATAGCTTCATTCTGTATCCTTTCCATCCGTTCTATCTGCTTATGGCTGAGTTCAAGATGTCCATTGATTGTGTTTTTGTAAATGCCTATAAAATGCCCACCGTTTACGTTTTTAATGTGTCCACCTTTTGTTCTTTGTGTTTGTTTACAGGATGCGCACCGTTTGTGTTTCCCAAGTGTCCACCGTTGATTTTTTCATGATCCCCACTGTTTGTGTATTCAATACTTCTACGGTTTGTTGCTGTGTGTATATAATGTCCACCATTTACACCTGCAAGGTGTCGACCTTTTCTTCTTTGAGTTTGTTTAGAATATTTGCACCATTTGCGTTGTTTTTTTTTTCAAGGCGTCCTCCGTTTATGATTTGAAAGTTTCCACCGTTTGTTCTAAGAGAGAGAGAGAGAGAGAGAGAGAGAGAGAGAGAGAGAGAGAGAGAGAGAGAGAGAGAGAGAGAGAGAGAGAGAGAGAGAGAGAGAGAGGGGGGGGGGTAATCTGGGCATTTAAAAATTTGGAACTAAACTAGAGGAGAATTTGAGTCAGAAATCGGTAACGTGTGGCATCCAATTTAGCACATAATTTCAGTGTCAGACATGAGATAGCTGACAGCCTATACTCCACAGGGAGATTACGTGCAGAAGGGGAACAATCAGCAGTTTGGTCATCTGCCTGGCATATTATTTTACCAAACTGTAGCCGAGCAAACACGGTCTCTGTGACAGACATGTGAAAACCACTGGGAAAGCAGCAATCTGCTGGAGCACCTGTTACTTTTAAACGTCAGGTATATTGACCAATGAATCAAATTCCCTTTGTCGTGGCAACTCTAGCAAGATCTGGTTTCACCCCTAGGAGTATAACTTCTGGTGGGGTCGTTGGTTGGAGACATCAGCCGCAGACAACTCCTGAAGCGTTCATCTTGTGAAGTTCTGTAGCAGTTCATTGAGACCTAGCCATGTCTATCTACGCGTTTCTCGCCTTCCTCCTGTGCGCTGTGGTGTGCTGCAGTGCCTATAGACCCAGAAACCCGGTAAGTATCTCGTTTCTCCTTTCCTATTATATGATTCTTGGTCCCTGATGCTTCCACTGCATACAGGCAACTCCATAAGTGTGTCGGTCTCTTCCGTTAGATCAGATAAGAAGAATCTCAGTACAGTGCACAAAGTCCGTAGCACAAAGATGATCTAAATGTGTTTACCGAAAACACATGCTATCATCATCGTGGAACAGTTGCCTTGCAGGAAGTGGCTCCCAAGGTTCTCCATCATGTTCAAGTTTCAATATGTTTCTTCTTCTTGTACACGATATTCTCAGAATGTTTCTGTAAGATGGTTGCTTGTCCACGATATTCTCAGAATGTTTCTGTAAGATGGTAGCTTGTCCACGATATTCTCAGAATGTTTCTGTAAGATGGTTGCTTGTCCACGATATTCTAAGAATGTTTCTATAACACGGTTGTTTGTCCACGATATTCTAAGAATGTTTCTGTAAGATGGTAGCTTGTCCACTATATTCTAATAATGTTTCTATAACACGGTTGTTTGTCCACGATATTCTAAGAATGTTTCTGTAAGATGGTAGCTTGTCCACGATATTCTAAGAATGTTTCTATAACACGGTTGTTTGTCCACGATATTCTAAGAATGTTTCTGTAAGATGGTAGCTTGTCCGCGATATTCTAAGAATGTTTCTGTAAGATGGTTGCTTGTCCACGATATTCTAAGAATGTTTCCGTAAGATGGTAGCTTGTCCACGATATTCTAAGAATGTATCTATAACACGGTTGTTTGTCCATGATATTCTAAGAATGTTTCTGTAACATGGTTGCTTGTCCACGATATTCTCAGAATGTTTCTATAACATAGTTGCTTGTCCACGATATTCTAAGAATGTTTCTGTAACATGGTTGCTTGTCCACGATATTCTCAGAATGTTTCTATAACATAGTTGCTTGTCCACGATATTCTCAGAATGTTTCTATAACATAGTTGCTTGTCCACGATATTCTAAGAATGTTTCTGTAACATGGTAGCTTGTCCACGATATTCTAAGAATGTTTCTGTAACATGGTTGCTTGTCCACGATATTCTCAGAATGTTTCTATAACATAGTTGCTTGTCCACGATATTCTAAGAATGTTTCTATAACATAGTTGCTTGTCCACGATATTCTAAGAATGTTTCTGTAAAATGGTTGCTTGTCCACGATATTCTAAGAATGTTTCTGTAACATGGTTGCTTGTCCACGATATTCTCAGAATGTTTCTGTAACACGGTTGTTTGTCCACGATATTCTAAGAATGTTTCTGTAAGATGGTAGATTGTCCACGATATTCTCAGAATGTTTCTGTAACACGGTTGTTTGTCCACTATATTCTAAGAATGTTTCTATAACACGGTTGTTTGTCCACGATATTCTAAGAATGTTTCTATAACACGGTTGTTTGTCCACGATATTCTAAGAATGTTTCTGTACCATGGTAGCTTGCAAACAATATTCTAAGAATGTTTCTGTAACATGTAGCTTGTCCAGGATATTCTAAGAATGTTTCTGTAAGATGGTAGCTTGTCCACGATATTCTAAGAATGTTTCTGTAAGATGGTAGCTTGTCCACGATATTCTAAGAATGTTTCTGTAACATGGTTGCTTGTCCACGATATTCTCAGAATGTTTCTGTAACATGGTTGCTTGTCCACGATATTCTAAGAATGTTTCTGTAACATGGTTGCTTGTCCACGATATTCTCAGAATGTTTCTGTAACATGGTTGTTTGTCCACGATATTCTAAGAATGTTTCTATAACATGGTTGCTTGTCCACGATATTCTAAGAATGTTTCTGTAACATGGTTACTTGTCCACGATATTCTCAGAATGTTTCTGTAACATGATTGCTTGTCCACGATATTCTCAGAATGTTTCTGTAACATGGTTGCTTGTCCACGATATTCTAAGAATGTTTCTGTAACATGGTTGCTTGTCCACGATATTCTAAGAATGTTTCTGTAACATGGTTGCTTGTCCACGATATTCTCAGAATGTTTCTATAACATAGTTGCTTGTCCACGATATTCTAAGAATGTTTCTATAACATAGTTGCTTGTCCACGATATTCTAAGAATGTTTCTGTAACATGGTTGCTTGTCCACGATATTCTAAGAATGTTTCTGTAACATGGTTGCTTGTCCACGATATTCTCAGAATGTTTCTGTAACACGGTTGTTTGTCCACGATATTCTAAGAATGTTTCTGTAAGATGGTAGATTGTCCACGATATTCTCAGAATGTTTCTGTAACACGGTTGTTTGTCCACTATATTCTAAGAATGTTTCTATAACACGGTTGTTTGTCCACGATATTCTAAGAATGTTTCTATAACACGGTTGTTTGTCCACGATATTCTAAGAATGTTTCTGTACCATGGTAGCTTGCAAACAATATTCTAAGAATGTTTCTGTAACATGTAGCTTGTCCAGGATATTCTAAGAATGTTTCTGTAAGATGGTAGCTTGTCCACGATATTCTAAGAATGTTTCTGTAAGATGGTAGCTTGTCCACGATATTCTAAGAATGTTTCTGTAACATGGTTGCTTGTCCACGATATTCTCAGAATGTTTCTGTAACATGGTTGCTTGTCCACGATATTCTAAGAATGTTTCTGTAACATGGTTGCTTGTCCACGATATTCTCAGAATGTTTCTGTAACATGGTTGTTTGTCCACGATATTCTAAGAATGTTTCTATAACATGGTTGCTTGTCCACGATATTCTAAGAATGTTTCTGTAACATGGTTACTTGTCCACGATATTCTCAGAATGTTTCTGTAACATGATTGCTTGTCCACGATATTCTCAGAATGTTTCTGTAACATGGTTGCTTGTCCACGATATTCTAAGAATGTTTCTGTAACATGGTTGCTTGTCCACGATATTCTAAGAATGTTTCTGTAACATGGTTGCTTGTCCACGATATTCTAAGAATGTTTCTGTAACATGGTTGCTTGTCCACGATATTCTCAGAATGTTTCTATAACATGGTTGCTTGTCCACGATATTCTAAGAATGTTTCTGTAACATGGTTGCTTGTCCACGATATTCTAAGAATGTTTCTGTAACATGGTTGCTTGTCCACGATATTCTAAGAATGTTTCTGTAACATGGTTGCTTGTCCACGATATTCTAAGAATGTTTCTATAACATGGTTGCTTGTCCACGATATTCTAAGAATGTTTCTGTAACATGGTTACTTGTCCACGATATTCTAAGAATGTTTCTGTAACATGGACGCTCTAATAATGTCACTAACGCTGTAGGACCGGAGTTCGATTCGCTGCCCACTAAAGGGAAGGAAAGTATGACCATCTAATATTCTGTGAAAGTTATTGCTTCGGTTTTGTTCTCCGTTGCTCTAGCTGTTGCTTCTTCTTCTTCTTCTTCTTCTTCTTCTTCTTCTTCTTCTTCTTCTTCTTCTTCTTCTTCTTCTTCTTCTTCTTCTTCTTCTTCTTCTTCTTCTCCTTCTTCTTTCTCCTCCTCATTTATCTAGGTGGTGAGGTTGGCAAGTTTTACTGCCCTTTATTAAAACCATTATGGATTATCTCCCATTGTCCTCATACACATTTCGTCTTGTTTTCAAATTTAGGAGCCCAGCAGGCGCCCTCCTGCAAGAGACCATCCTGAAGCAAGATACGAACCCCCACGAAGAAACGAACCCCCACGACACTTTCAGTTCGAGCATCACCCTCACCACCACCAGAACGTCAGCGAGACACCAGCAGTTAACGCAACCGGGCAGCCTTTCACCGTCGACTCAACAGTACCACCCTCAGAAGTACCTGTCACCACAGCATAAGTGAACCCAGGACTAAGAGACTCTAGGTCTCCCACACTGGACGCCAACCACAGAACACCGCCAAATGTCTGCAACCCTTCTAGAACTTTCAGGAACTTGGCTGACGTCATAAGAATAGACCTGTCTTAAATTCTATATGTAATTTCAGAAATTAAACAACATTTGGGAAAATAATTGCATTTCTACCTTTTTGTGTTTTTTTTTTTTTTTTTTTTTTTTTTTTTTTGTGAGCACTCTTTTCTGTAAATATTTGTAAATTGTCAAGTTTAAAGTTTTGTGTTTGTTTTGTATTTTGCTTTATTGAATTTTTCTGTTAAATATTTTGTATGTAATCTTTAAGCTAAATATTTCTTCACGTCCCTCTCAGAGATATGTTTTCTGTCTATTCTTCCATCCTTATATGTCTTCCTGCTACCTTTTGTCTGTGTTCGCTGGGTTTGAGCTCAAGGGTAATCCACTCAAGCTACTTCTAGAAGCACTGGTCTGAATGTTGCATGTGGATTAGCTTCATCTATTACCAGTGTCCCTCGCCATCAGGTGAATCGACTCCAACTTCATTAGGTGCTTGTAATTTACCAACCGAAGTCAAGGACGAGAAGTCAACATTTTAGTCCAACTGTTGGTGTAGTGGTTGAATCCGCTACCTCGGCATCAGCGCACCAGATGTTTAAGAACGAGCTCTCTTATCCATGGTGACCTCTCTTTATTCTATTTCTATATATTCTCTTTATTCTCTTACATACCCTTTTTAACGTTTTTTTTTAACTGTTTCTTTTACTTCATTCCTTTTTATTTCTTTATGGGCTTTGCTTGTTTTCTTACTGTCTTGCTCTGGTAATTCTAAGTGAGAATTTTATTTGTCTTATTTCTGTTCTTTCAGTCGCCGCTGTTTTGTTTTTTTTTAACTCTCATCTCTTCTTATAGTCATCTACTTAATGTTTTTCTCATATTCTACTCTTACACACAGACGGTTGCAACGAAAAATATTCAAGCACTCTCTCTGATCCCCCCCCCCCCCATCCTTTCTCTCTCTCTCTCTCTCTCTCTCTCTCTCTATATATATATATATATATATATATATATATATATATATATATATATATATATATATATATATATATATATATATATATATATATATATAATACCAAAGGATATCTTTTTTGGTGAATTACAGATGGGTAAGAGATCTCAGGGTCGGCCTCTACTACGATACAAAGATGTGTGTAAGCGGGACATGATTGATACAGGCATTGATAATGCACATTGGGAGCAAGTCGCCGCTGAACGTGTTGCATGGAGGGCAAACATCAGATATGGAATAAAGACAAAGGAGAAAATTATTGCAGAAAAGTCACACACCAAGCGTTTGAGACGTAAGATGGTGCATGATGGTAGAAATGACCACGTGTTCACATGCACCCACTGTGAACGGACATTTACAGCGCAAATTGGCCTTATCAGTCACATTCGCTACCGCTATAGGTAAAAGTTATTATGCCTTTATAAAGTACAAACTATCGTCTGTCAAGACGGAAAGGTGCCAATGTGTATATATATATATATATATATATATATATATATATATATATATATATATATATATATATATATATATATATATATATATATATATATATATATATGCCTATCTCGGATGAAGCATTAGCTTTATGGACGAAGATAGTCTACAGTGCATTTGATAAACACGGACCAGTCAAAGAAGTTCGTGTCAAGAATCACAATAAATCTCCTTGTGTCACTAAAGATGTTCTCGAAATCATGAGAGAGCTAGAGAGAGCACACACAAATAAAGACTTCATCAATTATAGCAGACTAAGGAATGACGTTAAATATAAACTTTGTAGGATAGGGAAAGATCATTTTAAAGATTTAATTGTAGATAAATCAAACGGCAAAAATGTATGGAAGGCTATTAACTCGCTAACCAATAAGAAACACTCTTCAGGATTAGCAATACCAAATTCTATAACATGCGATAATTTCAGTTGATTCTTTCAATCATAAAGAGAGAATCAAAACCAGACTCATCATGTTGTTTAAATTCACTGTCATCATTCTGTGAGGAGAATTGCACTAGAAATGTTCCCGCTGAGATTTCCTTGATGTTGGTTGCAGAAGTATATAAATTTCTCTCAAACCTCAAAGCAACAAACTCACACTGCCTAGCTGGTGCCAGTAATAGAATTTTTCGCTGTGATAATAGCGTCTTGGGTAATTATAGACCTATTTCCTTACTACCGTCGCTATCAAAGTCATTAGAAAAAAACGCACACAAACCAACATTACAACAATTATTTAACAACGATCTAATAATTGACAGTCAATTTGGATTTCGACCTAAATATTCTTGCCAAAAGCGCTCTAACAAAAATTACCGATAAGTGACATTTTGACATCAACAATGGCAACATTTGTGGAGCGGTGTTTGTAGACTTTAGAAAGGCCTTTCATACGGTAGCTCACAATATTTTAATTAGTAAGTTGAAATTAGTAAGTTAAAACAAATGAAGACTAGTGCCATAGCGTGAACCTAATTACGTAATTTTTATCCGATAGACAACTGGTCGTGTCCTTCAAAAACCGCCTATCAAGCAAGACCCACACAGCTTAATATTGTTGTGCCTCAGGCAGTGGCGTCACTGGGGTTGGTGTCACCCAGTGCGGTAAACTCTTGGTGTCACCCCTCTAGACTTTCACCATGGTCTTCTTCCGAGTGTTCCTGTACCATATATAATCGCATATAGTAATGTTTGTAAAATAAGTCAAAAAGTTAATAAGGACATGAGAAAGAAAACAAATTGAACAATATAACTTCAATACTTCAGGTAAAACATAAATAAAGAACTTCGACAAACTCGGACAAAGTTAATTTTTTTTTATTTTGCTATGTCTGCTTTGTCAAATTTGCAATTTTTTTATTTTGGTGTCACCCCTTGATGGTGTCACCCGGTGCGGCCCGCACCCCCCTAGTGACGCCCCAGGGATTAATACTAAGTCCGCTGCTTTTTGTAGAATATATTAACAGCCTTCTTTTATATCTCAATACTACGTGTAATCTATTTGCTGACGATTTTACTATAAGTGCTAATCAGGAGACCCGTAGTGAATTAGAAAGTTCTTTACAAAAAGAAATTGATAACCTTACTAGATGGAGCAATGAAAACAGCAAGCAAACTAATATCAACAAAACCAAATCCATGCTAATAACGACTCGACAAAAATTTCAGACACTAGCCATAACTAGGTCACCGCTTGAACTCCTCATAGATAGTTACCTTTAGTTAATGTAAAAGAACATAAAACATTGGGTCTTTTAACTGATAGACATTTAAATTGGATCTCTCATGCCCACGTCATTACCAAGAAAATAGCACAAAAGATTTACCAACTTGCTAAAATTCGAAAGCACGCGGAAAATATTCTATACATCCTATATCCAATCACATTTCGATTATTGTTCCACAGTCTGCGGTAGGTGCCCTAAATCTAATTTAAAACGACTTTGTTCTCTTCAAAAGTGGGCTATACGTCTAGTTTCTGGGACGAAGGACGTTAAAAGTAATAATGTATATAGTCATCTACCACTTCGAAAGCACTTCCTTTTTAACAAAGCCAAATTAGTGAATCAAGTAATATCTCAAAATACTCCAGAGTATCTTCAACCGTTGTTTCAATCTCATGCAATGAACAGCAAGCGCTTAAATTTATTGTATTTATGTTCCAAAACCTAGATTGGACTTATACAAATCATGCTTTGCGTATTCTAGTGCTCACTTGAAGAATAACCTTACAACAGATCTGAAAACTCCAATGAGACCCTACTCATTTCAATACTAACTTCTTACCGACTAATTGCCTCCATAAGTCAACTACTGGTGTCATGTTTCACTGTGTGTGTGTGTGAGAGAGAGAGAGAGAGAGAGAGAGAGAGAGAGAGAGAGAGAGAGAGAGAGGGTGAGAGAATGAGTGAGTGAGAGAGTAATTATGAGACAGAGTGTGTCTGTGTTTGACTGTATGTGTGTGTGTGAGAGAGAGAGAGAGAGAGAGTAGGAGAGAGTGAGCGTGAGAGAATGAGAGTGAGTGAGTATATGAGAGAGAGTGAGTGGGTGAGAGAGAGTGTGAGAGAGAGAGTGAGACAGTGAGAAAATGAGAGAGCGTGAGAAAATAAGAGATTTAGTGTGTGTGTGTGTGTATGTGTGTGTGTGTGTGTGTGTGTGTGTGTGTGTGTGTGTGTGTGAACGAAAAATAAAGAGAGAGAGAGAGAGAGAGAGAGAGAGAGAGAGAGAGAGAGAGAGAGAGAGAGAGAGAGAGAGAGAGAGAGAGAGAGAGAGAGATGGTATGTGAAATGCTATTTCATATTTTTTCTGCATCTTCATCTTTCATATTATCATTTTTATTGCCACTTGATTTTAACACGTACTTCCTCTTCTTCTTTCGTTCGCTTGAAACATATCTATAACTGCAATGTTGTCTCTTGTATGAATCTAACAGTCTTTTTTAGTTCACTCAGCGATACATAGAGTTTATCTTACACTGGTGTCTCTCTAGGCCAGAAGGTTCGCCTGGAAATATTATAGTTTGGCAGTCTTGGAGTATGTGCTCTGCTGTCTGCGACGCCAAACCACATGTGCACATGGCTGAGTCATCAATCTTGAATTTTGTATACATGGGGTTGCGTAATCTATTGTATCCTGTTCTGAGGCGCAGAATAATGACCTGTTCTGGTCTGTACATAACGTGGTAGTCATCTTGAGCAGGTTTTTGTGGCCTTCTGACTGATTTGATGATTCTTTTCTTTTGGTGGTATGTAATGGGCACATCAGGCTGTTCTTCTTTTGCTCCTTCCTTAGCCAATCGATCAGCTCTGTCGTTTCCGGGTACTCCACAAAGAGATGGTATCCACTGTATGGTGACCTTATGCTGACTGCTAAGTTCAGAAAGTAGTGTCCTCAGTACTAGCAATTTCCTAGACAGGAGCGCCTCGCGTTATGATTTTGCATCTGTCAATAGCACCACAGGTTGTGTACCATGGCTGGTATTTAGTAATTGTTGCTATCTTGATTGCCTCAATTTAAGCATCATAGTTATGGCAGTAATGTCATGTTGGAACTCTGGCCGTGTCCCTAGTATTATTTGGGTATTCTATGTACACTCCCGCTCCTCCATTTCGAACAGCATTTTGTGCTGACCCGTCTGTTTAGACTCGGATCCAGAGGTCCTGTGGGTAATTAGATTCCTGAGAAGAATACTCAATGTATCAAGAAGAGATAAGATCAGAAATGAAGAAATCAGGACTAAAGTTGGGGTTATAGCTGTACTATATTTTATTAGAAGGCAGCAAGTCAAATGGTTTGGCCATGCAAGTAGGTTACCAACTAACAGTATACCACAACAAGCAGTGATGTACAGACCAGAGGGAAGCAGAGGAAGAAGCCGACCACGTAAACGTTGGGCGCAGGGAATAACAGAGTCCATGGGCATATCACTACATGAAGCCCATAAGCGGGCACTCTCCAGCTGTTTATACTTCACCTCGACACCGCAAGGTACAAGAGGAACAAGATGAGATGAGATGTGATGAGACCTGCAAATGACGACATCTCCTCGCTGCAGGAACAAGTGTACTTCGACGCATGACTAACTAGACACCCTTAAAAATTGTGTCTTCATTAGCCAGGTCTATCAACCACATGAACCTACAATTATGGAATACGGACAGAATGTGTATCTAACCATTAAGATAGCACCATAGGTCTCATAATTGTATATGAAACAAGGATAGGTCTCATAATTGTATATGAAACCAGCATAGGTCAAATAATAAAAACAAGTAGTGCTGTGTCGAGTATATTCACGAACATTTAAAGAAGAGAAATGATTGGTCTGATCCAATTTTGTACACGCACTATGAACGTAAATGTTGTACACCAATTATGAATGTGTATGTTGTACACCAATTATGAATGTGTATGTTGTACACCAATTATGAATGTGTATGTTGTACACCAATCATGAACTTGTATGTTGTACACTAATTATGAAGGTATAAGTTGTACACCAATTATGAACAAGTTTACAAAGCAGCATGGCGTGGGCTAGTTGAGGGTCTGTCCTCCTGTGAAAGATGAAGGCGGAAGAAAGAAGAGAGAGTGTTTTTGGTTATTCGTGTTCTTGACCTTCAGTGTGTGAGAAAAATGTGAGAATGAAATCAGGCAGGACACGGAACGAAGAGACCCAGAAAGGAAAGAAGCTAAAATAAAAAGTACGGCGGCAGCAAAAGAAGAAAAAAGTAAAGAAAAATGCAAAAGTCATTTCGAATTTTGACAGAAAGAAACAAATCAAACAGTCGATAATGCAATGTGAAGAAAGAAAACAAAAGAAACAGGAAAAGAAACACAAAACAAATAACAAAAGATTAATAAAGATTAGATGACAATAAAGGAAAGAAGACAGGGGGAAAGAAAATAAGATGGGAAGCATGAAAAGAAAAGTTATTTCTAGACAAACTGAAGAGAGAAAGACAACGTCTATTGTAAATAATCCACTTAAACAATAAGCAATGATCTGATCGTCATGTCTTAGATATGACTGAGCTACCGTATGACAGTAGACGGTACCACCTGCTTTCTGTTAGCGCCGAATGTTGGGCCTTAGATATGACTGAGCTACCGTATGACAGTAGACGGTACCACCTGCTTTCTGTTAGCGCCGAATGTTGGGCCTTAGATATGACTGAGCTACCGTATGACAGTAGACGGTACTACCTGCTTTCTGTTAGCGCTTAACGTTAGACGGCGCTCGCTAAACCCGCACCCCACATTGTGCGAACGTTTTCGGGTGGAGGAGCATAATTGAGGGGTACAAGACTTATCCTGGTACGAGGAAATGCAATCTAAAGATTAAATGCCATGGCAGGACAGACCATGTCCTAAGCCTTGGTCGGCAAATGGTCTAGGACCGAAGCTCCGACAGGTGAACGGTTAGAGCATTTCTTTGCTGATCCGGCAGCTTCTGCAGCTTGTCTTGTCCCAGACGTATTGGTGTTACCTTTCCTTTGGAGTAAACTAGACAGGCCGAGAGAGAGAGAGAGAGAGAGAGAGAGAGAGAGAGAGAGAGAGAGAGAGAGAGAGAGAGAGAGAGAGAGAGAGAGAGAAAGAAATATCATGCTACATGGGCAACACATGGTCTCTGCAACTCAACCCAGGATTTGTGCTATGGAGAGGCATAAAATACGCTACCGCCATGTGTTGTAGCCTTGTTAGAAACGCAATGTAACAACCTATCGTCTGCCAAGATGGCAAGGTGCCATTCAATGAATCAATACACTAAAGAAACATGACAAAAAGAACACAAAAATAACGCAAAATTCATGACTAAAATTGATAATTTATTGATTGTGACAGGATAGAGTGCTAAATATAACAACAGAAATACTATACTGGGTATGTTCTAACATATTTCATGAAATATTAAATACGATG
This sequence comes from Cepaea hortensis, assembly GCA_963921405.1. Classification (NCBI taxonomy): domain Eukaryota; kingdom Metazoa; phylum Mollusca; class Gastropoda; order Stylommatophora; family Helicidae; genus Cepaea; species Cepaea hortensis. The sequence goes on from OY992896.1 coordinate 6,653,968, forward strand.
TACATCTACATATTTCATGAAATACTATAATGCTCGTAATTGCTTCGGCAGTTCAAATCGACACATCAGTGAATTTTTCTTCCAAATATTTTTACTTGTCTAATATTTTCAGGCGTTGACTAGAAGGTCAAATTATTAGCAGAATATTCGAGAACCGCAGCTACAGCCTCGAAACATCTTACACGTAACGGCTGCTAAAATTCATGGTAAAAGATGATGGAAACGTAATTTGTATTGTTAGAAAGAAAACCCGTTTAAATGCTTTAATTGCATAAGTTTACTTGATATGAAAGTAACAGCATATCATAAATGTGTCGATATGTAATGTTAGTAAGGGCTATTTTATAGATCGCGCATTGATAATAGAAATTATAACAGGTGATGCGTTCTTTTGCTGTTTGATTAACTTAAGGATTTTTTTTTCTCAGGATGAGTAACAACAACGACTTAAGGATATATATAGAATTAAAGACAAGCCTATTCTTATGACGTTTTTCCTAGTTCCTGAAAGTTCTAGAAAGTTGCAGACATTTGGTGGTGTTCTGTTGTGAGCGTCCAGTATTGGAGATCTAGTGTCTCAAAGTTCACGGTTCGCTTATGCTGTTGTGACATTTACCGCAGGTACTTCTGTGGGTGGTACGGTGAACGGCTGCCCGGTTGAGTTAACTGCTGGGGTCTCGCTGACGTTCTGGTGGTGGTGGTGATGCTCGGAATGAAAGTGTGGTGGGGGTTCGTATCTTCCTGGAGGCTGGTGTCTTCCTGGAGGCTGGTGTCTTGCTGGAGGGCGCCTGTGGTGATCCTATATTTGAAAATAAGAACAAATCTGAATGAGGGCAATGGAACATAATCCATAATGGCTTTAATTAAGAGAAGTAAACCGTGCCAACATCGCCCCTAGCAAACGTGTCGTAATATGTGACGAAGGATGGTTGGCGTGGCACTAACTCCTGGTGATTGATTGCTTGTGGATTCTGATTGAGTTTTAACTTTGAATTCAAATGTATTGGCTTTCAGGCAGTCTGGGTCACAAACAGGGATTTTGCATTTCTGACGCGAGAACAGGGTCCTGACTTCTCTTTTCCTCGGTGCCTGTCTTGCGGAGCACTCCTTGCCCTTCCCGAGCTCAGACAAAAGGATATTCAAGACTGTAGTTGGAGGTCAGCAGGGCGGAATGGACAAGAGCCCTCGTTCTTAAACATCCGGTGCGCTGGTGCCAAGGTAGTGGGTTCAACACCTACATTAGCCAGTTGAACTAAAATGTTGGCTTCTCGTCTTTGACTTTGGGACGTAAATTACAAGTACCTCTGAAGCCGGAGTGGGTTCGCCTGATGGCGAGGGATACTGGTAATAGGGAAAGCTAATCCACACGCAAAAATCAGTCCAGCACTAATAGAAATAATAGCCTGAATTCAAAGCGAGAGATAGAAAAAATGCAAGTTACCATCAACGGTTAGGCATAAGGTTATGTGGATCATAGGCCATGCAGGACTCCCAGTCTGCCGGCAGGTTCTCGATGGAGGAGATTTACTACAACGCACAGGCCAGTGTGAGGCATGATCTAGGTTTTGCAACCACAGCTGCCTGGTGACTCCATCCTACAGTACACCTTAGTGGGAGAATCCAACTAATCGTGGCCAAACCTGAAGGTGTCAATTGCCATGGTAGACAATTGAAATTATTGTGCGAACATGTGGATATTTCAGCTTCAAGAATTTATCTAGTTACTTTAGTTTTCGTTGTGTGATTTTAACAGTAGGTACCTGACGAAATTCAGCGAAATATGCCAGGCAATAAATCGTGAAATCTATTGTTTGTGTCTTCGTTATTCAGATTAGAAGGAAATTCTTTTAGGGGACAGCGGACATAAGTAGTCGAACAACCGTCCCACAGCGCTAGTTACATTATCGGAGCAACCATGTTACAGAAACATTCTTAGAATATCGTGCACAAGTTATCATGTTGCAGAAACATTCTTAGAATATTGTTTGCAAGCTACCATGTTACAGAAACATTCTTAGAATATTGTTTGCAAGCTACCATGTTACACAAACATTCTTACTCCGGTGTGTTGCCATGGCCCATAAGGGAAGCAAAGAATAGCAACACTGTAGCCTACCATGCATGTCGTAAGAGGCGACTAAGGAGGCTTGATAGTTCCGTCGCCCTGCTACTGAGTGAGTGCGTGGTGCGACACTGTGAGCTGTGAGTTTCGTGTAAAATGCTTTTGAATCTGCCCGAGGTTTTTTGGAAGGTGATTGCATGTTTGGAGCGATGGCAGATGGCTATGTCCCAGAGTTGACTGGTTTTTTTCCTTATGCAGAAATGCGTGGCTGCTGGGCTTCTGGTTGACTGCCACTGCCATCGACGATGAACTGTATTTCGTGGACTATGTGGGTGAACATCTAGGAAACATCCAGATGGGAAAATGACTGCCGATTCTATCAGTGATGAACTGGGTGTTTCGTGGGGGACTATTGTGTTGACATTCTGGCGGCGACATTATGCACAGCGTATCTGTGCTGGCTGTTGTTTGTCGAGACTCCTGTCTTTTCCACTTTTCACATTGGGCAGTGGGGAGCGTTTTGTGTGATATTCACTGGCACAAGAACAGAGCAAAATGGGGACGACTCGTTGCTGTGAAGTTGGAACTGCGATTAACTAACTAACTAACTAAGAAACATTCTTAGAATATCGTGGACAAGCTACCATGTTACAGAAACATTCTTAGAATATCGTGGACAAGCTACCATGTCACAGAAACATTCTTAGAATATCGTGTGGATAAGCTACCATGTTACAGAAACATTCTTAGAATATCCTGGACAAGCTACCGTGTTTCAGAAACATTCTTAGAATATAGTCAACAAGCTACCATGTTACAGAAACATTCTTAGAATATCATGGACAAGCTGCCATGTTACAGAAACATTCTTAGAATATCGTGGACAAGCTACCATGTTACAGAAACATTCTTAGAATATCCTGGACAAGCTACCATGTTACAGAAACATTCTTAGAATATCATGGACAAGCTGCCATGTTACAGAAACATTCTTAGAATATCATGGACAAGCTGCCATGTTACAGAAACATTCTTAGAATATCATGGACAAGCTACCATGATACAGAAACATTCTTAGAATATCATGGACAAGCTGCCATGTTAAAGAAACATTCTTAGAATATCATGGACAAGCTGCCATGTTACAGAAACATTCTTAGAATATCATGGACAAGCTGCCATGTTACAGAAACATTCTTAGAATATAGTCAACAAGCTACCATGTTACAGAAACATTCTTAGAATATCCTGGACAAGCTACCATGTTACAGAAACATTCTTAGAATATCCTGGACAAGCTACCATGTTACAGAAACATTCTTAGAATATCATGGACAAGCTGCCATGTTACACAAACATTCTTAGAATATCATGGACAAGCTGCCATGTTACAGAAACATTCTTAGAATATCCTGGACAAGCTGCCATGTTACAGAAACATTCTTAGAATATAGTCAACAAGCTACCATGTTACAGAAACATTCTTAGAATATCCTGGACAAGCTACCATGTTACAGAAACATTCTTAGAATATCCTGGACAAGCTACCATGTTACAGAAACATTCTTAGAATATCCTGGACAAGCTGCCATGTTACAGAAACATTCTTAGAATATCATGGACAAGCTGCCATGTTACAGAAACATTCTTAGAATATCATGGACAAGCTGCCATGTTACAGAAACATTCTTAGAATATAGTCAACAAGCTACCATGTTACAGAAACATTCTTAGAATATCCTGGACAAGCTACCATGTTACAGAAACATTCTTAGAATATCCTGGACAAGCTACCATGTTACAGAAACATTCTTAGAATATCATGGACAAGCTGCCATGTTACAGAAACATTCTTAGAATATCCTGGACAAGCTACCATGTTACAGAAACATTCTTAGAATATCGAGGACAAGCAACCATGTTACAGAAACATTCTTAGAATATCCTGGACAAGCTACCATGTTACAGAAACATTCTTAGAATATAGTCAACAAGCTACCATGTTACAGAAACATTCTTAGAATATAGTCAACATGCTACCATGTTACAGAAACATTCTTAGAATATAGTCAACAAGCTACCATGTTACAGAAACATTCTTACAATATCATGGACAAGCAACCATGTTACAGAAACATTCTTAGAATATCATGGACAAGCAACCATGTTACAGAAACGTTCTTAGAATATCATGGACAAGCAACCATGTTACAGAAACATTCTTACAATATCATGGACAAGCAACCATGTTACAGAAACATTCTTAGAATATCATGGACAAGCAACCATGTTACAGAAACATTCTTAGAATATCATGGACAAGCTACCATGTTACAGAAACATTCTTAGAATATCATGGACAAGCTACCATGTTACAGAAACATTCTTAGAATATCATGAACAAGCTACCATGTTACAGAAACATTCTTAGAATATCATGGACAAGCTACCATGTTACAGAAACTTTCTTAGAATATCATGGACACGCTACCATGTTACAGAAACATTCTTAGAATATCATGAACAAGCTACCATGTTACAGAAACATTCTTAGAATATCATGAACAAGCTACCATGTTACAGAAACATTCTTAGAATATAGTGTGGACAAGCTACCATGTTACAGAAACATTCTTAGAATATCGTGTGGACAAGCTACCATGTTACAGAAACTTTCTTAGAATATCATGAACAAGCTACCATGTTACAGAAACATTCTTAGAATATCATGGACAAGCTACCATGTTACAGAAACATTCTTAGAATATCGTGTGGACAAGCTACCATGTCAAAGAAAAATTCTTAGAATATCATGGACAAGCAACCATGTTACAGAAACATTCTTAGAATATCGTGTGGACAAGCTACCATGTTACAGAAACATTCTTAGAATATCGTGTGGACAAGCTACCATGTTACAGAAACTTTCTTAGAATATCCTGGACAAGCTACCATGTTACAGAAACATTCTAAGAATATCCTGGACAAGCTACCATGTTACAGAAACATTCTTAGAATATCCTGGACAAGCTACCATGTTACAGAAACATTCTTAGAATATTCTGAACAAGCTACCATGTTACAGAAACATTCTTAGAATATCGTGTGGACAAGCTACCATGTTACAGAAACTTTCTTAGAATATCCTGGACAAGCTACCATGTTACAGAAACATTCTTAGAATATCATGGACAAGCTACCATGTTACAGAAACTTTCTTAGAATATCGTGGACAAGCTACCATGTTACAGAAACATTCTTAGAATATCCTGGACAAGCTACCATGTTACAGAAACATTCTTAGAATATCCTGGACAAGCTACCATGTTACAGAAACATTCTTAGAATATCGTGTGGACAAGCTACCATGTTACAGAAACTTTCTTAGAATATCATGGACAAGCTACCATGTTACAGAAACATTCTTAGAATATCCTGGACAAGCTACCATGTCACAGAAACATTCTTAGAATATCGTGGACAAGCTACCATGTCACAGAAACATTCTTAGAATATCGTGTGGACAAGCTACCATGTCACAGAAACATTCTTAGAATATCGTGTGGACAAGCTACCATGTCACAGAAACATTCTTAGAATATCGTGGACAAGCAACCATGTTACAGAAACATTTGTAGAATATCGTGTGGACAAGCTACCATGTTACAGAAACTTTCTTAGAATATCGTGGACAAGCAACCATGTTACAGAAACATTTGTAGAATATCGTGTGGACAAGCTACCATGTTACAGAAACTTTCTTAGAATATCGTGGACAAGCTACCATGTTACAGAAACATTCTTAGAATATCGTGGACAAGCTGCCATGTTACAGAAACATTCTTAGAATATCATGGACAAGCTACCATGTTACAGAAACATTCTTAGAATATCTTGGACAAGCAACCATGTTACAGAAACATTTGTAGAATATCGTGGACAAGCAACCATGTTACAGAAACATTCTTAGAATATCATGGACAAGCTACCATGTTACAGAAACATTCTTAGAATATCGTGGACAAGCTACCATGTTACAGAAACATTCTTAGAATATCATGGACAAGCTACCATGTTACAGAAACATTCTTACAATATCATGGACAAGCAACCATGTTACAGAAACATTCTTAGAATATCATGGACAAGCAACCATGTTACAGAAACATTCTTAGAATATCATGGACAAGCTACCATGTTACAGAAACATTCTTAGAATATCATGGACAAGCTACCATGTTACAGAAACATTCTTAGAATATCATGAACAAGCTACCATGTTACAGAAACATTCTTAGAATATCATGGACAAGCTACCATGTTACAGAAACTTTCTTAGAATATCATGGACACGCTACCATGTTACAGAAACATTCCTAGAATATCATGAACAAGCTACCATGTTACAGAAACATTCTTAGAATATCATGAACAAGCTACCATGTTACAGAAACATTCTTAGAATATAGTGTGGACAAGCTACCATGTTACAGAAACATTCTTAGAATATCGTGTGGACAAGCTACCATGTTACAGAAACTTTCTTAGAATATCATGAACAAGCTACCATGTTACAGAAACATTCTCAGAATATCATGGACAAGCTACCATGTTACAGAAACATTCTTAGAATATCGTGTGGACAAGCTACCATGTCACAGAAACATTCTTAGAATATCATGGACAAGCAACCATGTTACAGAAACATTCTTAGAATATCGTGTGGACAAGCTACCATGTTACAGAAACATTCTTAGAATATCGTGTGGACAAGCTACCATGTTACAGAAACTTTCTTAGAATATCCTGGACAAGCTACCATGTTACAGAAACATTCTAAGAATATCCTGGACAAGCTACCATGTTACAGAAACATTCTTAGAATATCCTGGACAAGCTACCATGTTACAGAAACATTCTTAGAATATTCTGAACAAGCTACCATGTTACAGAAACATTCTTAGAATATCGTGTGGACAAGCTACCATGTTACAGAAACTTTCTTAGAATATCCTGGACAAGCTACCATGTTACAGAAACATTCTTAGAATATCATGGACAAGCTACCATGTTACAGAAACTTTCTTAGAATATCGTGGACAAGCTACCATGTTACAGAAACATTCTTAGAATATCCTGGACAAGCTACCATGTTACAGAAACATTCTTAGAATATCCTGGACAAGCTACCATGTTACAGAAACATTCTTAGAATATCGTGTGGACAAGCTACCATGTTACAGAAACTTTCTTAGAATATCATGGACAAGCTACCATGTTACAGAAACATTCTTAGAATATCCTGGACAAGCTACCATGTCACAGAAACATTCTTAGAATATCGTTGACAAGCTACCATGTCACAGAAACATTCTTAGAATATCGTGTGGACAAGCTACCATGTCACAGAAACATTCTTAGAATATCGTGGACAAGCAACCATGTTACAGAAACATTTGTAGAATATCGTGTGGACAAGCTACCATGTTACAGAAACTTTCTTAGAATATCGTGGACAAGCAACCATGTTACAGAAACATTTGTAGAATATCGTGTGGACAAGCTACCATGTTACAGAAACTTTCTTAGAATATCGTGGACAAGCTACCATGTTACAGAAACATTCTTAGAATATCGTGGACAAGCTGCCATGTTACAGAAACATTCTTAGAATATCATGGACAAGCTACCATGTTACAGAAACATTCTTAGAATATCTTGGACAAGCAACCATGTTACAGAAACATTTGTAGAATATCGTGGACAAGCAACCATGTTACAGAAACATTCTTAGAATATCATGGACAAGCTACCATGTTACAGAAACATTCTTAGAATATCGTGGACAAGCTACCATGTTACAGAAACATTCTTAGAATATCATGGACAAGCTACCATGTTACAGAAACATTCTTAGAATATCCTGGACAAGCTGCCATGTTACAGAAACATTCTTAGAATATCCTGGACAAGCAACCATGTTACAGAAACATTCTTAGAATATCATGGACAAGCTACCATGTTACAGAAACATTCTTAGAATATCGTGGACAAGCTGCCATGTTACAGAAACATTCTTAGAATATCGTGGACAAGCTGCCATGTTACAGAAACATTCTTAGAATATCGTGGACAAGCTGCCATGTTACAGAAACATTCTTAGAATATCATGGACAAGCTACCATGTTACAGAAACATTCTTAGAATATCGTGGACAAGCTGCCATGTTACAGAAACATTCTTAGAATATCGTGGACAAGCTGCCATGTTACAGAAACATTCTTAGAATATCATGGACAAGCAACCATGTTACAGAAACATTCTTAGAATATCGTGGACAAGCAACCATGTTACAGAAACATTCTTAGAATATCATGGACAAGCTGCCATGTTACAGAAACATTCTTAGAATATCATGGACAAGCAACCATGTTACAGAAACATTCTTAGAATATCCTGGACAAGCAACCATGTTACAGAAACATTCTTAGAATATCCTGGACAAGCAACCATGTTACAGAAACATTCTTAGAATATCCTGGACAAGCAACCATGTTACAGAAACATTCTTAGAATATCATGGACAAGCTACCATGTTACAGAAACATTCTTAGAATATCATGGACAAGCTGCCATGTTACAGAAACATTCTTAGAATATCGTGTGGACAAGCTACCATGTTACAGAAACATTCTTAGAATATCGTGGACAAGCAACCATGTTACAGAAACATTTGTAGAATATCTTGTGGACAAGCTACCATGTTACAGAAACTTTCTTAGAATATCGTGGACAAGCTACCATGTTACAGAAACATTCTTAGAATATCGTGTGGACAAGCTACCATGTTACAGAAACATTCTTAGAATATCGTGGACAAGCAACCATGTTACAGAAACATTCTTAGAATATCCTGGACAAGCTACCATGTTACAGAAACATTCTTAGAATATCATGGACAAGCTACCATGTTACAGAAACTTTCTTAGAATATCGTGCACAAGTTACCATGTTACAGAAACATTCTTAGAATATCATGGACAAGTTACCATGTTACAGAAACATTCTTAGAATATCCTGGACAAGCTACCATGTTACAGAAACATTCTTAGAATATCGTGGACAAGCTGCCATGTTACAGAAACATTCTTAGAATATCGTGGACAAGCTACCATGTTACAGAAACATTCTTAGAATATCGTGGACAAGCTACCATGTTACAGAAACATTCTTAGAATATCATGGACAAGCTACCATGTTACAGAAACATTCTTAGAATATCCTGGACAAGCTACCATGTTACAGAAACATGCTTAGAATATCGTGTGGACAAGCTACCATGTTACAGAAACATTCTTAGAATATCATGGACAAGCTACCATGTTACAGAAACATTCTTAGAATATCCTGGACAAGCTGCCATGTTACAGAAACATTCTTAGAATATCGTGTGGACAAGCTACCATGTTACAGAAACATTCTTAGAATATCATGGACAAGCTACCATGTTACAGAAACATTCTTAGAATATCGTGGACAAGCTGCCATGTTACAGAAACATTCTTAGAATATCGTGTGGACAAGCTACCATGTTACAGAAACATTCTTAGAATATCATGGACAAGCTACCATGTTACAGAAACATTCTTAGAATATCATGGACAAGCTACCATGTTACAGAAACATTCTTAGAATATCGTGGACAAGCTGTCATGTTACAGAAACATTCTTAGAATATCATGGACAAGCTACCATGTTACAGAAACATTCTTAGAATATCGTGTGGACAAGCTACCATGTTACAGAAACATTCTTAGAATATCATGGACAAGCTACCATGTTACAGAAACATTCTTAGAATATCATGGACAAGCTACCATGTTACAGAAACATTCTTAGAATGTCGTGTGGACAAGCTACCATGTTACAGAAACATTCTTAGAATATCGTGTGGACAAGCTACCATGTTACAGAAACATTCTTAGAATATCGTGTGGACAAGCTACCATGTTACAGAAACATTCTTAGAATATCATGGACAAGCTACCATGTTACAGAAACATTCTTAGAATATCATGGACAAGCTACCATGTTACAGAAACATTCTTAGAATATCGAGGACAAGCTACCATGTTACAGAAACATTCTTAGAATATCCTGGACAAGCTACCATGTTACAGAAACATTCTTAGAATATCGTGTACTAGAAGAAGAAAAATATTGAAACTGGAACATGATGGAGAACCTTGAGAGCCACGTTCTGCAAAGCACTTGTTGCACGAAGATGACACCATGTGTGATTTTAATAAGCACATTTAAATCCTCCTCGTGCTACGGAGTTCGTACACTGCATAGAGAAATTTTCATATCTGATCTACCGGAAGAGACTGACGCACTTATGGAGTTTAGTTTAGTTTAGTTTAGTTTAGTTTAGTTTAGTTTAGTCGATGCATCAACATCACGGCACACGGGTGCAAACCATAAGTGCTCCGTTTTCCTCCTAACTCAAACCTGAGTCTGAAGAAACTCAGCTCAGTGCACGAACTCCGTAGCACCGGTGAGGATCCTGAACTTATGGAGTTATCTGTGTGCAGTGAAAGCATCCTGGACCAAGGAGCATACAATGTGCAAGAGAAACGAGATACTTACCGGGTTTCTGGGTCTATAGGCACTGCAACACACCACAGCGCACAGGAGGAAGGCGAGAAACGCGTAGATAGACATGGAGAGGTCTCGATGAACTGCTACAGAACTTCACAAGATGAACGCTTCAGGAGTTGTCAGCGGCTGATGTCTCCAACCAACGACCCCACCAGAAGTTATACCCTTGAGAATGAAACCAGATCTTGCTAGAGTTGCCACGACAAAGGGAATTTGATTCATTGGTCAATATACCTGGCGTTTAAAAGTAACAGGTGCTCCAGCAGATTGCTGCTTTCCCAGCGGTTTTCACATGTCTGTCACAGAGACCGTGTTTGCTCGGCTAGAGCGTTGAAGCTTGGTAAAATAATACGAGGGGCAGATGGCTAAATAGTTGCTTGTAAATCTCCCTATTTTATCGGTTAAATGAAGCATAGTTCCCTGAATCACACAATACCACACTCGTCTTTGATTGGCTAATTCATTTAGTTCCTGATCAGTAATTTCTACAAAACGCATCTCTCTCTCTCTCTCTCTCTCTCTCTCTCTCTCTCTCTCTCTCTCTCTCTCTCTCTCTCTCTCTCTCTCTCTCTCTCTCTCTCTCTCTCTCTCTCTCTCTCTCTCTCTCTCTCTTTCTTTCTTTCACTCTCGCTCTCTCTATCTCTCTCTTTCTCTCTCTATATCTCTCTCTATCTCTCTCTATCTATCTATCTATCTATCTATCTATCTATCTATCTATCTCTTGCTGTTTTCCCCTCTCTATCTCTCTGTCTCTTTGTTTCTCTCTGTCTGTCTCTTTGTTTCTCTATCAATTTGCTTCTCTCTGTTTCTCTCTCACTCTCTATGTCTCTGTCTCTCTCCATCTCTCCAACTCCCATCTCTCTTTTTGGTTTCTGTCCACTATATTGCCGTCGGCTGTGGCTTAGATGTAGTGTACACAGTTTCACAACACCGACATACAGGGCTCGTATTCAGCCACATATACAATTTTGAAGCCCATTGTTTTACGACATAGACAATTTTGAAGCAGATAGCTTTACGCCATAGACAATTTTGAAGCAGATCACTTTACGCCACAGACAATTTTGAAGCTGCAGGCTTTACGTCAATGTACACTATGATACGTTCAGAAAACAAGGACAGAAACAATGAATCTATAAACGCCTAGAAAATCGCAAGCAATCAATGAATGTTGTCGCTGACTGCGACGTTCAGTAAGAGAGTGCAACTAACGTGCGAAACAACACGTTCTTGGATGCCGCTGTGGTTCAGAGGCTAGATGGTTTGCCAACCGGCCCGCTGGTCCTGGCTTAGAAGTGGGTGGAGTTGTAAATTTAACATGTGCTCACACATGGGTCTGGCTCATAGATAGGCCTGGCTCACATATGGACCTAGCTCATAGATGGACCTGGCTCACAGATGATCTGACTCACAGATGGACCTGGCTCACAGATGGACCTGGCTCACAGATGGACCTGGCTCACAGATGGATCTGACTCACAGATGGACCTGGCTCACAGATAGGCCTGGCTTACAGATTGACCTGGCTCACAGATGGACCTGGCTCACAGATGGATCTGGCTCACAAATGGACCTGGCTCACAGATGGACCTGGCTAACAAATGGTCCTGGCTCACAGATGGATCTGGCTCACATATGAATCTGGCTCACAGATGGACCTGGCTCACAGATGGATCTGGCTCACATATGAATCTGGCTCACAGATGGACCTGGCTCACAGATGGATCTGGCTCACATATGAATCTGGCTCACAGATGGACCTGGCTCACAGATGGATCTGGCTCACATATGAATCTGGCTCACAGATGGACCTGGCTAACAAATTGTCCTGGCTCACAGATGGATCTGGCTCACATATGAATCTGGCTCACAGATGGACCTGGCTCACAGATGGACCTAGCGTACAGATGGGCCTAGCTTACAGATGGACCTAGCGATGGACCTAGCGTACAGATTGACCTAGCTTACAGATTGACCTACTTCGCAGATGGACCTCACTCACAGATCCACGTAACCCACAGATGGACTTTATTCACATATCCACGTAACTCACAGATGGACCTAATCCATATATGGACCTACCCACATATGGATCTATTTCACAGAAGGGCCTAGCTCACAGATAGACCTAATCTACAGATGGTCTTAGCTTACAGATCCACCTAATCCAGAGATGGACCTAACTTAAAGTTAGACCTAACTTACAGATTCCACCTAACCCACAGATAGACCTAAGTTACAGATTCCACCTAACCCACAGATAGATCTAACTTACAGATCCACCTAACCCACAGATAGGCCTAACTCACAGATCCACCTAACCCACAGATATACATAACTCACAGATCCACCTAACCCACAGATAGACCTAACTCACAGATCCACCTAACCCACAGATGGACCTAAATTACAGATCCACCTAACCCACAGATAGATCTAACTTACAGATCCACCTAACCCACAGATGGACATAACTCACAGACCCACCTAGCTCACAGATCCACCTAATCTACAGATGGACCTAACTCAAAGATCCTCCTAACCCACAGATGGATCTAGCGCACAGACAAACCTAGTTCACAGCCGAACCTAGCCCCAAACGGATAACAGGAAATGCCTCGGGAAGCGAGACGAGCCTCGTGATGTTTACCACATGATCCCCACTTTACCGAGATCTAATCGGACTATCGAAACAAGTAGCTACCACCAAGAGCCCAACATGCTTAGGCGTGTGAAATCATCCTTAACCTTTTGTACTTCAGCCTTCCTGGTTGTAATGCCATCGCCGACATAATCATAAGTTAGTTGCATATCCTTTTCAGGACGTTTGCAGTCAATACGGACATTTTTTGTTATTGTTGATGTCTTGGCAAGTTTACGTTCAGTAGTTTGCATTGCTTCCTGAACGACCGGCACCCATACCACTTCGTTAAAAAAAAAAAACACCAGCGCAATGCTAAGCGAAACACAACTTGGATTTAGGAAAAACGAAGGGTGCACAGATGCCATTTTTGCTCTTAGACAACTTATAGAAAAATCAATCGAATTCAATGAAACACTCTACTTAGCCTTTGTCGACCAAGAAAAGGCATTTTATAGAGTAGATAGAAACAAGCTGTGGCAAATCCTTAAACAATATGGAGTGAGAACACTTATAACAAACCTATGTAGAAGCTTATACAACAACAGTGAATGCATAGTGAGAGCAACTGGAGGACACTCAGAACCCTTCACCATAAGATCTCGAGTACGACAATGTTGTGTCCTGTCCCCTCTCTTGTTCATAACATATATAGACAACATATGTAAAGAAACCAGCCAAACAGAGACCGCAAGAACACCGCATGACGAGAGCACAGAAGAAGAACCATCTGCAAATCTAACCATTAGAGAACTCTTGTTTGAGGGCGACCAAGCACAATCAGAAGCTGAATTACAAGACCACATGAATAGTCTTAACGAAATGTGTAGGGAACATAACATAAATATTAGCACATGTTAAACAGAGGTATTGACTATAACTAAAGAAGAAAAAGCAACAACGATTCACCTAAACGAACAGCCCTTGAAACAAGTAAAGAGTTTCAAGCACTCATGAAGCATAATATCATTAAATGGCATATCAGAATACGATATCGAAAATCGATGCAATAAGGCAAACCAATTCATTGGACAAATGGCACCAATACTAAAGAACAGACATGTATCAATAACTACTACGAAAGTACTTTACAACACACTCTTCCTACCAACTCTATGTTACCAATGCCGAACCTGGACAATGACAGAAAAAGAGAAAAGAAAACTCCCAACAACAGAAATTAGATTCCTGAGAAGAATACTCAATGTATCAAGAAGAGATAAGATCAGAAATGAAGAAATCAGGACTAAAGTTGGGGTTATAGCTGTACTAGATTTTATTAGAAAGCAGCAAGTCAAATGGTTTGGCCATGCAAGTAGGTTACCAACTAACAGTATACCACAACAATCAATTTTGTACAGACCAGAGGGAAGCAGAGGAAGAAGCCGACCACGTAAACGTTGGGCGCAGGGAATAACAGAGTCCATGGGCATATCACTACATGAAGCCCATAAGCGGGCACTCTCCAGCTGTTTATACTTCGCCTCGACACCGCAAGGTACAAGAGGAACAAGATGAGATGAGATGTGATGAGACCTGCAAATGACGACATCTCCTCGCTGCAGGAACAAGTGTACTTCGACGCATGACTAACTAGACACCCTTAAAAATTGTGTCTTCATTAGCCAGGTCTATCAACCACATGAACCTACAATTATGGAATACGGACAGAATTTGTATCTAACCATTAAGATAGCACCATAGGTCTCATAATTGTATATGAAACCAGCATAGGTCAAATAACAACAACAAGTAAGGCTGTGTCGAGTATATTCACGAACATTTAAAGAAGAGAAATGATTGGTCTGATCCAATTTTGTACACGCACTATGAACGTAAATGTTGTACACCAATTATGAATGTGTATGTTGTACACCAATTATGAATGTGTATGTTGTACACCAATTATGAATGTGTATGTTGTACACCAATCATGAACTTGTATGTTGTACACTAATTATGAAGGTATAAGTTGTACACCAATTATGAACAAGTTTACAAAGCAGCATGGCGTGGGCTAGTTGAGGGTCTGTCCTCCTGTGGAAGATGAAGGCGGAAGAAAGAAGAGAGAGTGTTTTTGGTTATTCGTGTTCTTGACCTTCAGTGTGTGAGAAAAATGTGAGAATGAAATCAAGCAGGACACGGAACGAAGAGACCCAGAAAGGAAGGAAGCTAAAATAAAAAGTACGGCGGCAGCAAAAGAAGAAAAAAGTAAAGAAAAATGCAAAAGTCATTTCGAATTTTGACAGAAAGAAACAAATCAAACAGTCGATAATGCAATGTGAAGAAAGAAAACAAAAGAAACAGGAAAAGAAACACAAAACAAATAACAAAAGATTAATAAAGATTAGATGACAATAAAGGAAAGAAGACAGGGGGAAAGAAAATAAGATGGGAAGCATAAAAAGAAAAGTTATTTCTAGACAAACTGAAGAGAGAAAGACAACGTCTATTGTAAATAATCCACTTAAACAATAAGCAATGATCTGATCGTCATGTCTTAGATATGACTGAGCTACCGTATGACAGTAGACGGTACCACCTGCTTTCTGTTAGCGCCGAATGTTGGGCCTTAGATATGACTGAGCTATCGTATGACAGTAGACGGTACCACCTGCTTTCTGTTAGCGCCGAATGTTGGGCCTTAGATATGACTAATCTACCGTATGACAGTAGACGGTACCACCTGCTTTCTGTTAGCGCCGAATGTTGGGCCTTAGATATGACTGAGCTATCGTATGACAGTAGACGGTACCACCTGCTTTCTGTTAGCGCCGAATGTTGGGCCTTAGATATGACTGATCTACCGTATGACAGTAGACGGTACCACCTGCTTTCTGTTAGCGCCGAATGTTGGGCCTTAGATATGACTGAGCTACCGTATGACAGTAGACGGTACCACCCGCTTTCTGTTAGCGCCGGATGTTGGGTCTTAGATATGACTGATCTACCGTATGACAGTAGACGGTACCACCTGCTTTCTGTTAGCGCCGAATGTTGGGCCTTAGATATGACTGATCTACCGTATGACAGTAGACGGTACCACCTGCTTTCTGTTAGCGCCGAATGTTGGGCCTTAGATATGACTGAGCTACCGTATGACAGTAGACGGTACCACCTGCTTTCTGTTAGCGCCGAATGTTGGGCCTTAGATATGACTGATCTACCGTATGACAGTAGACGGTACCACCTGCTTTCTGTTAGCGCCGAATGTTGGGCCTTAGATATGACTGAGCTACCGTATGACAGTAGACGGTACTACCTGCTTTCTGTTAGCGCCTAACGTTAGACGGCGCTCGCTAAACCCGCACCCCACATTGTGCGAACGTTTTCGGGTGGAGGAGCATAATTGAGGGGTACAAGACTTATCCTGGTACGAGGAAATGCAATCTAAAGATTAAATGCCATGGCAGGACAGACCATGTCCTAAGCCTTGGTCGGCAAATGGTCTAGGATCGAAGCTCCGACAGGTGAACGGTTAGAGCATTTCTTTGCTGATCCGGCAGCTTCTGCAGCTTGTCTTGTCCCAGACGTATTGGTGTTACCTTTCCTTTGGAGTAAGCTAGACAGGTCGAGAGAGAGAGAGAGAGAGAGAGAGAGAGAGAGAGAGAGAGAGAGAGAGAGAGATAGAGAGAGATAGAGAGATCATGCTACATGGGCAACACATGGTCTCTGCAACTCAACCCAGGCCTTGTGCTATGGAGAGGTATAAAATACGCTACCGCCATGTGTTGTACCGCCATGTGTTGTACCGCCATGTGTTGTACCGCCATGTGTTGTACCGCCATGTGTTGTACCGCCATGTGTTGTACCGCCATGTGTTGTACCGCCATGTGTTGTACCGCCATGTGTTGTACCGTCATGTGTTGTACCGCCATGTGTTGTACCGCCATGTGTTGTACCGCCATGTGTTGTACCGCCATGTGTTGTACCGCCATGTGTTGTACCGCCATGTGTTGTAGCCTTGTTAGAAACGCAATGTAACAAACTATCGTCTGCCAAGATGGCATGATGCCATTCAATGAATCAATGCACTAAAGAAACATGACAAAAAGAACACAAAAATAACGCAAAATTCACGACTAAAACTGATAATTTATTGATTTTGACAGGATAGAGTGCTAAATATAACAACAGAAATACTCTACTCCGTATGTTCTAACATATTTCATGAAATATTAAATACGATGTACATCTACATATTTCATGAAATACTATAATGCTCGTAGTTGCTTCGGCAGTTCAAATCGACACATCAGTGAATTTTTCTTCCAAATATTTGTACTTGTCTAATGACAAATAATTTCAGGCGTTAACTAGAAGGTCAAATTATTAGCAGAATATTCGAGAACCGCAGCTACAGCCTCGAAACATCTTACATGTAACGTCTGCTAAAATGCATGGCAAATGATGAAGGAGGCGTAATTTGTATTGTTAGAACGAAACCAGTTTAAATGCTTTAATTGCATAAGTTTATTTTATATGAAAGTAACAGTATTTCATAAAAGCGTGGATATGTAATGTTAATAAAGGGCTAATTTATAGATCAGATCGTGCATCGATAATAGAAATTAAACTAGGTAATGTGTTCTTTTGCTGTTTGATTAACTTAAGGATTTTTTTTTTTTTTGTCAGGAAGAGTAACAACAACGACTTAAGGATATGTATAGAATTATAGACAGGCCTATTCTTATGACGTCTTTCCTAGTTCCTGAAAGTTCTAGAAGGGCTGCAGACATGTGGTGGTGTTCAGTTGTGAGCGTCCAGTATGGGAGACCTGGATTGGCTTATGCTGTTGTGGTGAGTACCACAGGTGCGTCTGAGGGTGGTACTGTTGATTCGACGGTGAACGGCTGTCCGGTTGCCGGTGTCTCGCTGACGTTCTGGTGGTGGTGAGGGTGATGCTCGAACTGAAAGTGTCGTGGGGGTTCGTATCTTTGAGGTTCTCCTCCAGGCGGGCGCCTGCTGGGACCCTAAATTTGAAAATAAGACAACATGTGAATGAGGGCAATGGGAGATAGTCCATAATGGTTTTTATAAAGGGAAGTAAACCGTGCCAACATCGCCCCCTAGCAAGCGTGTTGTAATATGTGACGAAGGAAGGTTGGCGTGGCACTAACTCCTGGTGATTGATTGCTTGTGGATCCTGATTGAGTTTTAACTTTGAATTCAGATGTGTTGGCCTTCAAGCAGTCTGGGTCACAAATGGGGCTTTTGTATTTCTGACGCGAGAACAGTGTCCTGACTTCTCTTTTCCGCGGTGCCTGTCTTGCGGAGCTCTCCTTGCCCTTCCCGAGCTCAGAAAAAAACGATATTCGAGACTGTAAATGGAGGTCAGCACGGCGGAATGGACAAGAGCGCTCGTTCTTAAACATCCGGTGCGCTGATGCCGAGGTATGGGTTCAATACCTACATTGGTCAGTTGAACTAAACTGTTGGCTTCTCGTCTTTGACTGGGGACGTAAATTACAAGTACCTCTGAAGCCGGAGTGGGTTCATCTCATTGCGAGGGATACTGGTAATAGGGAAAGCTAATCCACACTCAAAAATCAGTCCAGCACTAATAGAAATAATAGCCTGAATTCAAAGCGAGAGATAGAAAAAATGCAAGTTACCATCAACGGTTAGGCATAAGGTTCTGTGGATCATAGGTCATGCAGGACTCCCAGTCTGCCGGCAGGTTCTCGATGGAGGAGATTTACTACAACGCACGGGCCAGTGTGAGGCATGATCTAGGTCTTGCAACCACAGCTGCCTGGTGACTCCATCCTACAGTACACCTTAGTGGGAGAATCCAACTAATCGTGGCCAAACCTGAAGGTGTCAATTGCCGTGGTAGACAATTGAAATTATTGTGCGAACATGTGGATATTTCAGCTTCAAGAATTTATCTAGTTACTTTAGTTTTCGTTGTGTGATTTTAACAGTAGGTACCTGACGAAATTCAGCGAAATATGCCAGGCAATAAATCGTGAACTCTATTGTTTGTGCCTTCGTTATTCAGATTAGAAGGAAATTCTGTTAGGGGACAGCGGACATAAGTAGTCGAACAACCGTCCCACAGCGCTAGTTACATTATCGGAGCAACCATGTTACAGAAACATTCTTAGAATATCGTGCACAAGTTACCATGTTGCATAAACATTCTTAGAATATCGTGCACAAGTTACCATGTTGCAGGAACATTCTTAGAATATCGTGGACAAGCAATCATGTTACAGAAACATTCTTAGAATATTGTTTGCAAGCTACCATGTTACACAAACATTCTTACTCCGGTGTGTTGCCGGGGCCCATAAGGGAAGCAAAGAATAGCAACACTGTAGCCTACCATGCATGTCGTAAGAGGCGACTAAGGAGGCTTGATAGTTCCGTCGCCCTGCTACTGAGTGAGTGCGTGGTGCGACACTGTGAGCTGTGAGTTTCGTGTAAAATGCTTTTGAATCTGCCCGAGGTTTTTTGGAAGGTGATTGCATGTTTGGAGCGATGGCAGATGGCTATGTCCCAGAGTTGACTGGTTTTTTTCCTTATGCAGAAATGCGTGGCTGCTGGGCTTCTGGTTGACTGCCACTGCCATCGACGATGAACTGTATTTCGTGGACTATGTGGGTGAACATCTAGGAAACATCCAGATGGGAAAATGACTGCCGATTCTATCAGTGATGAACTGGGTGTTTCGTGGGGGACTATTGTGTTGACATTCTGGCGGCGACATTATGCACAGCGTATCTGTGCTGGCTGTTGTTTGTCGAGACTCCTGTCTTTTCCACTTTTCACATTGGGCAGTGGGGAGCGTTTTGTGTGATATTCACTGGCACAGGAACAGAGCATAATGGGGACGACTCGTTGCTGTGAAGTTGGAACTGCGACTAACTAACTAACTAACTAAGAAACATTCTTAGAATATCGTGGACAAGCTACCATGTTACAGAAACATTTTTGGAATATCGTGGACAAGCTACCATGTTACACAAACATTCTTAGAATATCGTGGACAAGCAATCATGTTACAGAAACATTCTTAGAATATCGTGGACAAGCTACCATGTTACAGAAACATTCTTAGAATATCGTGGACAAGCAATCATGTTACAGAAACATTCTTAGAATATCGTGGACAAGCTACCATGTTACAGAAACATTCTTAGAATATCATGAACAAGCTACCATGTTACAGAAACATTCTTAGAATATCATGAACAAGCTACCATGTTACAGAAACATTCTTAGAATATCGTGGACAAGCAATCATGTTACAGAAACATTCTTAGAATATCGTGGACAAGCTACCATGTTACAGAAACATTCTTAGAATATCGTGGACAAGCTACCATGTTACAGAAACATTCTTAGAATATCGTGGACAAGCTGCCATGTTACAGAAACATTCTTAGAATATCATGGACAAGCAACCATGTTACAGAAACATTCTTAGAATATCAGGGACAAGCTACAATGTTACAGAAACATTCTTAGAATATCATGGACAAGCTACCATGTTACAGAAACATTCTTAGAATATCAGGGACAAGCTGCCATGTTACAGAAACATTCTTAGAATATCATGGACAAGCAACCATGTTACAGAAACATTCTTAGAATATCATGGACAAGCTACCATGTTACAGAAACATTCTTAGAATATCATGAACAAGCTACCATGTTACAGAAACATTCTTAGAATATCATGGACAAGCTACGATGTTACAGAAACATTCTTAGAATATCATGGACAAGCTACCATGTTACAGAAACATTCTTAGAATATCCTGGACAAGCAACCATGTTACAGAAACATTCTTAGAATATCATGGACAAGCTACCATGTTACAGAAACATTCTTAGAATATCCTGGACAAGCTACCATGTTACAGAAACATTCGTAGAATATCGTGGACAAGCTACAATGTTACAGAAACATTCTTAGAATATCCTGGACAAGCTACCATGTTACAGAAACATTCTTAGAATATCCTGGACAAGCTACCATGTTACAGAAACATTCTTAGAATATCGTGGACAAGCAACCATGTCACAGAAATATTCTTAGAATATCGTGGACAAGCTACCATGTTACAGAAACATTCTTAGAATATCGTGGACAAGCTGCCATGTTACAGAAACATTCGTAGAATATCATGGACAAGCTACCATGTTACAGAAACATTCTTAGAATATCATGGACAAGCAACCATGTTACAGAAACATTCTTAGAATATCATGGACAAGCTACAATGTTACAGAAACATTCTTAGAATATCATGGACAAGCTACCATGTCACAGAAATATTCTTAGAATATCATGGACAAGCTACAATGTTACAGAAACATTCTTGGAATATCATGGACAAGCTGCCATGTTACAGAAACATTCTTAGAATATCATGGACAAGCTACCATGTCACAGAAATATTCTTAGAATATCGTGTGGACAAGCTACCATGTTACAGAAACATTCTTAGAATATCGTGGACAAGCTACCATGTTACAGAAACATTCTTAGAATATCATGGACAAGCTACCATGTTACAGAAACATTCTTAGAATATCGTGGACAAGCTACCATGTTACAGAAACATTCTTAGAATATCGTGGACAAGCTACCATGTTACAGAAACATTCTTAGAATATCGTGGACAAGCTACCATGTTACAGAAACATTCTTAGAATATCGTGGACAAGCTACCATGTTACAGAAACATTCTTAGAATATCGTGGACAAGCTACCATGTTACAGAAACATTCTTAGAATATCATGGACAAGCTACCATGTTACAGAAACATTCTTAGAATATCGTGGACAAGCTACCATGTTACAGAAACATTCTTAGAATATCGTGGACAAGCTACCATGTTACAGAAACATTCTTAGAATATCGTGGACAAGCTACCATGTTACAGAAACATTCTTAGAATATCGTGGACAAGCTACCATGTTACAGAAACATTCTTAGAATATCGTGGACAAGCTACCATGTTACAGAAACATTCTTAGAATATCGTGGACAAGCTACCATGTTACAGAAACATTCTTAGAATATCGTGGACAAGCTACCATGTTACAGAAACATTCTTAGAATATCGTGGACAAGCTACCATGTTACAGAAACATTCTTAGAATATCATGGACAAGCTACCATGTTACAGAAACATTCTTAGAATATCGTGGACAAGCTACCATGTTACAGAAACATTCTTAGAATATCATGGACAAGCTACCATGTTACAGAAACATTCTTAGAATATCGTGAACAAGCAACCATTTTAAGAAGCATTCGTATAATATCGTGGACAAGCTACCATGTTACAGAAACATTCTTAGAATATCGTGTACTAGAAGAAGAAAAATATTGAAACTGGAACATGATGGAGAACCTTGAGAGCCACGTTCTGCAAAGCACTTGTTGCACGAAGATGACAGCATGTGTGATTTTGGTAAGCACATTTAAATCATCCTCGTGCTACGGAGTTCGTGCACTGCATAGAGAATCTTCATATCTGATCTACCGGAAGAGACTGACGCACTTATGGAGTTTAGTTTAGTTTAGTTTAGTTTATTTTAGTTTAGTTTAGTTTAGTTTAGTTTAGTCGATGGATCAACATCACGGCACACGGGTGCAACCCATAAGTGCTCCGTTTTTCTCCTAACTCAAACCTGAGTCTGGAGAAACTCAGCTCGGTGTACGAACTCCGTAGCACTGGCGAGGATCATGAACTTATGGAGTTATCTGTGTGCAGTGAAAGCATCCTGGACCAAGGAGCATACCATGTGCAAGAGAAACGAGATACTTACCGGGTTTCTGGGTCTATAGGCACTGCAACACACCACAGCGCACAGGAGGAAGGCGAGAAACGCGTAGATAGACATGGCTAGGTCTCGATGAACTGCTACAGAACTTCACAAGATGAACGCTTCAGGAGTTGTCGGCGGCTGATGTCTCCAACCAACGACCCCACCAGAAGTTATACCCTTGAGAATGAAACCAGATCTTGCTAGAGTTGCCACGACAAAGGGAATTTGATTCATTGGTCAATATACCTGGCGTTTAAAAGTAACAGGTGCTCCAGCAGATTGCTGCTTTCCCAGCGGTTTTCACATGTCTGTCACAGAGACCGTGTTTGCTCGGCTAGAGCGTTGAAGCTTGGTAAAATAATACGAGTGGCAGATGACCAAATAGTTGCTTGTAAATCTCCCTATTTTATCGGTTAAATGAAGCATAGTTCCCTGAATCACACAATACCACACTCGTCTTTGATTGGCTAACTCATTTAGTTCCTGATCAGTATTTCCTACAAAACGCATCTCTCTCTCTCTCTCTCTCTCTCTCTCTCTCTCTCTCTCTCTCTCTCTCTCTCTCTCTCTCTCTCTCTCTCTCTCTCGCTCTCTCTCTCTCTCTTTCTTTCACTCTCGCTCTCTCTATCACTCTCTTTCTCTCTCTCAATCTCTCTCTATCGCTATCTATCTATCTACCTATCTATCTATCTATCTATCTATCTATCTATCTATCTATCTATCTATCTATCTATCTATCAATCTATCTATCTATCTATCTATCTATCTATCTGTCTATCTATCTATCTATCTATCTATCTATCTCTCACTGTTTTTCCCTCTCTATCTCTCTGTCTCTTTGTTTCTCTCTCTCTCTCTGTCTCTTTGTTTCTCTATCTATTTGCTTCTCTCTGTTTCTCTCTCACTCTCTCTGTCTCTGTCTCTCTCCATCTCTCCAACTCCCATCTCTCTTTTTGCTTTCTGCCCACTATATTGCCGGCGGCTGTGGCTTAGATGTAGTGTACACAGTTTCACAACACCCACACACCGGGCTCGAATTCAGCCACATATACAATTTTGAAGCCCATTGTTTTACGCCATATACAATTTTGAAGCCCATTGTTTTACGCCATAGACAATTTTGAAGCAGATCGCTTTACGCCATAGACAATTTTGAAGCAGATCGCTTTACGCCATTGACAATTTTGAAGCCGATCGCTTTACGCCAAAGACAATTTTGAAGCCGATCGCTTTACGCCACAGACAATTTTGAAGCCGATCGCTTTACGCCACAGACAATTTTGAAGCCGATCGCTTTACGCCACAGACAATTTTGAAGCCGATCGCTTTACGCCATATACAATTTTGAAGCAAATCGCTTTACGCCACAGACAATTTTGAAGCAAATCGCTTTACGCCACAGACAATTTTGAAGCTGCAGGCTTTACGTCAATGTACACTATGATACGTTCAGAAGATAAGGACAGAAACAATGAATCTATAAACGCCTAGAAAATCGCAAGCAATCAATGAATGTTGTCGTTGACTGCGACGTTCAGTAAGAGAGTGCAACTAACGTGTGAAATAACACGTTCTTGGATGCCGCTGTGGTTCAGAGGCTAGATGGTTTGCCAACCGGGCCGCTGGTTCTGGCTTCGAAGTGGGTGGAGTTGTAAATTTAACATGTGCTCACAGATGGGTCTGGCTCACGGATTGACCTGGCTCATAGATGGACCTGGCGCACAGATGGACCTGGCTCACAGATGGATCTGGCTCACAGATGGATCTGGCTCTCAGATGGACCTGGCTCATAGATGGACCTAGCTCACAGATAGACTTGGCTCACAGATGGACCTAGCTCAGAGATGGACCTGGCTCACAGATGGACCTGGCTCACAGATGGATCTGACTCACAGATGGATCTGGCTCACAGATGGACCTGGCTCACAGATGGACCTGGCTCACGGATGGATCTGACTCACAAATGGACCTGGCTCACAGATAGGCCTGGCTCACAGATGGATCTGGCTCACAAATGGACCTGGCTCACAGATGGACCTGGCTAACAAATGGACCTGGCTCACAGATGGATCTGGCTCACAGATGGACCTGGCTCACAAATGGACCTGGCTCACAGATGAATCTGGCTCACAGATGGACCTGGCTCACAGATGAACCTAGCGTACAGATTGACCTAGCTTACAGATGGACATAGCGATGGACCTAGCGTACAGATTGACCTAGCTTACAGATTGACCTATTTCGCAGATGGACCTCACTCACAGATCCACGTAACCCACAGATGGACTTTATTCACATATCCACGTAACTCACAGATGGACCTAATCCATATATGGACCTACCCACATATGGATCTATTTCACAGAAGGACCTAGCTCACAGATAGACCTAATCTACAGATGGACTTAGCTTACAGATCCACCTAACCCACAGATGGACCTAACTTAAAGTTAGACCTAACTTACAGATTCCACCTAACACACAGATAGACCTAAATTACAGATTCCATCTAACCCACAGATAGATCTAACTTACAGATCCACCTAACCCACAGATAGGCCTAACTCACAGATCCACCTAACCCACAGATATACATAACTCACAGATCCACCTAACCCACAGATAGACCTAACTCACAGATCCACCTAACCCACAGATGGAACTAACTTACAGATCCACCTAACCCACAGATGGACATAACTCACAGATCCACCTAGCTCACAGATCCACCTAACCCACAGATGGACCTAACTCAAAGATCCTCCTAACCCACAGATGGATCTAGCGCACAGACAAACCTAGTTCACAACCGAACCTAGCCCCAAACGGATAACAGGAAATGCCTCGGGCAGCGAGACGAGCGTCGTGATGTTCACCACACGATCCCCACCTTACCGAGATCTAATCGGACTATCGAAACAAGTAGCTACCACCAAGAGCCCAACATCCTTAGGCGTATGAAATCATCCTTAACCTTTTGTACTTCAGCCTTCCTGGTTGTAATGCCATCGCCGACAGAATCATAAGTTAGTTGCATATCCTTTTCAGGACGTTTGCAGTCAATACGGACATTTTTTGTTATTGTTGATGTCTTGGCAAGTTTACGTTCAGTAGTTTGCCATTGCTTCCTGAACGACCGGCACCCATACAATTTCGTTTTAAAAAAAAAAAAAAACAGCGCAATGCGGTCTGCTGCCAAATCGCGCTCAGCTGTGTTTCAAAAACGGGTATGCGGGATCACGAACCGCGTCCGTAACATCTTCGCCACGTAGATCGGCATGGCATAAAAGACAGGAGTATAACTTCATTACTCCGGATTTTATCCAATATGGCTGGGTCTCTTTCCGCAGGGTGGCCTAAAAAAAACCAGGAACTCCGTAGTTGCAGCTACAACC
The DNA here is from genome assembly GCA_963921405.1 of Cepaea hortensis. Taxonomy (NCBI): domain Eukaryota; kingdom Metazoa; phylum Mollusca; class Gastropoda; order Stylommatophora; family Helicidae; genus Cepaea; species Cepaea hortensis. Next base: position 6,680,520 of record OY992896.1, read on the forward strand.
TCTTGGGTTCTCCGAGAAAATAACACTCGTGAATCGAATGACGTAGAGAGACATTGAACCCAAGACCTTTGGGGCGCGAGGCAGGTGACGTAAGCACTTCGCGGCTGAGACTCCACAAGCAAGGAATATCACATGCCTACAAATGTATTTATGGAATACTCTGTGGTGCAGTAGTTAGACTTGACAAGTTTTATTTTCCATAACTCAGCCTAGAACATGATCATCTGGTGCTTTCTCTTCTGATCAACTCCCAACTCAAAATGATTGCATCGCTTGATGGGACGCTCACCTCACAACTCAAAATGATTGCATGGCTTGATAGGACGCTCACCTCCTAAATTAAAATGATTGCATGGCTTGATAGGATGCTCACCTCCCAACTCAAAATGATTGCATCGCTTGATGGGATGCTCTATTCTGTGTTTGCATCCTGGACATTCCATACGCAACATAATCCTTCTTGTGATCTTAGCCTTCGTTCTAAACACAGGCTTAGGCTATCCACCTAACCACTTTATTTTCGGTCGTCACGCCTTTTACCCTGTGCACAGAGTGAGGCTTTATTCCTTGCACTGGGTTATCTGAGGACTGTGTGCCTTTTGCACTTTTTCGCT